>CALSCE010009465.1:244770-258486 GCA_943593645.1 Bovichtus variegatus | reverse complement strand
ACACACACACACACACACACACACACACACACACACACACACACACATTTTTACCAAAAATGTACGTGGTGTTATATACTCATATGGTAATGGTACAAGACGTGACCACAATGTCACAAAAATTGGACCAAAAGTCTCATAAGGTTTGACTAAAAGTGGCACAAGATCTATTTTGTGCACATTGTGCAGTTTTTGCCTAAACAACGCAGCGTGTGACACTTGGCATCCTATTCTATATCCACTTCAACAAGGTTTTTTAAAATGTGATAACATTTTTAAATAAGATGAGTCAAATGTTCTGATGGTACCATGTCCGGCTGTTAGGGTTGTAGGAATTTACAATTTGAATTTGACGTGTGTGTGTGTGTGTGTGTGTGTGTGTGTGTGTCTTACCCGTGGGTTTCTCCAGCGGCTGCTGCGGCGGCTCGAAATGCGCGTTAAGTCTCGGGCCAGGCCGAACTCCGCCACTTTTACCTCCCAGGGAAACTTATTGACCATGATATTCCTCAGAGCCAAGTCACAGTGCACAACCTGCAGGAAAGAGCACACAGACACTACTTAGTATGGATGAATGGCAGAATATTAAATCACTATCCATCAACCTACAGCTATGTTGTCACCATCTTGGAGCGCAGGTGCTGCATGGCCAGAGCAATATGGTAGCAGGCGATGGTGATGAGGCTCTGCAGCTCAGGGTCTGCACTCAGCTGAGCTCTGTTGGTCTGCATGAAGGTCCTCAAAGTGCCGTAGCTCACATACTCCATGATCAGAATGTAAGGCTCTGCACAAATCGAAACACAGAGAGAGGACGTGGACTTACAGGGAGGAACATCATCCACCTTCCTCCACCAGGAGCAGGAACAAGCCAGTGGGGCTGACAGTCTGTGGATAAATGTCTCTCACCCTCAGTGGTGTTCCAGTCCAGTAACTGGAGGATGTCCTTGTGGTGCACCAGTTTCCTCATGATGGAAACCTCCGTGTCCACATGCTTAGGACGGACACCTCAAAGAAAAAAAAAGAGAGAAAAATTAAACCGTAACTCTGAATATGAACTAAAAAAATCTGAATTTAAGAGGACTGAAAAGTGAAACAATTCCAATTCATCTCCATTGAAATCTGACATGTGAATGTGCTTTGACATTGGTGCTTGACATATTGATAAAATATGCCAAATGGTGTGTGTGTGTGAGTAATATTTGTTAACAATATGAACTCAAAATGGCTAAAAACAACAAACTGAAACCAGCAATCACAGGTCCAGTGTGTAGGATTTAGTGGCATCTAGCGGTGAGGTTGCAGATTACAACCAGCTGAAATCCCCGGTCACCCCTCTCTCTTTCCAAGCGTGTCGGAAAACTACTGTGGCCTTCAGGTAGCATGGAAAAACTTGAAAGGCCCTATCTAGAGCCAGAGTTTGGTTTCTCCATTCTGGGCTACTGTAGAAACATGGCCGTGACGAGGATCCGCTCATATGTACATATGAAGGACTCATTCTAAGCTAACGAAAGCACAACGATTCTTAGTTTCAGGTGATAATACACAAATGAAAACATAGCTATGAATATCATATTCCAGTTACTGCCAATAAATCCCCCTAATCCTATACACTGGCCCTTTAAAAGTATGTCCAAAAGTAGTTTTAATGTACATGTGCACTGCTGTTTCTTGTGTAGTTTGGTTTGGGTTGAGTTTGAATTTAGATTTGAAAAAATGAAAGGGTGACGACTTATTACTGTTGAATGATGTACTGTATGTAGCTTATATATACAGTTGCACATTTTAATATATGAAAAGACTTCATGTAATGACTAAAATTAGTTTTTGTTGTTGTTTGATGGCATTCTTGCTTTAATTTGCACTTTAGATACACAGTTCATTGTCACCTGTTCAATACACATGTTGGCATGGTGATGTAGGTCATAACAACGGAAAGTAAAAGGTTCACCCGAATTACACAAACGTCTAGCCATGCAGCTGGTATTGGTTTCATGCACGCATGTTAAAAGATATCTACCTCTGAGATTTCTGCTTCAGGGATGGATATCTTGGATATTGGAACTACTTTCTACTGAAGAAATAGTCCTTATGAAAACTGTTTATACATAGATCAGCGTAACAGGGATATCTAATAACCATAGCACATAAAATACCACTGAGGTTGAGAGATATTTTGTATTTATAATTGGGATGAACTGACCCGTCAAAATAAATAAATAAAGTGTAAAAAACATGTAAAAATGGAGAGCATCTCTGAAGTCCTGTTCAGCTTCAAATGTGTTACAGCGACTCAAAAACACTATTTATTGTGAGGAAAGGCCACAGCACTCACTTAGAAGAGGAGAAGGGCTGAGGGGTTTAATCTTCATACTTCCCTTCACACATTTGAAACCACAGCAGCAACATCTGAAACAGTGTCAGTTTCATGTCGTTTGACCTTATTATTCATAATGCTGCAAGTACAGCTCGAAGCCAAAGTTAGAAACATTTTGCATGCGACTGTAGTGAATATTATGCTACTTGACTTTAGCTTGTGTTTCAACTCGGCTGCTTTTAGTGTCGCGACTGTTAGTCCTGGTTTACGGTTTAAATCAACGATTTTCGGAACACTTGGGGAAGCAGAAACAAGCTGCGACACAACACTGACGATACACATCACAAGTCCAAAATTGACTGTCACTTTTAACTCTGTTTTGTTCTCCACCAACTCCTGAGGAAAAAAACATCTGTTTCCTTAGCAGCTGAATGCTTGTCGGCTTTTTTTTTGTTGTTGCTCAAAACAGCTGCCAGCTTTTCCTGGAAATTACGCTGAGAAATGATGGTGAGAATGAACCAAAACCCAAAACAGTGAGACACCTTTTACATCGATTAATCCATTGTTGATACAAAAATATTAATAAAAGCTGCTTTAAGAAAGAACCTTCTCCAAAACTGAACTTCAGTATAAACTAGAAAGGTATTTCCTGTGTAAAACACACCGATACTGATTGTTATAGTAGAGGAGCAGTACGCACCCATCTACACAGAGTTATGCAAAATTTGATATATAAATCATTTTGGTAACGTTAAAACTGAAGGCGGAGATACAGATAAGAATTATTGAACATTTCCGAAATGAATACAATTGTTTTTGAGGACGGAGAAAACGGTGTAAAAATGATGCACATGGTGACATAGCCTTAACCATTTCTGAGTTACAGGTGATCAACAAAAAGAAGCCGTACACCTCTCAACATTTACACGGGCTTCAGTTTACTGATAGGCTGAGAAGTCTTCACCTTGACTTTTACCTCAAAAAACTGATTGAATATAAAACTGATCTAAACCTCCAGGCAGAGAAGTGTATACCTTCCTTGCTGATCTTGCAGGTGAACATGTTATGGCCTTTACACGTCCCTCTGGTCATCCTGGCCTGGTAGAAGACACCCTCCTTCCCAGCTTTGATCAGCTGCAGCAGGTTCAGGTCTGACTTGGTAAAACGAGAACCCTGAAACAAAATGCCGCAAGTAGGTGACGCATGCAGCATCAAATCAGAGCAGAACAGCGAAGGGTTAGGACGTGAGAATGGGAGCACAAACGACACCATCCTGGTCAAAGTCACACACTCATTCAACATTGTACCAGAGCTTGAGCTAAAAGGATAATATATTTGCCACAAAAGAGACATGATCAGCACTAATGCTATAAATCCACATTGGTGAGGTGACACAGATGTGTCTTTGGATGACTGCACGACCGAAACAGGTCAAATATCTGACGGCGTGAAATATCTGCATCATGTGATGACATGAAGACGGTGGTGCACCTGCTGCAGGCCTTTCCACAGCCTCCTGGAGGTGGTCCTAACTGTGCTGCTCTGCTGCAGGGGGATTTGGGGAGGCAGCTCCTCCTCCTCCTCCTCCTCCCCCCTCGCTGCCGGCACTGGCCTCACAGGCAGGATGAGCGTATCCAGCCGAGGGACAGCGCTCAGCAGCAACTTGCTTCTCTGCAGCTCCCGAATGGTCTGGACCAAAGAACGATATCTGCAAGAAAAGGCAAGTATGTGTATGTATGATGCGAAACGCTCAACACTGTGCAATGTTTGGGGCAGAAACGCAGCCGTGTGACGGCTCCTGGGACTGTTGATTGCTGGAAAGAAGACAGAAAAATAAACGTCTACCTGTATGAGAAACAAAAGTTGGAGGATGTAATGTTTTAGGTGGTAACTAGGCCTCTATTTCTAAATAAAAGAACACGACAAAATCTAGCCATCTTAAAAAAACCTCATGTTTAAACTGTGAAACACATGTTGTACTCAGTGATGCACAACTTCTGCTTCTTTTTCTTCAAACGTTTTCACACACAGAACTTTGAGCAGCATTTCTGATTGCTGAGCATCTTTAAATCTGAGTATTCAGAATAACAAAAGAATGTAATACTGGATACAAATCAACACTCACTGTACTTTAAAGACAG
Organism: Bovichtus variegatus; assembly: GCA_943593645.1. Lineage (NCBI taxonomy): Eukaryota > Metazoa > Chordata > Actinopteri > Perciformes > Bovichtidae > Bovichtus > Bovichtus variegatus. The sequence continues at coordinate 254,034 of CALSCE010009465.1, read as the reverse complement.
TTGTTGACAGATAGTTTAGACAAATGGATTCTTTTTGGATTATACCCCCCCCCCCTCCCCCGACATAACTGGTATTAGGTTAACCTGTGGTGGATTTCTGCAGAAATTCATCATGAATCTCCACATAGGAAAACCACACTAACTAAAAACATTCATATCTGCATTTCACTTGCCTTGGCTTAGTAGGAGAAATCATTAATGTTGCGAGTTGCCTGTGCCGTATATATATACCTGAACCAGGTAATAGGATATCTAGAAGAACTCATTCAAAAGACAACTGCACTTGTTTCAGCTGCTGAACTTTAGCTCGGACTGATCATCCAGCACATTACTTGCAGCCTACCTTACCTTCTGAGGCACACGAGCGCCAGCAGCGTGAACACCAGGACGGTGAGGGACAGGGCCCCTGTGAGGATGTGGACGAGCCTGGGGCAGCCTGAAAGAGGACACAAGAGTCAGCTCTACCCAGCTCTCACAATGTGTGAGTGAATGTGACCTGTCCAACGCCAGAGCTCACCTGAACTGGTGGAATTCTGCATTGTCTTCAAACATCAGCGCAGTCTGGAAGGTGATATCGCAGCATTTAGAATAATACCGGTGATCCAATCAAAGGCTGAGCACGAACAATATTAATGATGTATAGTCACAAGTCAAACAAACGGGACTTTATGTTGCATTATTAATAACACGAGGGGGAAAGATTCTGACGTTTTAGAAGTTTGGTGTAAGAACATCCTGTCAAACATGAAGCCTAAAAACAATAAGGATGCACAGTAAGACGCATTAATCATGAATGCCCCATGACGATACTGAACAGCCTTACCTGTGTTTTCTAATGCTGAGCAGAAAGCAGCTGGATCTGTGGCGCTGAAGCCGTCGATCTCTGTTCTGTGTCTGTTTGGTAGCTTAGAGATCTGTTAACCCTCGAGTCTGTCTCGTCTCCAGCAAAAGCTCTCGTTGTGTGTCAACCACAACAGAAGCAGAGGAAACGAAGAGTAGCAGCATGTGGTTTGAGCTGCACGACTCTGCATCACATTCTACATGTCCCTGATGTTCAGCATCTGTATCAATACACTGAACTCCAAAGCCTTAACTATGGTTGTTTCAACTCTCCCAGACATCAGAGCATTAAACTTTGAAGCTTAAATGGGAAGTGGACATAGAGCCGTGACAATCTGAAGCAATTTTTTGGATCTGAAGGTTTTAGATGAAACACAATTGGAAAACACAAGGCACACGAAAAACACAGTTCAGTTTACCACCTAAAGCGGGTTGAACAGATTATTCAAATGAAAAACTTTAAATATTGTTGGATTGATTGAATGTCTATGAGAAATTGTGAGTGGAAAAAAAAAAAAAAAAAAAAAAAACGCAAATTGATGTGTTTCAGGTCTTCATTGTGATGTATTAAGATCCTTTACTTTAGTAAACAAACAAACAAAAAACAAATTGCAGTACAACACTGTGAAAATACTCCAACACAAGTGAAAGTCTTGCTTTAAGTACATGTTAAGTATTATCAAACTTAAAGTTTCAAAAGTAAACGGTGACTCTTTCAGTGTTAAATGTGTATATTTTATACCTGGTGTATTTTAATGTTGTAGCTGGTCAAGGTGGAGCTAATTTTACCTGCTTTATATACTGGGTGGTTTAATGTACTGTATAACAATATTTAAAAGAAAGTCTTAAAAATCTTAATATGTAAAGTAACAAGCTAGAGCTGTGACTTAAATTGTAGTAACGGTACAGTGGACAACCAGAAGCAGAGATTACTGCAGGATCACGACAACACGTCCTTAACTAAAAACCTTCACTGAGAAAGATCTGGAATACTTGTTGCTCGAGGGTCTGAAATGTGTGAACATGTCAGTCAGGATTAAGTAAGAGGTGGAGAGGAAAAGCCCCTTCACATGGTAGAAATATCTGCGTTTTAGTAGCAGTTAACTTTGGGGAAGTTTCGGCAGAGAGCCTGCGTGTGGTTACCTTTCTCATCTGCACACACACGATGCTTTACAAACAGGAAGGAGAACGACGAGTAAAACTACTTTAAATGACCAAGAGTCAGCGACCATGCTACCTGCGCTTAGGTTAGAGCTAAATCCAGTCCGTACGTGTATACTAAATACCAAGTACAGCCGAGGCTGATGGGAATCAGGTGTTTGGTCATAAAACAACTTGAGGCAAAGATACATTATAACAAGGTTATTGACCCTTTATAGCAAATGGTTATACGGTCCGAGCAACAACATGAATTCTGCTGGGAGAACTCATTTCCCCGTCATTAAAACATGCATGAACATTAAATCCTGAATCAACAGCAAACCTTTAGCACATCAAGAAAAAGTTTGAGATGGCAGCGGAATAGCAGAAGTTGAGAATGAGCATTTCACCAGAGCAATAATGACAAGATGTAATGGCTGCCTAGTACATCTGCATGAATATGATTCAGTTTGAAGTCAGGAAGACTCAAATCTGAAATGTGCTTTTAGTTTTAACATATATTCTTAGCAGTGTGTAAATATTTAGAAAGAATACCTGCAAATGACAGACAGACAGACAGACAGACAGACAGACAGACAGACACACACACACACACACACACACGGTGTTGTTGTTGTTTCCTCTGCAGAATTTAATTTGTTGCTTGGGTATTTTGTTACAGATCAACGGTATCACTCCATATACAACTACAAGTACAGTATTTTGTACAGTTCATATTCAAATACACAGTTTTCATTGGCTTATTTACAACACATTTTTTTAAATTTTTTCTTTTTTTTATGTACACATTTTCATGTCAGTGCAACATCACTTTCTTTCAACAAACACCTTACAAAAAAAGTTCTTTAAATTAACACGTGTGGTTCAGATCCAACAGAAATGAACTTAAATAAAAGAGGCTACAGACACCGACAGAAAGCTCAGTAGTAGATCGCACCGCCTGCTGACACTCAGCACTGCTCTTCTGGGAGGGGGTGGGGCCAGACGGGCGGGGCTTCTGGAGATGGGGAGTGGCTTAAGATATTATTTCCGTAGTTGACGAGATCCGTGTTTTCCCAATTTCAGTGTTAAAGTTCAGTTATTTTGGGCACAAAATCTTTGTTACGGAAGTTGTGCCGACTTGAACTCGTTGTGTTCTTGCTAATACAGTTTAAGCTACAGGTGTGCTAAGCTAAGCCTCACACAAGTAGTCATTTGTGAGAACATTCACAGCCACAAAAAAAAAAAAAAAACTTGACATCTATTGCACCTTTAAATGAAGCGAACATTACAAACTGGATTCTCAAGAGACTAATCCTCAGGAAAATGTTCCCTTTGAGCCATGTGATGACGTTTCAAACACCGACACAAAACTGGACATCAGCTACAGCTCGGTGCAAAGGCAGGTGGGTGGAGGACCAAAATAGCGGAGCAAGCAAACATAAATAGCACTCATCTGTACACTTCCATTTGTTCAACAAACGTACTCGGCAAAGGAAAAATAAAGATTCATTCAGTGACGGATAGCTCTCCAAATACATCCATAAAGACGCCTTCTCCTCATAAATACAGCAGCTAAAAAGGGGAACACAGAGGTTCATCTCCTGTGATCTCGAAGACATAGTGGGGAACCGCTGACTGACCGCCGTCTGTTCACAGGGATTAGACCGAGCCCGGCTCAGGAGGAGCTCCACACATGCTGCTACACACCAGACACAAAGCTCTGCCACTGGACACACTGCAAAACACCCCAAACTAACCCAACAGTCACATCAAGTAGCCAAACCTTTCAGATATTTAAAAAAAAAAAAACCACAGAAAACAAAATATAAAGTAAATGTTGGATCCATTGATGTGTGAAGTTTGTACAGATCTGACATCAACTGAAACCATGTGACGTTGGCGGGTTCATTGGGACAGACGTTTTGGTAACGCTAGATTGCGCGGGTATGAAATTTACCAATAGCTTTTCAGCGTTTCTTGACCTATAAAGGAATAAACTTAAAACAAACCAAATGTCAAATTAAATATTAAATACATATTGATGCATTATCAATCCAATACTGGAAACTTCACTTCTCCATGCATTTTGAAATGCATGCATGCCTGTTGCCAAACGTTTGCTAGCAATTTACTGGGATTCATTCATTTGTCAACGCCGTCTCCATTTCCCCTTTAATAAGCATCGAATTATGCAATTCTTTCTAGAAATCTTCCAATGACTGTGCAGTTCCATATAACTGTGTGTAAAGGAAATGATTGGTTCTATGGTACCCGTTAGGGCCAAAGCAACCCACCTGGGGGCTACAGGGCAAAAATGGGTCGTGGCCACCTCCCCATTGTATTCATTGTATTTTACAAATTAAGTTATGGTAAATGTAGAATACTAAAAGCACTATAACTAGATTTTGACACAAGGGCCCCTAACAATACAGGACCATACGATTTGGTATAAATGAAGGCTTTAAAGGTGCATATTACCAAAAACATTGTAGATGCGAGAGTGGGACCCCGGAGGGATCTGCCTGGTTGGTAATCCAGCTTTGAGACCCGTGAAATGTAAAGTGTTACTGAAGCTTCAACGGATATTTAGTAGGGTGCCATTTTGGAAAATCAAAGTCCACCACAAGGGGTTTGGGGAGCATTTATGGCACACGGAGATGTCTAAACATCCCCGGAAAATGTGGTTTTTGGTGACCACGGTGTCACTTCTCTCCTTGCTGCAGTGAAGTACAGTTGTACTCCGGGACACTGTGACACCACAGTTGGGTGCGGTTACAGGAGCGACTGAGCACCAGCAACGGCGTGAAACTTTTCCACCAGAGAGGGCACTAAAACTCTGCTTTCAGCCCGGAGGGGAACGGTTTTACACATCAAATGTAGGGGAGTACTACCTCATATGTGATAAAATAAAAAGTCTTTCGTGTCTCCAGAGGGAGCTGTGTGATAAATGCCCTCATGTGGCGTCACTTGCATTTGTTGGGACTGAAGAAATCTAGAAGTGTGGAGTTAAAAAAGATCACCAGACCTCTGTAGCCGTTTAGGTCCGACCGAACTGTCGGTGGACGAGTTGAATTGTGGGTAACGTGGGCGCCAGGTATTGCACAAGAAAGATGAATATGTGGAATATCTCCCTTTCTGCACCATCAATTTTGATCGTTTTCCTTTATACTGGCCTTTGTGGGTCCGACAATGTTGCAGGAGTGCAGTGCTAAATCGGTGGAGTACTCTCTTAAGTTACTAAATAATACAATGTTAAAATGACGGGTAAAATCATTTTGTAACTACAATAAAGTGTTTCCCAATGTCTCAACTTTTTCTGGTTTCTTATTGGGGGACATATGAACATTAGTAATCCAGGTGAGTTGGAATCTCAACGGTTGAGAATCGCAGCAGGTGAAAAGTTCATGAGCGCTGCGACGACGAGCCTGATGCCGCTGGTGTAGCTTTGACAGAAATATCCATTCCTAACCTGAAGTAGCTACTGAAGCCTGCCTTAAGAAGAAAAAAATAATAAATCACAACAATAAAATAAATCTTTTTTATAAAACAACGCATTTACAAAAAAAAAAAAAAAAAAAAAGTATTAAACATATACTGTATATTATTCTTTAAGCGCGTCTATTTTGAAATCATGGCACCTGTCCTAAACAAACCCAGATTGACACCTCAAGCTTTTTGAGTTTCAAAGAAGTTATGGGGACACAGAGGTCAACATTGCACAAATCACCACTGATATTTGGCAGCTGTAGAATGAAACACTTTAGCAAAGACACCTAATTTTATGTCCACATCAGGACCTGTGAGTGTCCTAGAATGGGGGGAGATTTCTTTCGAGACAGGGGCGTGGGCTGAAATGTGTGTACCATGAATGTAAGGAAGCATTTTATTTATAATAACTAATACTGTCACAGACCTTTAGGGTACAGTTGGCCAACAGACTGTGGGAAGCGATGAGGTAGCATATGACTTAAGTTTTCCCTAGTGACACTATGGCTAATAAAACCTTTGGAGAATCTTTTTTTTCTTTTTTTCTCAAAAGCTTGTCACAGTATCCAATATACCAGATACCAAATGTCAACATGATGTTGATTTGTGGCATCAAATATGACATCTTTAACTCTTGGGGCCCGTTTACACTTGGCATTTAAAACTCAACCTGTATCCAATTACTGGCTTTGCAGTTACACCTGGACTTCATTGTTGGGCCTCATTGATTTCCTTCTCCAGGTAAGATATCCAGGCTCAGGATCCCACGATGACCCCAGGTGTAATGTTTTTTTTTCTTTCTTTTATTTTGACATGAGTGATGTATGCACAATAACGAAGCAGTATCACTTGGTGACTTGGCCATACTGGCATACATTCAGGGATGTGTTAGTATGCAAGTACACGTTACATGTATGTTCTGGCGAGGGTTGTTCACATGAGGGGAGGAGAAAGGGGTTTTGTTTTGTCGGGCTCAGCAAAGTGCACCAGTTTAGTGCTTTCACCAGGGCTTCATTGTTGTCTTGGCAAACCTTTGCACTAAAATATGTTTGCGATCAAGTGTAGAAAGTGCTGCGACGCATCCCTAAAAGACATAGAGCACAGTCCGACTCTAGTCATTAGCTGTTTGTGAGAATTCTTCAGAAAGATCTGAAAGGCCGATGCTTCCTGCTCAGAGCAGCAGGCGGGAGCAGAGAGCGGGTGTAGTGCTGGCTGATGGAAGACGAGGTGCGATCACTGGAGCACACAGTATTTCTTGTAGTCGGACTCAAAGTCTTCATCCATGCTACTGGTGTCGGCCATCTTCTTGCCGTCGATCTTTGGCAGGAACTGGGAGTAGTCGACTCCCTGCTGCTCGTAGAAGAGGATGTAGGCCGAGTCGGTGTCGATCTCCTCAGAGTGCACTTCCTGCAGGACATTTCAAAAAAGATATATTTTTAAACACAGAGGGGATGCGATTGATCTTTTCAAGGTACGTGTCGATCAACTGGTTATGTGTTGTTGCATTAGCTTAGACAATTTAAGACGCGCGGTGTCATGCATCCAACGTTAGATGCCGCCAAAGTCAAGAGTTTCCAAATACTCCATTTAATGGCTTTTATTCCAAATCAGTTTGTAAGGATTTGTTTTTACTTTGACATCTTTATTCGGTCCACTGGCGTACAAAAAAAAAAAAAAAAAAGAAGAAGAAAATCACTATAATATAATTGACTTAGGGATGTAATGTTACCATACCAGAAACATAACATTGAAATTCCATGATTCTTGATACCAATTCGATACCAGGGTAAAAAAACGTAAAACAAAACAATAAATCCCGTGTACTTCAACACACACTCCTTTATTACCGTTTGCATAGTGTTTTTTGTCAGGAAGTTAAACAGGTCATAATTCCCTCTCTAATATCTATTTTATGATGCTGTGAAAACTTCTACTATTTCTAAATTTTCTCGCAAAAAACTATATTTTACAAGATGATATTCAAGCACACCGTGAAAACTAGTAAAATTGACCTGCGCCTAATACAGTTTTTTTTTTTTTTTTACTGAATAGAGCGTGAACGTCATTTGATGTCACCTCACGCTAGCAGGATGGTGCTGCTAACAGCTAACGTTAACTAGCTCTCCTACGGACAGGTTTCAATACAGACTTGTTGTTCACAATGTAGCATTTTCAGAGAAAGCAGAGGGTGTGGGCGCTGGGTGCGTCGACGAGCGCTGTTTGGGGATGAGGTTTAACAGTCAACTACTCTGATTCATTATAGGCACTGAGGATGGATGTGATGCTATATGTTTGGTCAATTATCCATGGCAATAATCAAAACACAGTAATGAAAGGTTTTCTCTTACTGGTGGGAGCAGAATGTCACTGCTGTAAATACAAGCAGTACCGTACCTTACAGCTGCTGTCGTTGTAACAGTACCATTTCTCTTTGGGGTTTTTGGCATATGTCACATAGTGGCCTCCTCCCATGATTCCTGAATGGCACTGATGAGATAAAAGCAGGAATATATTTTAGACTCATTTTAAAAGCTAAAGATACTTGTATGTCAGTGGTGTGGATGTGGGATTCTTACTGATATTGCATAGAGGTTGTAGATGGCATCCAGACACATGTTGTCTCTGTGCTGCAGCAGGGAGGTGTCAGGGTCCATGCTGCTCTCTGTGCTGCAGTCTGAGCTCAGCCCGTTGCTGTCACCGTTCACCAGCACTACGTCACAGTGGCTGCTGGACGCCTCAGTATCGCACGATGTCTCCGACATGAACGCCTCTCCTGATCCAGGAAGGCCCGGTGCTGCCGTGCTCCCCTCTGTGTCTGGCTGCTCAGCGTCAGGATTAGCAGCTCCATCCAGGTTCTCCTTGCTGTTAGAGAGGCGGTGTCTGCTGCCCAGCTGGGGCAGGCGAAGCCGGCCTGGCCTGCGGCCTCCGCTGCCTGTCTTTGGGCTTCCAGACGGGCTGCTGCTCCGGCTGAGAGAAGGCGCTGACTTCCTGCTTGAGGCGGGGGAGGCTGTTGGGAAACCACAGAGTTGAATGCACTTCCTCTGCCATTGGGCCATTAGCTGCTCTGGTGATCTATACTTCAGTCTATTTGGTTTCACAAGCCGTCACGCTCCTAATCATCAAACAAACAACCAAAAAAATTGTCTCTTCAAAAATGTGAGCAGAGCATGAGTAATAACTAACAATTAACATGTTGTACCTTTTGGGAGGTTGCAGAAGCCAGCAGGGGCAGAGATGGAGGACAGGTTGTCTTCTCCGACCCTCAGCAGATCCTCGCTCTCACTGCGTGAGTGAAGGCAGTGCTGCTCCAGGTCTCTGGGAGCCAGGAAGGCGCTGGGGTCAAAATTCTCCCTCGGGAACTTGACAATCTTCTGGGATTTGATCCAACGGCCATTTACAAACTGGAAGCGCTTCAGATGGACAATCTGAAGGAGAGAACACACATCACACATACCGTGTTGTCCTTGAACTATTTTCAAACTGTATATACTACTGAACACCACACAGTGAGGCCGGAGCTCAGGTCTGACGCAGGCGTATAGTGTGCCACTGACCAGCATGGGCGGCAGCCTCCAGAGGTCCAGCTTCTTAGTGGCCAGCCGGTGTGTCTTGCACTTGGAGCAGTAGTAGAGCTCGTCCTCGCCCAGCTCTTCCTCGCTGGTGAAGGCCTTCAGACAGCTGTCCAAGCTGATGGGCTCCGCCTGGGCCCGGCGGGACTGCTCTACACTGCAGTGCTCCTCAACAATCTGCGGGGAGACCACGATGGTGAGGAGACTGACACATTTTGTCTAACTG
>CALSCE010009465.1:210677-222270 GCA_943593645.1 Bovichtus variegatus | reverse complement strand
ATATATATATATATATATATATATATATGTATATATGTATGTATACACACACACGTATGTGTATATATATATATATATATATATGTATATGTATATTCACATTATACTTAGATTGTTTCAGTGATTTCAATAGATCTACTGTTGTGCGCATTGATAGATTTTTATTGAGACAGAAAAATGGCGACAAGTGCGGATGAGATTGACGCAGTTGCACAGGTTGTTAAAGTGGAAATAACTCTTAAATCAACATATTTCATATATCAAGAACACCTTTAAATGCTCCCAGCAAGAGCTGCCACTTACCACTTCTGTGCCGACTGAAAACGATGTCATGTCCGTCATTACAGATTTGTCATTGCAAAATAACACACCCTCCCAAACAGCAAATGGCTAACATGAACACATGTCAGACTGACTAATGAAGAGGAAACTAAATGGAAGTTTAGCTTGAATAGCAGGCAAAGAAACCTATACTTTTAACCGAAAGGTACCCTGTTCAATATCATAGACCCGAGGTAAACACAGTGACACCTGATTTCAAATTGCTTTAAAAGTTATAGCTATAGAAGCACCAATGCATTTTATATTTTTCAAAATCGTTGCAATCAGGTACTAAACACTCCTTCATTTTCCTTTACAATAATACACTGCATGTTAGGCAACACTTGCGATAACATTATTCAGTACAATACCTGTTCAAAACGTGTATGTAGTGTTAATATCAGTGCATAACTACATCTACACTAACTTGACTTACATATTTAACGTAGTCCTTCCACTGCTGCCACCACAGCATGGAGATGAGGAACCAGTTCTGACCTTGCTGCAGCCCATGTCTGCTCTCCCTCTCTAACCACCCCCTACACACAAACAGACAGAGAGGACAACAAAACAATGGAAAACATTCATCAGGTCCAACAGCATATTCCTCAGAGTTGTATACAACGACAGATAAAGAGGACAGGTATGTACCGGATGATTTGCCCCTCCTCCTCAGGACTGCCAGGCCTGAGCCCCAGGACTATGTGGCAGACCTGGACCAAGACAAATAGAAAAAAAGATGCAGAAAAACAGATGGAAAAGGATGATGAATAAATACTGCATATCAATGTGAACACCAATACGAGCTGTACAACTGCAGCACAGTATGTGGGTGTACTGACCTGGAAAAGCAGGTTCAGGAACTCATTGGCCAAAGCACTCTTCACACTCCAAATCTGGTAGTCCTCCAGGGTCAGGTGACCCAGCTGGTGAGGAGTCAAAAACACAAAAAAGTCAACATTTGGGCGGCTGAATTATTCGAATATCAATCTCGATCCCGATTCTGGCTTCCCACATATAAATGAACATAATTGACCGCGATATTGGTATTTAAAACCCTAACGCTGCATATCAAATCAAGCGATTCTTAAGCTAACAACAGCCAGCCACCGGGGGGCGATGGAGATGTTTTGGGAAGCGGTCATGTACAATTTTATTGTACGCAATTTGCTTCTAGGGGATGCACTGAATTAAGGCGAAGAAGAACCTTATTTTAAGTTGTATGTTTTATGCATAGATTTGTATCTTATCAGGAATTTAAGCACACCATGGAAGTGAAAGCAGTTTATTTAAATGTGAAATAAAAACATTTCGTTCCTGACCTCGATGAATAATTGTGATCTCAATATTGATACAAAAATGTTCTTCTTTTTTTTTTGCCCATAATCGTGCAACCCTAGTCAACATGCCCAGATTCACTGTGCTCAAATATACACTGCTTTAAGACCTTGAAAGGAAAGAAGAAAATCTATTCATCCGCTCGGGTCAATGTGGGTAAAAATAGCTTTGAGGTAAGACAAGAAGGCAGGTGACTAGAACTTTGCTGTGGGTGTACTGGGCAACCCCTAATGACAGTATGGAACTATATGAATGTGAAGCTGGAGTCGACTTGTACAGTGGTGTTGACTTTCTCTGAATCAGGGCTATAAAATAAGAAGAAGAAGAAGAAGAAGAAAAGAGTTCACCTTGGTTGTGTCATGCATCTTCAGGATGTCCTCGACTATGTCCGACACGCTACTGTGCAGCTCCTGCAAGGTGATAGAATATACGAACGTGAAGCGGCGCACACCGAGCAGCACCCTATCCTCAGCTCCTGCTGTGTGAAAGAGATCGCCACAGCGCTGGGTGTAACAATGTGAGACCAGTGTTATCTGTCTGCTTGCAATGTCATAAGTACCATACCAATAGACTTGTTTTCTGTTTCAATGGGGCTTCCCAGCTCTGTCCAGTCTCTTTTTAGATCGTAAACTCTTACCTTACCAGTTAAGAAAAGGCTCGCTGAAGCACAGGTAGGATCTATTCCACTAAACCAGAGTTCTTAACAGTCAAATGGCCAAATATAGAAACGTTCACAGTCAAGTCAGGTTACCTTGCCCACAATCTAATGCTTAAAAAAAAAAAAAAAAAAAGATAGTAATTTTCCGCGCTATCGATCAAATAGCTTCCCTCTTTACAGCAAATCCTCACTCAAATAGCATTTAGGAATGCATTACTCGAGCTGATCGATAGGCTAGTGTTGGTCATCTACAGTGTATTGTTCTTGTTGCCTGATGATGGTCCTTGAGGTCTTTTCTTAGACTAATTCTAAGATTCATTAATTTCAAATGACATAATTAAATTTACAACAAAATGAATGTTCATCATAGACATAAGTATATCTGATCAGGGATCGGCTCAAGCCAGCGCTCACGGCTTTAAACTAGTAGTTTACCAGTTTAGAAAATACACTTCACCCCCACCCCCAAGAATAAGATGAGAAGATCAATATCGATCTCATGTCCGTGCGTACATGTTCAGTGGACAGCAGCCAGGCGCAGACTGTGCGCTGGAGTCTCACTGTGAGGTTGCCAGGTCTGATACAATTGTGTAAAATTTTGGCTACACCCAGAGAGGCTGTTTGTCAAGAAATAGTTACAACACTTAACTCTACCAAGAACCACATATGTCAACTTTGCATTTCTATACATGTACAGGTTGAACAGATGAATGACACGTGATTAGTGTAAATAGGTCAGCATTGGTAGGCAATGCCAGCTGGCTTAAAATAAAGACCACCTCTGCTAACATCATGAGACATAACATTTTTACTAACAGGGAAAAACCCCTGACCACTACTATCTATACGTATGATTTTACATTAATTAAAACCCAAGCTTTCTTTTCCGATTGCCTAGCAACTGTCTGAAATTATACAATATACATAAAAAAAAAAGAAAAACTAAACTAAATGAGGGAAAGTTTGATGTTTAGTACAACCTTGAAAACTCTGTAGAGCAGGGCCCTTCGCCCACATACAGTCCACAACTACATCTACATTTGGTGTGTGTGTGTGTGTGTGTGTGTGTGTGTGTGTGTGTGTGTGTGTGTACGTACAGGGAGTGTGTCTGTGCGATTGTCCTTCCACACCTCCAGCAAGGCCACCACCATTTCATGGAGCTCATCTCGAGACAGAACGCCATCACGGTCCACATCAAACACTTTGAAGCAAACTGGTAGTGAAAGAGAGGGATGTCGTGGCGAAAGACAAATATGGTTATGAAGCACAATACTGCCCAGAAACCAGACACCATGCTGTTCAGTCTTTTAGCAGGAAATCTAATACATTTCCATTTCTGACCAATAAAAAATTTGGATGATAAGAATGATTGTTCTCGGTCGAGCTCCGGCACCAAACAACACTTTCCCAAAACAGTTTTGCTTTTCAACTTTCAAATTCCAAATAACGGCGTCAAGATGAAAAGGCTTTTTTTATAAACACGTGAAGGCGTTTAACTTTCTAGTAATTGCTTACATTTCTGCCTTTCAGCAATGGGCCCCCTGCAGCACGCAGACAGTCCACATGATATCTCTTTAAAGTCGATGTGATTGTCCCGATTCTCATCGAAGGCGTGAAACAAGCCTGGAAAACAAGATCAATAACGCAAAGAACATTTATACAAAGTGTTTGAGGAGGGTTTCACTCACTGGTGAGGGGATGGATTTAAAAGAGCGACGTAGGGCCATGATGATCTAATTTAAAGATCTACCTGTATGAACTTGAGACAAAAAAAACAGGGAAATATTGTCTTACCTTCACTCAGTGAGGCATGGATGGGAGGAGAGACCAGTGGCACAAAGGTTTCCAAGTCAAAGCGACCGGTTCTGGACTGGGCTTTCAGTAGCCAGTAGCGTTTCTCCAAGTCTATAATGTCTGACTCCTCCACTGCAGGATGGGAGACAATTGAAGCCAAAGTCAAAAAAATACAAGCAGTGCAACACTGTTCAGAGGGAAAACCTCTCTAAGGTTTGTAGTGTTGTTCAGAGATGTAAGAAAAAGGGGAAGTTAAACTACTGGAATCATTATTTAAGCTTAAAGCTATGTCTATATTCTCTGGTGTTACTGATACCACTCAAGCACAGTTGTTAGTTGTTATTTAAGATGTCTACATTCTTGTATTCGTTAAATTCATTTCTAAACGATATGTTGGTGGTATATGGGCATAGTGTCGCACTAGACAGCACACCTAACCAAGAGGTTACCAATTAAAGGAAAAGGATAATAAGATAAGACGGCGATGTCCCTGTAATATATCAATTGTGCATGTATAACAGTGCAATACTAGATCTTTAAAAAAGTAAATATACATGGTGTGGCTCATGATGTAGGGGCAGGCGTGAGTTCTAGTACCAAGAGCAAATGTGCTGTAAACAGTATTTATAATTAATACATATAGCTAGAATACAATATGGTGCTATAGGTAGGTACAATAAAGTCTATGTAGACAATATCATATAAAGTTAATGCAAGTTGCAGAGGTTAAGTGATAAATAAATATGATGCACTGTAACATGTAATCGGGTAAAATAATGGGTAGAGGTATACAAATAAAACAAAATAGAGTAGTCTAAGCTAAGCTAAACACACAATACAATAAACAATATATGACACTGTATAATATACAGATGTATAGTTTATTAGGGGTGCAACCAACAATTTCTGTCATTTATGATTTTCTTTAGATTTCTTTTTTTCCCCACCATTTTGTCTATAAAATGTCAGGAAATAGTGGAAAAATGTCCAGTTAAAGGCTTTTTTTTTTTAGTCCAACCAGCAGTCCAAAACCCAGATATTTATTTGAGAATTGACTTTTATAGATCAACAAATGAATCGAGAAAACCACAGACAAAGTAATAGATACGTAGAACAATCGTTTGATGCAGCCATAGTGGAAACAACAAAGTTAAACGATGCACCAGGTTATAAATCAAGTAACATATTTATACTGTTGCCACCTACATTACATGTTGTGACCTAGTGAGGAGCAGATTTAACATGATACCACAGCCAACCCTAGGTGTGGTTACGTAACGGCCACTGGGTTGTACGGTATTTGACTCAACTTGTAGAAAAGTGATACAGATCAGACCAATATAGCATATGAAGCTCTAACAGGGTCAATGCACCAGCCTCCCCCTTTCAACATGCTAATCCACAGCTTAAGGTAATAGGATTCAGCAACTAGTCAGCTCCCCTTTGGCATGCAGCCAAAGCATAATGACAGGTGTCAAAGCACAGACACATAGCTCAAATGGACGTCAATTCCTGGCAGAAATTGGCCTGTGGCTTCCCATTCAGGCTATTAAAACAACCTTCCTGAAAGCTTGTTTTTAGCAGCTGTTGGTCACACTTCCAGTCAGATGGGAGGATGAAAGCTGTGACCGGCTGCTGGTGAGGCAGCACCCTGGAGAACAGACCGCCTCAGAGGGTTGCTCCTCTCTCATCCAGGTTCAGATTCCCTGCAGTCCAGAGGTGGACGTCGGGACAGTGGGAAGCACTCAATCACCTTTTTACTGCCACCGTTCAACTCTGCTTCCTGGCTCAGACATTTCAACTTAAACCGACTAAAAGGGAGCACTGAGTACAAAGCCAATGAGACGGCATCGAGCACTTGACTCAGGACTACCTTTCCTGTCTCATAGCTGAAGTGGACACTGCTAACTCAACAAAAACAGGGAAGCACACTTCCAATAATCCTAAAACAAGCACACGCTCTCCCACACACTGTGGTCCTAATCAACAGAGCTAAGACTAAAAAGCAGTTGGACGAAGCTCTGAATATTAGTGAAAGTAGGACACGAGACCGTCGCTTTTTAACACATCAATGATAACTCCTGGTAGACAAGGAGGAAAATTAATAATTGTGTTGGTCATGCTGTACAGTCCTCATGACGGCTGTGCTACCATCCTACTGCTGATCTATAAAATTCATTACCCGGAACATCCATTCTCAGGGTCGCTCCCTGCTTCTACAGACCTCAGTATAGCGCTCAAGGTTATACAGTCATTCTTGTTGGATTTCAAATCTTTGTAATGATGGCAGAATTTAATAATTGAGTTTGGCAGTTTACTCTGGTAAATACTAAAGGATCTTAAATGCTTTAGTGGTAAATAAGCCTAAAGATTTGCACACCAAAACGCTTCTGATCTGTAAGCAAACACTGCTAATATGGAAACAATATGCCTCACACGTATGGCTAGATATCCATTTAAATATTTCAATACTAGTGCTGATAGGATAAGGTGCTGAAAAACAATGGGATGTTCTCTAATGTTGTCTGAACACAAGCAGCCATTCAAGAACTAGATGAATAAAATGCTAAATGTAACACATATGATATAAGTCAGGAGCCATCTGATCAAAACATGTGAAAAAGACAAGAGTACAAATTTCTACAAAAAGATTTGATGCAGGCTTCTGGTACCTGACAGTTTTCAAGTTTAGTTTCTGCACAGCCATCTTGGCTGTTAACAAACCTGTTTTGAGGTTTGGTATTCAGCCCTATTCATGTTCGAACAATGAAAAATATCAATTCTAATTATCTCTCTATAAATCAATGACAAAACTAATCGGATGAAGAGGTATTTTCTATTAAAGTCAATCAAAAGGTTGATCAACCAAACAGACCTCAAACAAAGTTCCAACAGTGGCGGTCCCAGACGTGACCATAAACAACAGTCACAAGGTTTCTACGTTAAAGAACAACCGGCCACAAACAATTCTGTCAATTTACTGTTCTGTCTGTAAGGCAGGTGCCTTATTAGCCTGATACCCACCTAGAGGTGCGACTCTCTCCGAGTGACAGCAGAGATACCATACCATTATCCAGGGAACATCCTTAGACAGGTGCTGCCACAGCCAGCACGTACCATAACAAACTGCCCGCGATAAGAGCTCAGAGAAACTACGTCATCCTGTCCTGAAGGCCGTTATTCCAACTAATTTCTACGACTCATTAAAATGTCAAGAGTCAAGCTTTACGTTCTTGTTCTGGAAAGAGTTAAGAACCAGGAGTGTGTCAGTCACTCTCTCTCCCCAACACACACAACACACACAGACACACACACACACACACACACACACACAGTTAAGAGGATAAACTGGAAGCAGGCAGATTAAAGGAAGCGCCCAGGTTTTCTGGACAAGACAGGTTTTTTCCAGCCCTCTGTCCTTAATTGGCAAAATAAAGCCTGGCTAAATTTACTTGGCATGCAACTTTAAAGCACTGTATATTGGCTAATCAGAATAGAATAGTCTGACATTGGCAAAAGTGAACTTTTCATTTTTTCTAATTTTTCAGTACATTCCATATCTACAGACAGTGTTCATTTGACATGACGTCACAAAGTTCAGTTTCGAGGCTGAATCAACTGGTAGGCAGTGTGGGTTGGTTGATCTAGAAAGCATCCCCACCCCAGGTGTGAAATTTCTAAACTTTGCGAAACGCAAACAAGGGTAGGCTTATAAAAATAAACCAAATTTAAGAAGATCAGACATAAAAAGCTAATAAATGTTCCTAATTTTAGTTTGCTCTGTTTTTGCATTTGGCCTCTATTGGACAGTGGCAATGTAAGAGGCAGATAATATGGAGAGAGAAAGGCGTAATATGACCAGGGACTTTCAGTTGTATGTAACTGACACCAGCTGTTTGCGTGTAACACACGCACGCAAGCAATACACATATTAAGAGGAAATAAAATAAAAGCTGAAGTACTGAAAAGGTCAAGAACATAAATATAGAATAGAAAATTACAGTAGAAATATGATGATATGAAGATATAATAAAAAATATTATAACAAATATGTATAATATGACACAAAAAAACTTTAGCTAAAGCCTACTGTATTGCACTACAGGAGTTTCTCAGTAGCAGTGTCAATGAAAGGGCACAAATGACTTTAAAAACAGATTGTGCAGCACAGTCCAACAGCTGCGCCTCGGTTCCACAGGTACCATGATTAGATAATGATATCTCTACGAGTTTCCCCACCAGAGTCAATTTATGGTCATTTTCTGTCCTGTTTGGAACTATTAGGACCCCCCCAGTCCACAGCGAGGCATGTTGTTTTGAAAGAGCTCCGTCAACTAAATTGCTGCATACGGATACGGACGATCATATTAAACTGGTGCAGTCTGCATGATGACAAATAGGAAATGGATTTAGAAGGCAGCAGTGGAAGGAGAGATGGAATAATAAATAAGGAAAATTGAGTGAAAGGAGGAGCCTGTCAGTCAGTACCCAGGGCACAGACTGCGACTGATCAGACCAAAGCCAAATGTAAGTACTAAGGTTCTACTTTGCAGTTGTTTTTTTTTTTTTTTTTTTTTTTAAATCTGTTTAAAGCTACTGTCAATGAAACTCAACACTTCCTGTACAGCTGTTTCACATTAAAAGCCTTATAGCAGCTCCTTAATCCCTCCTTTCTCTGGTAGGACTTTTAAGGTATGAATATTTCACTAATGAACTACAGTCAGTTCTTCTACCACACATTTTTCAACTGTAAAATTGTAAATTTCCCCGCTGTGGGACGAATAAAGGATTTCTGATTTTGATTCTGAAAAGAATATCAGGTACCCCTACGGACGTTGAAACAGAATGCGTATGCCATAATCCTTCCTGAAGACTGGCTTGTTAATGGCCAGTCATTAATAAATGCTTTTAAATTCAGTATAACCTACATTTCAACAGCATTAACTCCGTTGTTGTCAGTTGTCATTGACTAATTAATTACTTCTGCTTCTTCTTTGCCATTTTTTTGCTCAGCTTAAGCTACTGTCAACTAAACTCAACAGGTTTTGCAGATGTTTCCCATTAAAAGCCCCTGGAAAACTTTAAACGGCAGGACATGTTGGGATTTGTTTGGATTATTTTAAAGGACACGTTTATTATTTTTAATATTACAGTACAGACATTTTCTGAAGACTGGCATTTATTCAGGAATGTATGGTATAGTATAAAAACATTTAACAATAAACTAAAATGGTCAACATCTAAAATTTCTCAGGGCAGGTTATTTATATGACTGAGTATGAACATCAACAAATAAACACATTTGACGATGTGGACATGCAATATAACACCTTGAGTGTTCTTGGGACTTACAGTGTGTGACGCCAGCCAGGGTCTGGTAGAAGGTGGGCGTGTCGCTGTCATCTGTGAGCGTGACACACACTCCTCCAGACAGAAGCCATCTGGATAAAGTGAAGGCCTCTTTGTTCTGTAGAAGCCAGCTCCTGAAGCGCTCATAGTTCACCTTGTCACCCTGCCACAACACACCAAACACACAATGAGGCTGTTAGTCTGTCAGAAGCACAAGATGTTCTGCATCTGTCCTAAATCTGTATCAGTCTGGGACCCTGTGCTTGTGTTCCTGTCTAAATGCTCGATTGTTAGGAACAGGCTTTTTAATGAAGATGGGACCAGTGATGAGAGGTGGGGTCACTTTGATGAAAAGGAGAAAAACAAGGGAGCAATAATAGTTGCATGTGCTAACATTAATGAGGCAATATTTTATTAGTTTTCACAATAATCAGTTTTCAATGCACATTACTGTCGAAATTCTACTTTAAATGCAGCGTTCTCTTACATGGAACCACCTTACACAACACGCAACTAAAGAAATAGAGCAGGAGCTCTGAGCTAACTGCAAAATTTAGAGAATGCATCTAACGTTGCATATTAAATCAGGGATGCCCCGACCCAATTGTAAGGATCAGTATCGGGCTGATGGGGGCAATCGGTATCGGCTAAAATAAAGCAGGTCAAATTCGTCACTGACACTACTGTTTGTTTTTTATCCACCTCAGCTTGTTATTGTGACTGATTGCGGCCAAATCAGTTTTCACGTTCACACAGGTGACTCACTCTTTCCTGTTACCCCGGACGGGTAAAGTACACAGATTTGCCGAGTTCCAGCAGTAACTCCTCTCTTATTAACAAAGAGCAGTATACAAATCATTTAGGAAGCGGGTCCTTTTTTAACCGACGCTCATACCAGCTACTAATTAATAATAATCCCTTAAGTAAGTTGATGGCGGGACAAAACAGTACTCGGCTGCTGTCTGGTCAAAGTCATCTCTGTAAACCAGTGCCAGTACTCTGCAAAGAGCAAGCTCCACTTTCCCACCACCTCTTCCGGCTGATGCCCTCTAGGAGGCGGCATATGTCTGTGCCCGCCAAATCATCCCGTTTTAATAACAGTTTTTCCGCCCACTGCAATAAGAACTTCTCAGATGTACTGCGCCTAAAACCTTTGCATCAATCTTGTAAATACTGTCTGAATTTTGTCTTGTGGTAATATGTGAATAATGCCCGTTGTGTTAGTGATGCGTTTAGCGGGATGTTGATATGAGTCTACACTTGATTTTCCTAACAGTGTCAGTCGCATTCTCCCAATCAAACTCCAAATCAAGACCTTCAACTTTTGGATCAAGAAGCTTGTGAAAAATAAAGTGGGCTGAATTTAGCAGAATACAGCTGTTATTACAATGTGTCAGATACATGTTAAAAGAATACGTGCATCGGATCAGACTTGGTAACAGTGCAACCTAATGCATCCCTAATGTTAATGTTATCTAACAGTGTGGGAGTACCCCAAGGCGGATTCTTTTATTTTATTGTGGTGTATTTTTACCGAGATCGTTTGTGGTAGATTGCGATTTGAAAAGCACTTTTGTCCTCTAATACAACACAACAACAATCATCTCTGTGGAGTTGGCTCCGTGTGGTAGAACTGTAACAATAGCTGTTTTATGAGCATGTGACAGTAATGATGACAACAAACTCAATGATATGAGCCGAGGAGAACATGAGGGGGACAAGTCATCAGTCTGTAGCTCACTGGATGTAGTGTTGACTAGTATGTATGGTTATAAATGTAACCACACAGTATGGTTATAAAGGTTCATATTCATATTTTTTGTGTATTCTTCTTTTATGTTGTTTTTATTTTATTGTAATTTTATTGAATTTATGTTGCTATTGTGAAGCACTTTTTAATGTACGTTTTACTATTAGTAATATTATTATTCTTCATGTGGTGACTGACAGGCTGTGGTGTTACCTCACTGAAGCACTTCTTCAGGGAGGCCGGGACTTCTCCATCGAGGACCTGCAGAACTGCTTCTATATCTTCCCTCGCAGCATATCCACCCAGATCGCTGGCAAACAGGCTGAAAAGGTCTGTGACACACACACACACACACACACACACACACACACACACACACACAC
>CALSCE010009465.1:180350-199933 GCA_943593645.1 Bovichtus variegatus | reverse complement strand
CCTTCTCCATGGCTTCTCCGAACTCCTCCCACACCCGCTGCTTTGCCTCTGTCACAGCCGAGGCCGCTGCCCTTCGGGCCTGTCGGTACCTTGCAACCGCCTCTGGAGTCCCCCGTGATAACATATCTCGGAAGGACTCCTTCAGTCGGACGGCTTCCCTGACCACCGCGGTCCACCACGGTGGTCGAGGGTTACCGCCCCTTGAGGCACCTAAGACCTTGAGGCCGCAGGCTCCCGCTGCAGCTTCAGCAATGGAGACTTTGAACATTGACCACTCAGGCTCAATGCCCCCAACCTCCACAGGGATGCCAGAGAAACTCCGCCGGAGGTGTGAGTTAAAGGTCTCTTGGGTATGGGCCTCCTCCAGACGTTCCCAGTTCACCCGCACTACCCGTTTGGGCTTACCAGGTCTGTCCAGACTCTTCCCCCACCCCCTGACCCAACTCACCACCAGATGGTGATCAGTTGACAGCTCCGCCCCTCTCTTTACCCGAGTGTCCAAAACATGCAGCCTCAGATCAGATGATACGATTACAAAATCGATCATCGATCTTCGGCCTAAGGTGCTCTGGTACCATGTACACTTATGAGCATCCTTATGTTCGAACATAGTGTTTGTTATGGACAGCCCATGTCTAGCACAGAAGTCCAATAACAAACAACCACTCGGGTTGAGATCAGGGAGGCCGTTCCTCCCAATCAAGCCTCTCCAGGTGTCTCCATCGCTGCCCACGTGCGCGTTGAAGTCTCCCAGTAGAACTATGGAGTCCCCTACTGGAGCCCCCAACAGGACTCCATTCAGGGTCTCCAAGAAGGCCGAATACTCTGAACTGCTGTTCGGTGCATATGCACAGACAACAGTCAGAGTTTTCCCCTCCATAACCCGTAGGCGTAGGGAGGCGACCCTCTCGTCTACCGGGGTGAACTCCAACGTAACGGCACTCAGCCGGGGATTTGTGAGTATCCCCACACCCGCCCGGCGCCTCACACCCTGAGCAACTCCAGAGAAGAATAAGGTCCAACCCCTATCCAGGAGTACGGTTCCAGAACCGAGACTGTGCGTAGAGGAGAGCCCAACCAGATCTAACTGGTAGCGCTCCGCCTCCCGCACAAGCTCCGGCTCTTTCCCCCACAGAGAGGTGACGTTCCACGTCCCCAGAGCCAGCCTTTGCTGCCCAGGTCTGGTCCGTCGAGGTCCCCGACCTTCACTGCCACCCGTCTGGCAATGTACCCGACCCCAACGGTTCTTCCTGCGGGTGGTAGGCCCACATGATGGAGAGGGGGGGGGTGCCACGTAGCTTCTTCGGGCTATGCCCGGCCGGGCTCCGTGGCAAACCCGGCCACCAGGCGCTCGTTGACGGGCCCCCCTTCCAGGCCTGGCTCCAGACGGGGGCCCCGGGCTTCCTCCAGGCAGGGTCACACCTCCTCTTTTTTGTTGTTCCATTGGGGTGTTTCATTGCCAGTGCATTCATTTGATGGAATAATTTCATTGACAGATGATTTTGTATTTTTGCATGTTTTTTTATTTTTATTTGGTAAGATATGATGGAGAGTAGTTTACAGAGTGGTCAGTCCGGATGACTGACGCAACATAAAAGTCCATTAATGGTGTGAAAAAGGTCTAATGTATTCCCGAAGCCATACACATCAAGTTTGATTTTGTAGGCTTTTGATTTGTACCATTTCTTTGGTGTCTCTATATGTTTTTTGGAATATATCAGTTATTTAAAAAGGCCCCATCTATGTCCAGTCTGTTGCTTATTGTAACACACCGTGATCCGAGTACAGCTGCGGTCAGAAATGCTTCACTGCGCTCCATTAAAACAAAGGAATCGTTTCCTGAGGCACCAAGTAACTGAACAGCTATCTCAATTAATGATATCCACACTAATGATGATGAAGTTGTTTTGAGTTATAAAAAAAAAGAGTTTATTTTAGGTTACGTTGAGGACCACGCCTCTGAAATGCTGTTGGTTCAAAGCTGCATTTGAAGTTCCGTATTTATTTCCTGGCTATGAAGAGATTGGAGAGGTTGTGTAATTCTATCCACATGGCACAAAAATGATTTACTGATATGGCTCTTCTAGATTTAAAAAAAAATCTATTGTAGTTTCTTTTTTAATAATTGGGGTGGTGGTAGTCTAGTACTAGGCTTTCAAATAGGACACCAGAAGGTCGTGAGTTCAACACCAGGCTGCCACCATTGAGCTCCTGAGCAAGACACTTAACCCTGAGTTGCTCCAGAGGACTGCCCCTGTAGGTAGTTACTGTAAGTCGCTCTGGATAAGAGCAACTGTTAAATGACCTTTTTGGGTATACCTGTGTGAGTAATGACCAGGGCTTTCACTGGTTGCATTTTTTAAAATTGCCTTAAGTGACACAGTGGGAAATGTGTCCCAGGACAGCAGGGTGTCCACCTTCTCACAACAGGGGGCTTCGGAGACCATAACAAATATGTGGCCAAAGCCACCCAATTGGAGTGCAGGACTGATTAGTGCCAGAGTGCTGAATCACAGGCTTTAGCAACCCTGCAGGCAGCCAATCATACACGCGGATCTGCAGCGTGCACTAAGCTCCAGCAACAGAAATTAGAGCACCCCTTGTGTGTCATGTAAGGTGAGACCTGACTGTATTCACAAGACGAGAAGCACAAAATCTTCTGTGGAGACACTGAAGAGCCAAATCAGCAGCCTGTGTCTCCTTCCTCCTCACTAATGCTACATTGTCTGCAATAAAAACCTTATCTTTCATAGCTTTATGACACACGAGAATGTATTCATCTTCACTAAACCGTGGTTATAGCGTAGCTTGTGGAGTAGGCTAGGCTTTTTAACTGCACAGCGTTTGTATTACAATTAGGACCGGGTATTGTTTGAAACGTTTCGATACCAATATGATATCTGGAGAGCTAAAGCAATTCCCCAAGTAATTAATTAGCTGATCTATTTTGTTTATTTGATGAATTGTGTAATTCATGTTTAAGCAAAAATACTAGTGATTATACAGTGAAATACAGTTCTAACTTCTCGATTGTGAGGACTTTGGGAGGCTTTTCTTTGACTTATGCGATAACAAATTTAATATATTTTGGTTCTGCATGGTTGGGCTCTGTGGGGAAATTGTAACGGGCAAAACCCCAAACGTCTTAGATACATCATATTAACATATAATCTACAATTTTCAAAAGGACTATTTAAATCTCAATATATATTTATTTAGCTAAACATTATTATAATATATATATATATATATATATATATATATAAAATATATTTAGGTATAATAGGTAAACAAGAGTGAGAATCTGAACAGGCATTTCATGCCAACTCTAATCCCTTGACCTTTTGACACTCGAGAGAGACACATTTTGGGGGGTGCACCCGTGGTTTGGGGGGGTTGGGGCTCCGACCGCGAACTGCAATGCCCCTGGTTCAGGTCCGGCCAAGGACATTCGTTGCTTCTTTCTCTCTGTAGTAAGTGCACACAAATGCCCTCAAAATGTTTAATAAAGTATTAGTTTGATACCCAGCCCTAATCAAAATTATTTAACAGTCCTGGGTGAAATAAAAAGGTTAAAGACACGCAAAAAAAATGCAAATGTTGTTTAGCCAACACATACACATTTGGTTTCCACTGGAACTCCCTGAGAGCATAATATAGCCTAGTACACATTCTATGATAAGCATCTTATTTGATCTCAACAAAGTACATTAAACAAATCAGCTTTCTGGCACTACAGATTGGTTTCCGTTTATTCACCAATTTCTATCCACTTGTGATGTCTCGTATAACTTTGTCTGACTTTAGTTCTGTAATTGGGCCCGTGGGAAAGTCCCACTCCAGTGCCACAGTGACACGGTGGTTAACGGACAGCCTGCTGACAGTTCAGCCAGAGCAGGCTGTCCATCAGTGACGCTTCATTGAAAGAAGGTGAATAGACCAACAAGCCAGCCTATTACAGCTCACTACAGTCCTCCTCCATTCACCTTCTCTTCGGTACAAAGAGGCCGCACAGACTGCGTTTGAACAGCATGTTATTGAAATTAAAAGTAAACATCATAAAGTGGCCGGCTGTGGCTCAGGAGGTAGAGTGCTCGTCCACAGGTCAGTGGTTCGATCCCCGGCCCCTGCGGTCGACATGTTGAAGTGTCCTTGGGTAGATACTGAACCTCCCGATGGCCAATGGTTTATCACTACTGATGAGCAGGTGGCGCCTTGTATGTACGGTAGCCGCTGAATGCTGACATGTGTTGTAAAGCGCTTTGAGTGATCGCAAAGATTGGAAAAGCGCCGTACAAAAACAGTCCATTTACCATTATTTACCTTGTTGAAGACACCAGGTGACTCTGAATAATTATTCTATAAACGTTAGTGCTGACCATTAATCTGTCAAGTGCGACGAAACATTTTCATTGGACACACCAGTGCGCCTCACATTCAGCAGGTCTGCCTCTGTGTGTCTTTGTATGTGAGAAACGTTATTTATTTTCCCACATGCAAAGAAACGAGGTGTCTGTGAAACCGCGCCCTGCAACCTTTGATAATTGATTACTCATTCAAGTCATTTATCATGAAAAGAATGCCACATTTTCAATTTCATATCAGTGTATAATAAATATATTTGGGTTTTGGGCTGCTAGTCAGACAAAAGATGCACTATAAAGATGTCCAATTAGGCTCTGGGAAATGGTAATGGGCAGACAAAACCATCATTAAAGAAAATCAATATTGAAAAGAATCATTTTTTTTCAGCCCTAATAGTTATCATCAGCATGACAAATTTAAATGTATGAAATTCAACTCCAACATCAGCTGGCTCTCATTTCTTCTCATATGAGGGTCTGATTCTTGTTTCACTTAAGCCAAGTTAGACAGCAGCATGTCAAAGTACTGCAACTGAAAATCCAAATAGCACGTAGAGCAAAAGTTTAGTTTGTAAATGAGTGAAGAGGTGTTCTATTATACTACAGAGGCAACTTATAGTACTACCACATAATAGCAAAATTGTTACAATTAGATGGACAAATGGGGAAGGAAAACAAAGAAGTCCACATTATAGAGAATACTGTGTATTGTTGATGCTGTGATGCAATGGGTGTATTCTAGGACACTGGGCTGCATTAACTGCAATAGCTACCATTCAATGCAGAGCAAACAATGGGTCTGATTTCTGCAACTGCACACACAAACAGTCTTCAATAGCTATTCTCACACGCACACACACTCACACTTCTTGCTTTGACTCAATGCTTGCTATCCTATGAAATAAGCTGTGTCCGGCTGGCCTGCTGCTACCAGCAAGACTGAAAACGTCCAGGCAGGGAGCAAGGAGGCGTGTGGAACAGCATGCAAATACTGAACTCACATGAGCCCCAATGACCTTTTAGTCAAAGTGAACTGTCAACAGAAGCACATGCAGCCGGAAACATACAGGGAGCGTTGTTCTTAAAAAGATCCTTTAACCTGCAGGCATGACACCAAAAATCCAGCATGAGGCTGCTGTTTAATGGGGTTTTAAAAGAGAAAATCAACATATAATAACAATATATTATTTCTATTTTCAGAGCCAATTATGAATTGGTTCTACGAATCCTCATGATACTAAACTCAACTCTGTTTAGCATAAGCTTTGTTTTTTTTTACTGGAGGCTGTAAAGTCTCGTGACGGTAATATGAAGGTAAAAGGTCAATTATCAAACAACAACAATTAGGTGCTGTGGAGTGTTTTAAAAGGAAATTACAATTTCTAAATTCTCAAAATCAAACCAAATGATTCACATTAACGTAGGGCTGGACGTTAATTCAATATGACAATTTATCGTCTTTCAATGGGATCATATCATGATGAAATTAAATATCGGGGTATCATGATACACAATAACGTCATCTAAATTGATAATAACAAGTACAGGCTCACTTAAAATTTCACAGAAAGTCTGATGTGTTCTTTTAACAGGACATAATTTGACACTATTAGTTGAGAAGTGTCAAATTTACAGTTCATCATGAAACTGTGGCGGGTCTAAACACTGGATTAGTCAAGGAATATGAGAACCGTGCGAGTTTTCCTTTTGTGTCAAGCAGCAAAAAAAAAAACTTGGAGCATGATGCGTTTGAGTTCATTTGACAATTTGACAATTCACATCCTTCAATGAGACCAATTGTCAAGCACGTTACCTAAATTGGATTGGTTACAAAATCTGAAGTGTGCACCGTGCAGCTGTGTTATATGGGCAAATCTACGCATTGCATCAGACCTTGTCATAGCATTAAAAGACTAATTTCAATAATTTTATAATATAGTAATTTATAATACTTAGACAATGGCTAATCCACTTGGTAAATTGTTGTTGTTTCAGTTTCGTATTCTTTATTTTAGATGAGGCAAAGCTTAGTGCACTGCATCGTTGTGGGTAGAGAAAAGGAGAGTAGCCAACACTCACCCTTGTTATGCACCGTTGCTAATAAATTAAGGGCTGAAGACTATACGTTATTGATTTATACCAGTTGCAGGAAGTCTAGGGCCAAAATAATTGAGTAGCTCACGGATCAAGGACGCAACCAAACTGACATTTAAATGTTACACTGATCCCTGCAAACATTCCAGTCATTTATGAAGGAAAAATAAACATTACCGACTTGCATAAAATTACTTAAATGGAGGATGCATGTAATCAATAAATTGCTCAAGACAAAGACAGTCCTGCTATCTTCAGCCAACCTAAAAAAGTATAATATTGTAATACATCTATTATGGAAATTGAAACAAAACAACAACAATTTTTGTTTTTTAAAAACCAGCTTGCCCATGTTTCCACAGCAGACACCATCCTGGAAGACTTTGTGGCAGCATTAGGAAAATGAGCATCCACAAACCGGGGAGCACAAGGTAAGAATGCAAAGCAGCAGATGAGGCCTGCTGACGTCGACCAGAAATGCGAAGCAAAGTAGTTCTCGGGTGACTGTTAGGCTGCGTGTGTCAGAGCAGTTAGTTAGTCACGACCATGGTTGTCGCATTATGGAACTATGTGGTTGTCAACCACGAAAGGTTCAAAAGGACGGTGAAGGTGTTCCAGGGACTCTCGGAAAATCTACGAACCTGATTAATAAGAACATTATGGACGCATAGGACATACGGCCCGTTTATATATCCTTATTTATTATCCTCTGGCCTGTCTATACAAACAGATAGTGAGATAGTTGGGCTATGTTTAAGTGATCCAGCTTTAATGAAACATTTTTTCTTTGAACATGTTTGCATGTAGGGCGGGGGTCAAACAGTCAGGTGTCAGGTCTTACAACATGCAAGGCAATAGAACAGTTCCACAATCTATTGCTTAAAGATTATCATCAAGGTGAGTCAACACCACTGGCAAGGGCAGACAGAGGTTCTGGTAGTTGAACAGTATCAGGCATTATCCATTGCAGGGATATACAGTCAGCGGCTACTTCCTTCTCCACTGTAAATTGCCATTTCAAAAAAGGAGATTACTTTAAACATTAACCTACCCGACATAGAATCACACTACCCTGCTGGATAATTTCACAACACCACAAGGTTAAAGATTATTCAGATTTGTTAGTGACACATTTTTTTCATTCCATCAATATTGTACATTGAAGGACACGATGAGCTTAATTCAGCTGCCCAGGGCTATGAAGTTTTTTTTGTTTTTTTAAATTGAGCATTTCAAGACTTTGTGGATGACACTACCATCATTGGCCAGATTTCAAAC
Source organism: Bovichtus variegatus (assembly GCA_943593645.1). Lineage (NCBI taxonomy): Eukaryota > Metazoa > Chordata > Actinopteri > Perciformes > Bovichtidae > Bovichtus > Bovichtus variegatus. Next base: position 192,197 of record CALSCE010009465.1, on the reverse strand, counting down.
AACGATGACTCGTCATACAGAGAGAAAATCAAGAATCCTGCAGAGTGGTGGTCAAACAACTTACTTCTCAACGTCAGCAAAACCAAAAAAGGAACTGATCGTCGATTTTTTGAAAAAAGGAGATGAAAAAACACACCCTGTCTACATCGGTGGAGCTGAGGTTGAGGAAGTAAACAGTTATAAGTTCCTGGGAATCAGCGTCACAAACAACCTGACATGGTCATCACATCTCCGTCTTGGTGAAAAAAAAAGCAGCTGTATTTCTCAAAGAAAACTTAAAGGCAAAATTCCCCTGCCAAGTTCTTGTTAACTTTTACGGAGGAGCAACAGAAAGCATCCTGGCTGGAAGCATTACAAACTGGCCCAGGACGGGAGGGCTCTGCAGCGCGTGATTCAAACTGCCAAGAACATCATTGGTACCCATCTACCCAGAATCAGCGGTATTGGGGAGAAGAGGTGTCTGCAAAAAGCCCAAAGGATATTGAAGGACAATACCCATCCCAGCAACAGCCTGTTCACCCTGCTGCAATCTGGCCAGAGATACAGAAGTATCTGCTATCGAACCTCCAGACTCCAGAGCAGCTTCTTTCCTCAGGCTGTGAGACTCCTGCACTCATCCTCTAAACTCTAAATAAACATGTGCTGTACAATGGCAGTACATTTCCTTGAACGTTGCCATTCAATCAGGAACAAACAGTGCACCAGAAGTTATTGAAAATTAAAAACTGGACTTATTTAAATTGGTGAAGTTATTTAACATGTTTGACTCCTAATACCCTTGCAAGCAACCCAGCTGATTTAATATTTGGACATCAGAAGACTTTTCTTTTTAAGTAATGTACACAGCAGTCTTGTGCCTTTTTAAAAAAAAATTTATTCATCTTTTTAATAAATTTTATTACACATGATAATTTTGCATTCCAATGATGAACCGGGACATTTTTCTTCCCATACGAGTAAATGCCAAAAATTTCTCAATTCTTAATCTCTCAAAATTCTCTTTTCTCTCAAAGTTTGGTCTATTTAAGAATATGCTCATATAGCAGGACAGGCAGATGCAAATACATGAGCATCAGACACCTGAGTAACCTATTTCGAGTCTCTAGAGGACAAGAATATCCCTCTAATAAAGGAAATACTAGTTCTACTTCAGTCATATGGTAGCAATCACAGCGTTGTGGTTTGAAACTCTGAACTAAGTCAACAGAGAGTGCATAATCAACCCTGCAAAATGAGTCTTGAAAGGGGCCTGAATGACCCTGGGTTTACTACAGGAACACTTCAAAGCCTGCTCTTTCCAACAGGATGTTTCCTGATCATTAACCTGCTGGTGTCCTACTACAGTGAGCTTCCATGAAAACTGACCTCATAATTGTGGCAGTCGAACCTGCTGTAGGAATTAGGAATGCTGCCATGTGACTGGTCAGATAAGGCTGAATAATTCCACCGCTTGTGTGTGTGTGTGTGTGTGTGTGTGCTTGTGGTCACATGCGATCATCAGAGTGGGAATGGCAATCAGCTTGAGGAATGCAAACCACCACACAAGGAGCTGATATCGCAAAGATGCCAGTTAGGCAATCGAATCAATGTGTCACCGGTTGTTCAAACACGCGCTTCTGTGGGAGAATATGATCAATCAATCCAATTTTATTTATATAGCGCAATATCACACATTTCAAATTCACTTCAGGGGGCTTTGCAAGCTGGACAGCATACAACATCCTCTGTCCTCAGACCCTTGCAGCAGACAAGGGAAAAACTCCCCAAAAAGAAACCCCACGAACGGTATCTCAGCATCTCAGAGCCTGGAATCAAGACTGACAACAGTTCCACTATTGGCAACCCAGGGAGTAAAGTGCAACAAGAAGGCCATCAGGGAAAAGATTTGTGCTTCCTGATAAATGCTCAAGCACATCTTACATAAGTGCACCAACACTCAAGACTATGCATCAATTACAAAACAGCTTTACCCAGCTTTGTACTTTGATTGTTCTATCTAGATTTAATCCTGCGTATCACCAGATATGACAGCTATATTATTTTAGAAAGGCACCTATGATGCATCTAGCCGACCTGTCTGGCAAAACCCTACTTTATGTTTAGAAGCGATCAACCAATGTCTCCTGCAGTTTAGGAATAAATGCCCACAAGCTCCATTCTAAGGATCTACATGCAGCGACAGCAAGGTAAAGCACAGCTGTTTGTTGTTCCGCCAAACGCCCTGACTACAGAGTAAGCGTAGAGTTTAGCAGAAGCAACCTGACAGCCCCTTAGCACAAACACTGACGATTAGCGTTGGTTATACCACATGGCTAGGCTTGAAATCTGCCAGACCAAAGCTAAAACAAACAGTCTGGAGGCATTTCCCTCTGTGAACTTAGCTGGAAGAGTTAGCAACCCAGCGAACTCACTGTCGAGCTAGTAGACAAGTAAGCTAGTAGCAGTACAGACATTAACGCTACTCAACGTTAGCTAGCTAAAGGGATAAGAGCTAGGCTAAATGACACAATGTAGTGTCAGGCAAAAAGTTAGCGTACATTCAAGTCTGTCTGTACAACTGTTTTGGCAAATACTGTCAAGCCAGCCCAACCCTCCTCGTTAGCCAACACTAGCCCCACAACCAACGCTTTCGTAGCTATGGAGAGAACGTCACGCCAAGCACCGTCAAAACATCTGTCAATTTTAAGTGACCTTGCTTATAAGCGAAGGCACTCGCCTCCTTAAATACCAGCCACCCTCATTTATATATTGCTAGGGAGAATAACCCAATTCGGGATGGACAGAATCCATACTACGACGTTTAGCTACACATTATGTATGCTTTAATTACAAGGAAACGCTTCCTACTGCGTCCCAACGTTGTGTATTTTGGGGGTAGACGACTGCAGAAAATATAGGCTTAGCTATTGTTAAACCTAACATGTAATTCAATTCCGTGAGGGTTTCCGACATGTTTCTATGCCGAATTGACTAATGGATCCCAGCGGATCCATGGAGACCGTGTGTTGTTTTTTGACAGGTGTCTACCATATCCAATAACTAAGGCTACTTAAACCTCTCGATTTTAATGTGTGGTCAGGACAAACTTCTCGTGTGCACCGGGCTAGCCTAAAAGCTGACAGTTAGCTAAGCTAGCGCAACTGAGGTGGATTTAGCCCGTTGCTTTTCGGCTTACCTCTCTTGACGGCCTCGTCATACGACAGGAATCCTATCCTCGACTCTTTGGCCCCCATGCTCCCCTCATTTCATTGCGATGTGGGGGAATAAACGTTGTGCACTGAGTTGATCAAAAATTGTTTGTCGCCTTATCCGTTTATTGTGAAATGGGTTCTAGGCGGTGTGTGTGTGTGTGTGTGTGTGTGGTGAACGGGTGAATGTTTTCAGCGACGCCTCCATTCTGTCACATGATCTGACTCTACAGGTCAGTTGATCAGCTCCTTCAAACGCTTGTAAAAACAACAACAACCAACATGTCAGGCAGAAACGTTTGATTCTGGCATCAAAAACGTCATTAAGTGTTTCCCCCCTTTGTCGAAAATTAACTAAATGCATTTTGAGTCATTATGCCCACTCATATCGAGCTGTCAATACGTGTGCATGTCTGTGGAGGGTTGAACAGAAGTGCGAGTAGCACCACCCTGTGGTTACCCTCACGAGCTCACATCATGGTTTACATCCGCCACAGCGACCTCCACTGGTACAGTAGACCAGGAGGAACTAGGGTAATACATTTTCAATTTATAGTTTTTATTACGTAATCAGTTTCATTCATATGAACATTGCAACCACTCATTTTCGCTTTTTACTAGGTAAAGGTTGTTTTTTTTTAGGTTTCCTAGGTTTTTTAATAGGTTGTCCTTAGTGAGGCTTTTCTCCTAAGTGGGATGGTGGTAGTCTAGTACTCAGGCTTTCAAATAAAACTCCTGAAGGCCGTGAGTTCAACACCAGGGTGCCACCATTGAGCTCCTGAGCAAGACACTTAACCCTGAGTTGCTCCAGGGGGCTGTCCCTGTAGGTAGTTACTGTAAATTGCTCTGGATAAGAGCGTCTGCTAAATTACCTGTAATGTAAAAGTGGAATAATGAAATTAATAAATGTCGTGCTTACAGCAGGCATTACGGTAAGAGTATGGACGAACTGACTTCAAAATAAAAGCGGGATTCCGGTGAATGTGATATGTAATTCCACATTCATTCAATAAATCGGACTGTCAATAAAAAATAAACAAAAATGCAATAAAAATTAATTAAATCATTAATAATTAAAAGATATTAACTATCACCTGCAAGCTGTATTTTAGAGAAACATTGAATTCCAATTGTGTGAATAATAAGTCAAACTTAATAACAAAGAACACATTTCCAATCCGACTTCAAAATGACAGTACAGCAGTACTCAGGTTGTCACTCAGAGAATATCATGACATGCTAATGTGGGATTTTGAAGAATTAAAGCGATTAAAAATGTCATATTAAAGCAATATTTGAACACATTTTCAGTTATTAGAATTAAAAGGGAACAGCCTGTTGCCAGGAACGGATTTCACTTCAGATTAATAGAAGACCACCTGAGAGAGACACTCAGATGGGCTGTTCTTTCACTCTGGAGTGAAATTAATCTGTGCCAACAGGCCTCATCTTTTAATTCTAATCTTAAAATGAGTGAAAATATTGCTTTAATAAGACATTTTAAAGGGCTTTACTTTTGAAATCCTATATCATAATGTTCTGATATTGACTCAGTGACAGTCTGAGGTGGTCTGCTATCAATCTGAAGTAAAATAATTTCCTGGCAACGGGCCGTTTCTTTTTCATTCTAATCTAACTACGAGTAAAAATATTGCTATAATAACACATTTTAAAGTGTTTTAATTTTGAAATCCGACATGAGAATGTGATGTTCTCTCAGTGACACTGAGTATATGTACTGTCCTTTTGAATTCATATTGGTCTTTAGAAATATCTTCATTATTAAGTTTGATTTGTTATTCACACAATTGAAATTAAATTACTCTCTGAAATACAGTTCGTAGGTGGTAGTTATTATTATTTTTAATTATTAATCATCCCATTTATTATGTATTCATTTGATTTGATTTATTATTATTTATGCATTTTGTGTTTGTTTGGTTGTTATTGACAGACTGACTGGCATTATTGAATGAATGTGAAATTCCCTGTCACATCCACCGGAACCTGGCTTTTATTTTGAAACACGTCCACGCTCTTACCGTAACGCCTACTATATGCACGAACCTCAAAAACAATGTGGGCGCTAGTTTGACGGCTGCTTTCGAAGTGGAGGCTGTGTTGCCCGGGCTGGGGGCATCGCTGAAACGCTCATAAACTGAACGAAGATGGGACTCCAGGTTCTGCTGTACTGGCCGAATATTATTGGTGAGATAACATTTGGTTGAATTAAGAAATTGTGCTTTGTATTTGTGTTATGCGCGTGGGCATGATGACAACTGCGAACCCAGGTGACACACATCCGCCAGACTGCTAGAACATTATAGTAGGCATAAGCTGATTAGATGGATGTCACTAAACTATGATTTTACGCAGAACATAGACGCTGAAATGTGTCACTGTAATGATAAAAACCTCGCAATTAATTCGAACTGACTAGATGTGTGTCACTGAATTGAACAGTTCCGTCACTTGGCTGTTGAAAAAGTAGTTCTGTGTGTTGTGTTTGTCTCTTTCAGGATACTTCAGGATTGGCCTTGTGTTTGCTGCATGGGCTGCCCACGAGACACCCGCGACCTTTGTCTTTCTTTATTCAATCTTCATAGCACTTGATGGTAAAGTATCTGTCCTGTAGTTATGTGGTCACAAGGTGTGAACAGCATAACTTTACAACTTTAAATCATGCTTCTGGGTCGTATTTTACACCATGGGGCACTGGTGCCATTGAACACCGGAAGGTTGTGAGTTCAACACCAGGCTGCCACCATTGAGCTCCTGAGCAAGGCACTTAACCCTGAGTTGCTCCAGAGGACTGTCCCTGTAGGTAGTTGCTGTAAGTCGCTCTTGGATAAGAGCGTCTGCTAAATGTAATGTAATCATAAATGCTATTATTAATTACACTTGTGCTTTACCTGAAATAACAACTTTAAAGAAGGTCGACAGGCCTTTTGTTTACAGAAGACATTTTGACATGTCTGAGTAGTAAAAGCACAGGTGTGAATAATAAATGAAGGATGGCTGAATTCCATTCAGCTGCTTCAGTTTCCGGCTCCTGGTATTGTGCATACTGGCCCACTGTCACACCGTCATGGCTAAAATAGAATGTGAAAAGGCCTATTATGCTGCTGGTCCTTTTCCAATTTAAAGTGCAGCTCACATCCACTTCCCTCAGCTTCAGAGTGGGAAGCATCCTGGAGTCTGAAGACGGCCCCAAACAGAGCAGAGCTCTCTATAAGCGAGGGTTGGGACAGAGACACAGAGCTGCCCGTTCTCGAAATATTATAGTGTTATGACTTAATTCTCTAAATCTCAGATTTGTCCCTAATACTCCAGACTAGAAAACTGCCTTTTGGTTTATCTTATTCTATCGCTCATTAGCGGGTGTATTAGAGCATCTTCTTTTTTGATCAAAAGCTTTGCCAGGGACAATTCAGTATTTGCTGGATATTGGTAGGGACGTGTACCCCATGATGTGCCCTTTATCCTGCATCCTATCCTATCATGTAAAAGATGGACAACGTGATTTTTAAATTGAAAGGTATTATTGATGAGTGCAGAACAGAATCTTAGGTATGGCACGTTGTTATAGTTGTTTCCACTTTCAAAACCTAAAGATGCCTTGCCAGGAGGAACAGCTGCTGAGTGCATGAGCGTTCTGTCTTTTTCCTGCACAGGAGTGGACGGCTGGCTGGCAAGGAGGCTGGGCCAGAGCTCCAGGTTTGGAGCCTGGCTGGACGTGGTGGTGGACAACCTGGGCAGAGGCATGCTGTGGAGCCTGCTGTTTGAGGTCTGTTGGCTGCAGGACATTCAGTACATACAGAGTACACACATTCACACACATTCACACTGTAAAAGTGCTCAGATTAGGCTGCGATGTCACTATGTGATCAATCTTTTTAAATGAGCCTCTCTTTTAGATTGACAGTAGCTTCAATTGCATACAGTGTCTTTGCTTCAAACCTTTTTTAGTATTTGCCAAGAAAGTAATCATCAGGGTTTGTAGTAACTGTAACAACATGTAATTGGAATTACGTAATCGGATTACAAAAAAGAAGTAACTGTAATCAACCCAGATTTACATTTGAAAAAGTGTGCAATAGTGTGTGTAGTTGCATTGTCAGGGATAACCTGATAACGTTTATTGATTTTGTCTTTAAAATATGTCAATTCTTTTTTTTTCATGATCTCCAGCGCTATATATGTGAAAAGAGCGACGGAACGCAGGGTTTCTTGGACAAGCGTTTCACTTTGTGGTGTGGGAAAAAGTATAGTGTTGAGTTCAGATGGCATGTCCAAGCAAATTCATTTTATTTGCATTGAAAATGTTCTGAGATGTTTTAAAGAGAGGAAAAAAATTTTCTTCTCAGTAAAAGGTGTGATATTTTATAAGTAAGTAGGCATTCAAATTAGATGAAATTTGTTTTGTAATCACAAAACTGACGTTACTTATTACTAAATTTGCCATTTAATTGGTATTCAGTAACTGACTACAACCCTAATCCATAACAATCCTCATTAAACCAGCAGCTGCCTGCACTGTTCTGCGTCTTGGTTTTCGTAACATCAAGCAGAACGCCGTACCACTAAACCTTGTCTGTACGGATTCACTTATGATGCGTTTACTAGATAATACTTGTATGTCCGGTGGAACACTTTCACTTGTACCGTATTGTAGATGGGGTTCAATGTTTCTTGTCTGATATACTTATGTATTGTGCTTATAGTGGGGTTGGCTGCTGTCTGCTCTGGAGTGGTGTGTGCATGTGTGTAACCACAATGCCAGAGGTGACCAGTGGAAGAACAGCTTTATCAGCAGCCCTCGATTTATACAAGCCATCATGGCCAACGGTAAAAGTCTGTCACTGTAAAATAAGTTGATGTTGATGTACAGTGCAGCTCAAGATAAGTCACAGATTCTATAAGTCAATTTGAAATTCAACTGTGTATCTGGTGATTTTTAGGGTTTCGGACAACTCTTGGCACGTGGGTGGTGAGCGGGCTGCACTGCCTGCCCCTGTGGCTGTATGGGTATCAGAGGGGTTTACTATCCCACTGGCTATATCTGCCTCCCTGGATCCAGGCTCTGGGGACCCTGCTGCTGGCTGCAGGACGCCTGCTGGCTCTATCAGTGGAGGTAGAAATAACCTGTGATGATTATTTAAAAAAAAAAAAAAAAAAAAAAAAAAAAAAAAAAAAAAAGGTGTTGACAAAAGTTGCCATTGCATTGAAAAAATTGCCGCTCATATTTCATGTTATATTTGTTCATGTGAAGTTGTCTCATAGCCAAACATCCAATCTGTTTCTCTGCAGACTTGGTGTATATGGACACACATCGAATACCTCATCAAGGATGATTTGTAAGGGAAAAAGAACTGAAGGATCCGTTAAGCCTGACCCTAATCAACCCACTTCCCGACGTCAGAGAGAGTCGCGGATGGTATCGTTGGATGTGGAATGGCCACAATATGGGAGATAGAGCTCGATTCCAAGTCTCTATGACCTTCCTATCAAAAGTTGTTCAAGAAAAACAGCAAGATTTGTTTGATTTTTCGCACTTTCACCCGATGACAAAAGTCTCATTTGTTCACACATCTTATTTATTATTTACTTGGAATTATAATATTATTTGGAGTTGTACTGTAATAGTGCCGATGACATTGTTCTGTATATGAAATGTATATTTATGTTCTAGTTGAGATCAGGTCTACTATTACTTGTTATTATCACGCAAATGATCTCATGCTTAACTTTAATTGGAGTTTAATTTGAAGGAATTATATTATATGAATGACTGTTTTGGAGATGATTAAGATTTGCAAATAGTCTAATAATATATCTTTATTTTCCCCAAAAGGTCCTGAACATAATAGGACATTATATATTAGAAATGTTACTTTAATTTTTTAATTACTTAAGATTTACTGTAACCAAAGGAAGAATAGATTTTTAAATTATAATAAGAGCTCATAATTTATAAAAGAGAATGCATTTTCCACATTTCAATCAATTCAATTTGCATTTTGGCCAGAATCCTCAGGCTTATCTTTAATAGCGCCACTTAAAAATAAGACAAACCCGTAATATATGTATCAGGGCATTGCTCTGGTATCAGCAGGAAATGGACCCAAAAGCACAACCACAGACAAAAGGGGTAAAAGTAAAAAAGTCTTTACTTAAAAAAAACAACAAGAAGAACTGTCCAAAAATAACTCGACAGTACAGAGTTACAAAAAATAACCTGACTAAACACACTTCAAGTGACTGGACAAGGACACGAGCTCAAACGAGTGTAACATGAGCAACGTGTGGAACTCACTGGAACAGATGAAGTGGCTCAGACAAAGGAAAGCAGAGACTAAACACACAATCAGAATCAGAAAACCTTTAATCGTCCCTCAGCAGGGAAATTCACAGCACTGTGGGATGAATAAAGGTTTTTCTGATTCAGATTGTGTGTTTAGTCTCTGCTTTCCCCTTTGTGGAGGAGCGTAATTAGGGACAGGTGGAAGTGATCAGAGCAGCTGTGTCACTCACACTGAAACGAGTGACAAGGCTGATCCTACCAAAATAAAACAGGAAGACCACAAAAGACAGAAAAACAAGGGACCGGGACATGACCATATGAATCTTGTTTGGTTCTAACTGCACAGTCCGAAAGCCATATAGAAAAAAAGCAAGTGGTAATATTTTATGAAATGTATTTATTCCTTGTGTAATATAATCACATAAAAACATAACAAAAATGTGTGGATTTGTTACTAAAAGCTGAAGGTTTTTTTTAAAATGTATTTATTTTTTTATATACGGCCGTTTGCAAAACATTTTCCATATTTGAAGCAACAGTTGCTTTTATTTCTCATTCAGTGTTTGTGACTTACTTTTTCAGCTACCTTTTTACAAACGTGCAGTTTACCAGTGTTTAGTCAAGTTGAGTCATTGGCTGTTCAAATCTTAATTAGCACAAAGTACAAGTTGTCAAAATGTGCACATCTTTATTTATTTAGAGACTGGTTTTAAGAATAACTTGGAACACTTTTCTGAAATTGATCTTTCTCCGTCGCTGCGGTCCATAGCTTCTGTACTGATCATTTAGTTGCATAATACACTTCTCCATTGTGGTTAGCAGTATTTCCTCTGCTCCTCAAAAGTTGCAATAAAGTTTATTTTTGCATAATTAAAACTACCAAATTGTGTTGTATTTTTTTTTTAAATAATGAAAGTCTTCAATGTCTGTCAAGACCAATGTTTGTCATTTAGGGGACAGAATGTCATATAGTGGAATACATGTACAATAAGTCCCACACTGTTAACTGCACAGTTGTGCTTTGTTGGATTTTACCATTCCAAGGACAACTATATGGATAAGTGTATCTTTTCCAAAAAAGAAAAGTCCCGGAGTACGTTAGAAAAAAGGTCCAAGGCACTGGAAAACAGTAAAAAACCTTTATCCAAACAACTATTTCATAGTGAAGTTTTATAAACACAGACACAGTCTATACATGTCAAAAATAGAGCTGAGTTAACAACCTAAGTGTTAATTTCTCCTTTATTGTCCAGAAAATAGCTTCCAGCATAAAATCTGCAGGTGTAGAGTCTCGGGGTGGAAGACGGACAAAATGTATCACGTATAAGACATTGTGATATCTATATTGTGTTATAAAAAACAGATAGGAACTCGTGGTTTTGGCCAATACCACGGATTAAATACAAAATACAACTACTCAAACGACAACACAACGTCAGTACTACAACCTCAATATAGCAATACTACTGTATAATACTCTGGTACCTTAACAAATATCTGTGTTGGGCTATCATGGCGAAGGTATTCATCCTTTCAAAGCACAGGGCAAAATTTTCTTAACCACACACACCTTTTTTTAATCCTTTTGAAAAGTACAGGTACCTCAAAATAGCATAAAGGGGAGTGCAGTGTGGTTACAATGTAATATTCTGTGGTGTGACAGAATATAAAAGTAGCTTTACAGTGCTCTTTAAAAGCATATGTCGTTGGCTACAGTACATTCAATTGGCTTTTTGTCTGTATCCAAACTTAGGATGGTACTGTGTACTTATACATTGCATTTCTGTCTTTCAGCTACTGGAACAGTTGGCTGAAGTTACAGCTCAACAAGAAGCTGCCGCTCCACTTGAGCCAAAGCAGGACAGTCCAGCTAAAGAGGTGCAGGACCAGAGAAACCAGCATCTTCCCATCAGACCGCTGCAGGACTGGAGAAAAGCTGGAATTGGACTAAAAAAATGAAAAGAGCTGGCCTCAGAAAATTCTGCCCTAAAGCAGCAGATGGCCACCAAGGAGAACAGTTGGGAGCAAGAGAAAAATAAAATCCTCAAGGCTCTACAGTCAGAGAGAGCCATTAGAAAGCAAGTCCTCTTTGACAAGAAAACCAACAACAAAGAGAAGGATGAAGTGATCCGTCTTCTGAGGCTAAATCTGTGTGCTGAGCAGAATGAGACCCTGTCAATCAAACGCAATTGGAGTGTAGAGCTTCAGTGGGTCACTGCTGTCTGGAAAGAGGAGAACAAGAAGATCAGAGAGACCTTCAAATTCACCAAGCTGAAACATCTGCAAGAGGACTTTGACAGTGTTAGGACAGGCAGGCAGGAGAATGGCTGGAGAGGCAGGCAGGCAGGAGAATGG
>CALSCE010009465.1:149429-171254 GCA_943593645.1 Bovichtus variegatus | reverse complement strand
TCTCTCTCTCTCTCTCTCTCTCTCTCTCTCTCTCTCTCTCTCTCTCGCAGTGTTATTTCCCCCTCCTCTCCCAGTAGTGAGTGTGTGAAGAGATTTTTTGGCTATGGAAGAGCAAGAGGAGGTGCAGATTTCATTCTAGTGCAAAACAGAAAAAGGGGGAAGTAAAGAGAATAACAAGAAGGAGAGGGGGAAAAAAGAGAGAAAGACTTCATCCCCATCTCCCGCTTCCTCCCCCTCATTACCTCCTCTGCCAACGACTTTCACCCCAGAAATAGCGGAGACACCAACTTCAAAAGGCAGTCCGGAAGGAGCTGGAGTGTGAAATCTGAGAAGAGAAGCAAGATGAGGGACTGACCGACGCTGTGTTTGCTACGCTGTGTTTGCTACGCTGTCCAGGTCAGTGTTGAGAAAAGACTGCTGACTCTTTTTCTTTTACCTGTTATTTTCTGCTTCCAAACTGCTGTCTGCTGAGTGTACATTGTGCTTTTCCATCTGCCTGTACTCTGAGTTTAGAAAATAGAGGGTGTAGTGGTGAGGAATAGTGTAAAAAAGACAGACTGTGCACCGTCTCCTCTCAGCACCACCCGACCGGTGTCACCCACAGCGTAGTGAAAGTACTGAGAACTCCAGCTGCTCTCTCCGGCACTAGATGTTGGAACTGTTTACTAGATCGGCTCAGACGTTCACATGCATACATGTGTTGAGGGAAACGTGTTCAAACTCGCTGAATTCAGCCACGTGGTTATGATAAGGGAGAAATCACGGAGACGCACCGTAGGCTGGGTGCTCACTCTTAATCACGTGGGGGGAATTGCGGCGGAGGCTCAAAGACATGATTAAGTTTTTGAGAAGGGTCTTTTGAATGCATTTGTGACCGAATTTGTTCGTAGTGTCTGTACATGCTCACAAACAGGCAGCAGATTGAATGGGGGAAAAACAGTTTTCAGTTCTCAGTGTATGGCTGCTCAGTTTTTTACCTCAAAATTAAAAAAATTTATTTTAACATTGAGGATGTGCCACGTATTTGGTTTCACAGATGCACTTTTACCTTTTTTTTCTCATGTGGTAAACAATGTTTTATTATTAATTGCATTCCCTTCAATTGATTGTGCCTTGGCCTTTACCTTAAATCCCCCAAAATCCAATATTACTGGATTTAAATCAGAGTGGATTTACAATTGTTTAATAATAACATGTCATTCAGTCAGAGTGTTTTTTACAGCAGAGATCAGTTCATGATTTTAAGTCAACAAAGAAGGAGAGGTTATTATTGATGACTATTTATTTCATATAAGAGCTGTCAGACGGCAGACCTGTCCACGGCACCCCTGAGGGCCTGTCCCATTAGCTCTCCCAGCATGCCTTGCCACTGACAACCAGGAGACTGTTGACAGGTTTATTATTCCTAGGCTGCGGAAGTGGGTACACTACAGATGCTATAGGGTAGAGGAGAGTGGCTTTTATATTTACAATATATTATTAGGAATAAGTATTATTATTATTATTATTACATTCAACTGTTCCACTACAGAAATCTGGCAAAACACTGAACTAGGGCTATATCTAATATATATTTTCAATATTGATGAATCCGCTAAATATTTTCTCAATTACTTTATTTTTAAAATGCCCTTTTATAATTTTCCAGAGCCCATGGTAGAGTGCATCAAATTCAAAACCAATATCCTTCGTCCGATTAGACAAAGAAAAGCATCAGATCCTCACGTTTAGGATGCCGCAACGATAACAAATATGATAACAAACAATTATGATTAATTGATAACCATAATTCAGCTTACTTTATTCATAAATTAATTTACAAGATATACTTTGGCACACTAACTATTTTCAAACTCTATACTGGCTGACTGGTAACATGTACATAGTTTTACGTCATTCCTCACAGTTCTGGTCGAACCTGTGCAGTTGGAAGAGATGAATGTTTTGTCAGTAATACGTCCCTTCTCAGTGATGAGCAGTACTTTCATATGTTTACAGTAGTAGTGGCTGTTGTCGTCATCTCTGGCATACCAGACATACTGTAGCTGACCCTCTACGCTCATTTCTCATGCTTGGAATGGTTACGATGGGTGTTTCCCAGGTTTTGTATGGATTCGCGCTCACAAAACTATCTCTACATGTAGTAAACATTTTAAGAATGGATTAATTTCTACTGCCAGTGTTGCCAATTTCATTTAAAGACCATGACTCCTATAGTCTCCCTGAAGAGAAGGGCTTTGTTTGTTGTGGGATTTAGCTGAGATTAAAGAAGTTCATTGCATGGCCATTTACAGTAGGGGTTGGCCTTTTTTAGCAAAATGCATTTCATTTCTATAAAGGTTGATAATTAAAAAAAAAAAACTTGAGCAGATTGTGGAAGTTTTATTTTTCCTAGCTAGGGACAGAAGACAAGTTCTTTGTTTAATGTAATTTGTAAGAAGTCTTGCAAATGTTTCACCACTGAAACATTATTTGTGGTGTCTTAAGTCTGTGTGGCACTTGTATTTGCACGAAACAATAACCACATAACTAACTACTAGTAGTACTTTTAAAATTCTCCTCTACTCACATACACACTTGATCAAAACTGTTCATTGGAGATAATATTAACACATGGTCCAAGCGTGAAAGTCCGTTCTTGACCTTGGAAACAATATGTTTCAATTACTCATCATGGTTAGAAGTAGTGAGTCTGTGAAAACAGCTGTATGATGTCCTCTGTGGCTCTGGAGGAGCTTTTTCTCAAGCAAAAGTTTTGACAGAAAATCGGGGATACAAACGCCATACATGCCATTTGAAAGATGAGGGCATAAGATTCATTATAGTTTCTGTTTGCATTGCATCATGGGACATTTGGAATCCAGTATTTTTTACATACCAAAAGTTAGTGCTAGACACTAAAAGTCGGAATATCTGGACCTCCACTTTATGGAAGTGCAATACTAAATTGCTTCAGGTTTGCCTCGTAAATACGATTGCTCGTAAATGATATGTTCTGTCAGCTATGGTCGGTGTCCAATAGTATAAGGTCTACATGTTTTGTGTTCAGCAATTACCTTATCATTTCGACTGCATTCATTTGTGAGAGCCATATAGGACATGTTTTTCTTATTGTGATCCATATATTTAAGAATAAATACAAGAGAATGTAATGAACGAATCCTTGCGATGTGCAAAGTGTCAGAAACATCAGTCTTATCACTTC
This sequence comes from Bovichtus variegatus, assembly GCA_943593645.1. Classification (NCBI taxonomy): domain Eukaryota; kingdom Metazoa; phylum Chordata; class Actinopteri; order Perciformes; family Bovichtidae; genus Bovichtus; species Bovichtus variegatus. The sequence goes on along the minus strand of CALSCE010009465.1, from coordinate 168,049 downwards.
TTAGCAGGGCTCCATCTGGGGCAACTCACGAAAGCTTATATCAGAACCCTCAGGAGTTCATTTATTTAACTGTCAGGATGACTCCCTTCGTCCTGGGAAACTGGGTTCCCATGCGTTCCTTCATGGGTCCCACCCCTGACGGCCCATCTGAGGCTCCATGATCCATCACACAGTTTGCAGCCATGTTTTCTGAAAAGGCCGTGAACTTGTTACCTCCCTCAGCCGCCTGCCTGAATGTCAAAACCATTTTTCTTTTCTTGTGTCCCCTTTTCTCTGGTCTTCCCCATCCCAGGATCGCTGTTTTATTGAAATAATTGGGCTGCATTCAGTGTGACCAGGTTGCCAGTGCAGCTTTTGAATTGAGATATCAAGTCTGGTGCCATGATTCCCCTCTGACCTTCCTTTCAGAGCCCCTTCCTCTCTGAGGTCGTGATGGGTCATCATCATGACTCCAGCCTACAATGACACGGCATCCATGGTACATTATCTACAGTGGGTCAGCTGACCTGGAGCACTGTCTATAGACTATTCTTCCCCGCTCCGTTGTCTCGGTGATCTCTGGATCCAGCCTGTTCAACGTGGCACACATTCAAAATGGTAACCTCAAGGGGCTTTTATTCCTCCAGCAGAATTAAATCACTTTTCTCTCTCCTCTTTCTGCCTCTCTGCTGAGTTATTCAGAGTTTAATGAGGGAGGGAAGATAAAGGGAAGCTTATGGTTTGCCCGATGATGGAGAGGCTGCCTTTTTGTTTCTCTTGGAGGAGCCACACAGCGAGCGTTCATGTGAAATGATTTTTTTTTTTTTTTGTAAAACAGAGGGGAAGGTGATTGAGATGTCTGAGAAAAGAGCCAGGGAGTCTGGAGAAGCAGGGGTCATTAAAGTGTCAGAGGAGTCCCTTCAAATATTCTTCTGCATTTCAGAGACACTCCAAGTCGAGTTAGAAGCAGATGTTTTTGGCAACATATGGAGGTATAATCTGCTGCGAGCTATTATGAATATCAAACATTAATGCACTGATTTCACCGTTGGCATCAAAAAGTTATGTGCCTCTACACCCCCAGGGCCGTGCATCATTTTTAATGACTGCACAGGATTATCCCCTTACATAAGCCAGTGTGGGCGGTTTGGAGACGGCTCCTTACAGTGTGGTAGGGCATCAGACCGGACCGGAGGAAGCGCCAAGCTGACGCTGTATAGCGGGGCTGTTGTTGTGAGGTTCAGCACGGGTCAAAATCCATACTATGTATCAGCAGTCAGAGAGTGTGTTTGGTTTACCGGCTGCACCGGCGTCAGCAGCGACGCAAGGTTCTTCCGTCTGACATCAGAGTGGAGCAGTAGATGAGTTCAGCTGGCTCGCACACTCCTTCTATCTCTCTCTCTCTCTCTTTCTCTGTCTCTGTCTCTCACTCATACACACACACGCACACACACACACACACACAGACCAGCGCTGACCTCAGTGACAGTGTCGTTTATCTCTCTGGAGCTGTTTGTTACTTTTCCCCCCTAGCAATTGTACCAGCCGGCTGCTGTGGACGCGCAGTTCCTAGAAAAAAGAAGACATGTTCGCAGTATAGAAGGACAATTTGAGTGCATCCATAAAGGGATGTTTTGGGGGGACATAGATTATAATCAGCTCTCACTGCATTTTTGTACAGTAGTAGAGATTAGATGAAATGGGCCTTTGCAGCAAAAAATAGCAATCAAAACATGCAAATGAAAAAATACATAAAGAGGCTTCAGAATTACTGCATGCAGGGCTGGCCCAAGAGCACAACTCCAACACAACCCTCCACACACACTGCCCTGCATCACAGCATCATATAGCTCACCCATCAGGCCCATCAGTGTGACTGATAAATTATTGCTGCAGAAAGTTAGTTAATGTCAGTGATAGCGGCAGATGTGAGGGGGATTATGGTGTACTGAAAAGTAACTCGAGACATTTAAATAAGGTAAACACTAATAAATAAGTTCTAAAGTTTAAAATGTGAAAATGTGCACAACAAAAACATTTAAAATCATTGATAAAATAAAATAAGAAATCATCCTCAAAAGGTTTAATAATATTTGGCCAGCACCATTTTCGTATTCTTATTTACTGCAAGTGTGCATATATTCACACTTGCATATAAGTTCATATAAGTGAAAACATTAAAATAGCACACAAACACAACATGATATATACAGTTTATGTATGTATATATATATATATATATATATATATATAGTAATACCAATAATAATAGTAAAGTAATAAGTACAAAAAATATGATAAAATTAGTATTATACAAAAGTTTTTTGTGCAACCAAAGGAAAAAACTAAAGGATAATGAATATGCAGCTAAAAATGGTAGAAATAACCATTAGTTTTTTAGTGTTTAGTGTTGGGAGCCCCCTGGTGGCAGAGGGTCCCTGAGTGGCTGCTTCGTTAACTTAAGTCTAAGACTGATGCGATAAAGCGAAGCGATGTACACAAAGAATAACACATTTTCTTACTAAAAGTTACATTTAAAACACTCTTACTCAAATAACACACCCAGGCATTTTGCTGCTACAGCCTGACTTGATCTGCTATGTAGCTTATGATGTTCGCTAACTGACTATATATTGCAGTGTAACTGACATTACTGACTCTGTTTTCTGACTGTGTGGCTCTTCTATACTGATGCTCCACACTACACGTTCGTCTTTACCGCTCACCTGTAACTGCCACTTGCGACCGCAGTCGTCCCTATTAGTCGCAGGCAAAGTGCTGAACACCTATTATCTTGATTAGCTTCTTACTATGACTAATGAGCTCCTTCATGAACACAAACATGTTCCACCAGTTACTAGTAAACTAAGTAAACTAAGTAGTAAACTAAAATACTCAAACCTCTCACGTGAAAGAACCAAGGTTTTTGTCTGTGCTCTTCTCACTGGTTTGAAGTGGGCGAGGCTTTGTAATAAATATTGCTCATTCACCTTTTTCTATTTAAATTGTGGCGGCAGCTGTGGGATTGTTGGACTGTTAATAATATTTAAAGATGACCTAAATACCCAAAAATGTTTTATTCCAAATTTTAACATTGATTGTTGCTTATTTAGCCATGAATATTTATTGTTTCGTACAAACACTTTCATGGACTGTAAAGCTGAAACACAACAAATGTGCTACATTTTAAACATCAATATATTCATGTCAAATTTATGGAGCCCGGTAACTGTGAGGGGTGAAAATATTTGGCTAAAATTCATCTCTCAGATTAGTTATTTGCGCCTTCCAAATTACAAATGGGCTGAATATACTGCAACAAAATGTAATAATGCAAACACTCACATTTATAAATTGTCCCTGCAAATGTATAATTTGCACCCTCAAGTTACTTTGATTTTAAAACATGCAGCCCATCTTCTAAGTGCGGAAAGCTTTTATTTGAAAGATGATTATTCTCAAACTGACCACCGTGACTCTTTCTTCTCCATACTCAAGCCTCTCAGCAGAATATAATGTGCTCACACTTAAGCTGTGTGGTGTGTGTGAATGTGAGTGTGTGTGTGTGGGTGGGTGGTGGCGGTGGTGGGTGTGCGTATAACAGACTCCTGCCCTCTCTCTTTGTAACTCCCTTCATCTCTGTCTGTCTCTCCAGCCTCGTTCCACCTTTTTTTCATACCCCTCCGTTCTCTCTCGGCGGGGGTGAGAGTCGCAGGTTGACAGCCTTGCAGGTCTCCTCATTACACCGTGTCTGAGCCAGCAGAGATTTATAGAGATGATAAAAGCACTGTGGAGGGCAATAATGACCACAGGCTGTGATGCAGGAGGAGGAGGAGGGCTGTGTCTGGCTGCTCGCTCTGCCTCTGATCACTCACTGCGCTGCCTAAATGACTTTGCATCGTGCAAAGTGAAACGGCAGAAAAGGTTACCTTCAATATCGACTGCTGACTATATTCATATATTCAGTATTTATATTTTTATATATATATATATATATATATTTCTTTAAATCTTTTTATTCTAAAACTTCCTCTGTTTTCCGAGGATGCTATGTGACCTCCAGGCGATCCACAGCATGAAGCAAACCACCCGATTTCATTCACATTTTCATAAAAATATTAGATGCATTAGATATGCATTTTTTCCTCTTTATAACTTCGATTAGTCAGCGCTACTTACTATGAAATTATGATTTATTTATGTAAGCCTATACAAACAATAGATATGATTGAATGTAGGGGTTTGATTTCACAGGAAATTCTTATTTCTTCGCATGAAAATTCAATTACTTTTCCCGGGTCATTTTTTTTATGACGTTGAGATGTGTGTTTTTTGAGGGATATGTGTGAGCTGAAGTGAAAATATGTTGCCTCCTCAGTCTTACTCTACTCATGTTAAAACATTAATGTAAGCCTTCAAAGAAGAGAGTGATTTTTTTTTTTTTTTTTACTTAAATGGGTTTTACCCTAACTCCGTCTCTGCATCTGTATGAACACATGGCGTGTTCACGTGTAGGTGGTGCTGCTCCCATCAGTGTCAGTCCCTTATCTTTTATCTCAGTTATAGATCAAGTATCTCTCTCTCCACCTGTGGCCTCACACTAAAGGAGAAAGAAAAGCAGCACAAGTAGTTTCTATAATGGTTTCCTCATGTGGCTTAGAGCTTGGTGTATTATACTAGTCATGATTTTTTTTAAGTCACTTCAGTTTCTACATACAGTCTATTCCATTAGAGCGTGTTCACTTCTTCCTGGGCGTGGCTTACCGCTCCTCACACGCTGGCTGTCTCTGCTTACCGCTCTATTACCCTAAACCCCGACCACACCTGCACTCCCCCCCCGCACCGCCTGTACCGCCACCTCTCCTCCTCTCTCCCCCATCTGTGCTGCAGGGTGAGAGGAAGACAACACTGATACCAACAGGAACTGACTGTTGTTTTTGGATTAAAGCTGGCTACCATAAATAAACTACTTTAAACATTTTTTTTTGACAAATATGAGTTGGAAGGCTCGCACCAAATATCTTTTCTTAAGCTGTTGAATTATTGATATTTTCTGCCAGTATTCACCATAGTTTATTTTTCCATTCCATGTGAAAAATAACAATAGATTCCATAAATAATGGCAGCAGAATAACTTGACACAAACAGCTATTTATTTTTAAACTTAAAAGCTCCTAAAAAGCTTGAGGTCAAATCCTAAGTACGTCTCTATAACATAACATATCCATGACTTAATAGGCAACAGTCAAAGTAAAAAAAAAACAAACATATTATTTATGAAGTTTGACTGTACAAACAACTAAACAAAGTTTAACAAAGTAAATTGGGGTATTTTAAGACTTGTCTTGTACAAAAAAAAACAAAAAAAAGTGTTATGGGCCGTTTCTGACCCAAACCCTGTGTTTAATATTAGGCCTTTTATAGGCTTATTATTAAACCAATGCATTACTGATGCAGAACCAGACCAAAATGACAAATCATGCCCTTTTTTGATTTTTTGCTTAATTGCGTATCATACAAGTGGGAGCACATGACGACTGAACAGAGAAGTGTAATAGTGTAATCTTATCTGGGTCTAGAACTGTTCGTGTTATTAGCTTTTGGCGAAGGATGCTCAGAATACTCAGCATCCAGAATTAGTGAGACTTCCCTGTAAGGTCGAAGGTTTGGTTTCAAGGCTTCAGAACATTGAACGGCTATAGTATCTTGTTCGGGTGACAGCTGTACATGTATGTCTGCCTCAAAGCAACATGAAGAAACAATTAATCTCCTACCCTCAGCGAGCAGGAAAGGTAAACCAAGCGCTATAAAAATGTGTCATTTTGCCTGGACTCACTCACTCCTGTGTCTCTTTCTTTGCGCCAAGTTCCATTTTCTGGTCCATTCATATGGTAATAGGGGTCAGGAGATGAGGGGGTTCTCACGTTCAATGTGAAACTTGGCCTTTTGTGTAGCCTCGGCTCAAGCTGCTGTGACAGAGGCCAGAGGTGAAATGGAATTCAGATTAAATTCCCCAGTGCGTCTGGCCTTGGGCTGGACGGTGCTCGACTGGACCGGCCTTGGTGCAGGGTGTTGGAGGATGTTGGCTTGATAAACCTGAGGCTGAGCCAGGGCTGATGGGAACTATGCCATTTTCTAGCTTGTCATTTAGGCTTGATTGGCATGTTTAGGAAAACCACAAAGATTTGGGGGGATTTGAAACTACCAATATCAGTGTCTTCAATGTATACCTTATAGTAACCAAAACACAATAATTGTCGAATCACTTAATGTTCATGCCACAATGATCTTCAGTGACGTGGTGAAAAAAAGCCTCTGAAATTGATTTTAGACTATCAAAAGGAAACTAAAGCAGTCATTTGAAAACAACCCTATTGCCAGTCAAAAACCATTGATATTGGACAATTCTGCGAAACCTAACCTTACGTATAACAAATATTTCTAGATTCTTGTTTTCGACAGTGTCTGGACATGGCAACTATGTTATGGTTAAGGATAAGGAAAGATTGAGGTTATGGAAAATAAACTTTGGTTAAGGTTGGTGATGGATCATGGTTACAGTTTAACAAGGCTAAGAGTCGCAGCCAAGATCCAGCTGAGGATGAATCGTCAGGTCATTAGATGTTCAGCTTTACTTTTTTCTAGCAAAGTATGCCTATGAACTGCCTACCACACAGTGTTAACAGCAAAGTAATACAGCAGAGTAATCAGATACTGAAGACTCAATGGTCATTTTGGGAATGACTTTGTTCGCGTAGCTGAACATTTTTATGAACAGACTCCATTCTGTTAAGTAAACAGAACGTTGATGAACGTAACAGTGACATGTTTTCAGAGCCTAAATATTTTTTATTATATACTACATGAACCTATTGACAGTCAAAGGAAAGTGTTAAAGTCAAATATTTTCAATTAATGGCACTTAAAGTTCAGTCACCTTTCCCATGGGATTAAGTTAACACAATTTAAAAAAAAAAAACACTTTTATGTTGACTAAACTTAATTTATTAGTCTCTATTGTCGTTCTTTTTAATTACTCATAAATCAAACACATTGACTTATTAAACTCCAAACCATGTGACTCAAAACTTAAAAACTTTGAGGCAACTGATTGCCTCAATTGCCTTGAGTACAACTAAATTGAACAGCTTGACAGTTTTCTTGCCCTCTCACATTTAACACACTGCAGTTCATATTAAAAGACAGACTAATAAATATTCAATACAATTACATTAAATGCAAAGGCAATTTGTACTTTTATTTACATTTTTTAATGACTATTTAACAGTCATGTCTACAAAATCAAAGATACCAAGCCCTACTTATCACTAACAACGGTCAAGTAAAAGAGCATTAGCATTACAATAACAAGTACAAAGGCACATTGTGCAGTTTGGACCATTCTAAAGGCAATGGTAAGTAAAAATCTTCTGAGTGTTGGAACTGTTGGTCAGTCCTTTGGGATAGCTGAGGTTATAGATCGGTCCAAACATTACTAGGAAGGCAAGTCAGCAAGTCCACAACGTCATTTTCAAAGATGTTCAGGCTGGTAGTGAGCTGGACTCATTGTCACTGATGACAACGTCTCCAAGCTCTGGCTCATCAGACTCATCAGTCCTGGATAAATACTTATCACAAACTAATCCATGGAGTATACACATCAGTGAGTTAAATTACATTTTTAAAACCCATTTTTATGATTTCCTTTTCTATTAAACTAATATTTATTTTTTGAGGAAACATTTTTTGAAATGCAGACTGCAGAATTTTTCCAAATATTACTCTTTAAATGACAATGTAGATGCAATTTACTGGATTTACTTTTTTCCAGATCAAATTTTTCATTCAAACTGTTATATTTTGATATATGGTATATTTATTTTGATTGAGTTATGAAAAATAGAAGTCAGCCAATTGATTCCTTAGGGGGTTGTTCATGAACAGGAAAAATAAAAATGTTCAGTGAGAACTATGTTTTTGACAGTTGTTTTGTGAACAGACTAGGAGGCGTGAGATACACTGATACTAAGCTTTAGAATATATACATGGAAGTGTTTTACTAAACTTCTGAATCACTTTGAACAAAACACAGATCCAGTTAATTTGTAGTGGGTTGAAGAAAAAACAGACACAACTTCTCCAAGTCACAGAAACTATAAGGATGGATAGGCTGAACAAGGGTAAGAGCGACAACGTGTTTGTATTTTGATGAATTGCTCAAATAAGAGTAAAGAACACTCAGTGTGCAGGTTCTGAAAAATCCAGAGACTTAGAGAGGTACGCCTGGAGTGGATGTCATGCAATTCCTATGACGATAAAAATAAACGTGTACATACTTAGACTGAGGTTTACTGAACAGACCTGATTTTAAACTGTCCAATCAGAACATACATCCACAAATAACCTGTTCACATCATAAATGAAATCAGACAAAGAGCTTAAAAAACACAAAGTAGACTTATTTTAGAATTGAAAAGCAAATTTTTAAATTTGTATAAAATAATCTCTTCACCTGTTGATCCAGGATTTTAATATTGCCAGAAAAGCATCTGCTGTCTTCACAGTTGTATACGCCTTCTGTCCAAGGAGGTCATCAGTCAAAGAAGATGGTCAAACAGAAGGACAAAACAGCATTATAAATTAATCAGTTAAAGATTAAGCAAACTAGGTTAAAGTGATAGTTTTGGTTCTTTCCCATACAGTCGTATTTGCTCCTCCATCCCAGTGGAATAGATCCTCCGACTTTGACCCATCATCTCCCTCTCTGTCATCTGGACTGTTCTTCTCCAAAGTAAATGAAGAGGATCTGGAACGGCAAACACCACTACTATGAGCTGAATTTTTTTTTAGAAGATAGCACAACACCCCGTGTTTCTTTGGATTTGTTCACCACACACCCTCTCGCTTCCAAACTGCTCTTGCTACTTTCTGTATCACTTTGCCACAGCCTGACCTACCAGATGTGTAAAACGAACATACTGTACAGCGCTGAGGGGAGCTGCAGCGTAGCTTTACAGAAACAAAGCAGTTCCATCCTCAACATTTTTACTAATTATTTTAAAATTGGCGTCGTTTGCTGGTGCAGAGCCCCTTCATTCATTTTGCAAAAGAACATTAGCAGCTGAAGTGCTCAGTCTCCCCACAGGAAAGGAGTTGGAACTTGGAGGATCAACTACGCTCCTGTAAAGCAGCAAATTGCCACTACTTGAGTAAGAACCACAACTATCACTTTAAACTACACAGAATGGACCAGGTGTTATCAACAAAGGAAAAATATTTAAACAAGTGCTCATCCATATTACCTCAGACTCAGCAGGCCAGAGGTCTATGAGTCGGGCAGGTCCTCCTCATGCACATGGCAGATATATAATCCAAACAGATAACTGCAACGGAGCAATAACAGGCTCCGAATCACGTCGGAACAGGAACAGGAACACAGGTGAACTGTGTCTGAGTGAGTGAAACAAATTGATCTAATAAATGAACTCAAAAACTAAGAAAATGTCACAGTAACTCAAAATACTCAAGTTAGGAGAACTTTTTATTTTTATTTAAGTTTACACTCCTTCTAATCTTTTTAATTATTTTGAACATTTGAGTTAGCAGTGTGTGCGTGTGTAACATTAAGTAGCAGCGGGAGCATTTACTCTTCAGAAATGTGAATTCAACCCTTTCAACCCCATCCTCCCTCAAACACGTATATCTGTGCCCTTGGGGCCTCCTACAAGCATGAGTCAGAGCTGGATTTGTCACATTTAAAAAAAAATTTAGCAACACAAACATTCGCTCAAAAAAAACCTTGTGTTTCTGGCATGTAATGGTAAAGGAATGAGGGTTTTCAAAAGTGTCCAATGATAACAATATGTCACTAATTTGTTATTAGTAGTGAAAGTTTCAAGCCCTGACTGAGGTGTACGGATATCACAAGCAGTTACTCTACTTAACTATGCCACATTTTCCCTTCGGTGTCCTGTTTCAGGAAAGACAAAGAAATGAGAGAGAGGTGCTATTTTTCAAACTGCTTTCACATCCACCCACGGAAGTAATTCTGGGAAATAGAAGACGGCTATTTCCAGCCACACTAATGTTGTTGAAGTCCTCAGAGAGAGCAACAACATGCCCTCAGACAGATACAAAAAGACACAAGACCAAAGTGTGTTGGAAAATTCATAGGCGCCTAGCATCATAATTCAATCATATTTGTTTATTTCTTAGTAAAGGGAGTGATGGTCTGGGTAGAATCAATCACCCTTCTCAAAGCATTCCTCAGAGACACACATACATACGTTATATATTAGGTGTGTGTGTGTGTGTGTGTGTGAGATGGCGAGTGCATTGGGTTCAAACTAAAATCCTATTTACAGTAGGACCCTGTGCTTTCTATAGGAAGAGCCCGAGCAACCTGACATTCTAACATTCATATTTACACTTATACAGTGCAGGGGGAGTATGGAAGCAATTACGGGGCGGTCACTTTTGGCTCTGGGCAGAAAGAAAAGTAAACCAGCAGTATTGTTAAATATGATTAAACTACCCTGAATCCCAAAAATGGTGTGGGTGGAGGGCTATGCAGACGAGGGAGGCCCAAGGCTAGATCCCATGGGGACTGCAGAGGTCTGAACTGCTACCCTGCACATGCAGGTGGTTTAATCTACTTTATGTGTATACGTTTATGAGAAGAAGAAAAAGTGCAACCTATTAATGATTATTTAAACCTGCATTCATTGATTGTTTGGCCACTTGGGGGCAGTGCAACAAGCTGTAAACCATAGACCGTATATAAGAAATAGTAATCACGGTGATGTCACCCAATGGTTTGTGGACTACAGTTTGGAAGCCTTGAGGTTGGCATTTTGGCCGACACCACCTTGGTTTTGGCCGTCACATCCTGATTGTTTTCGGAACCAGAAGTGACACGAGAGGGTGGAGATAAGTGCAACTAAACGGCAAACAAGATATTTTCAGACAACCGAAAAATTACAATTAACTTTCATGAACTGAAAAAACACTGTGAAAGGGTTAAAGTTTTAAGACGGAAACACAACGACAACATCTAAACCAGGCAACACCGTGGTAGGGACCTGTCAATCATAAGGTAGCCACGCTCAAAAGCATACGCTGCTTTATTGTCAATTTTACTCTAAATGCCATCATACTTTTCTACAATAAAGCATGATGTCTTCTAAGACTAACCTCAGAAAAAACTATTTCCTTCATTCAAAAATCTTGACTTAAATCATATCAAATCAACTTTAAATCACACCACATCCCCTTGATTGATACATTTCTATGCCAGGTTGTCAGGGTAAAGCATGAGAGATTAAAACTCTCCACTAAATATAGAGTTTACAAATGGATAGCAACAACAACAATATACTTACAGTATGTGGTATTTGATTTGAATTCAGTTCAGTTTGAGGGCATCCCAGAAGCATCGCTTTCATAGAAGGCCCTATACCTGCTCAGTTCTGTAGTGTATATACATATATTTATATATATATATAATCATCTGAAGTAAGGTGACTGAGCTGTACTGATAGATGTGACAGGCTCTGAGCAACAGTGTGACACGGGCTGATGGAGAGAGATAGATTCATTTTTATTTTTTTTTCACTGGCTGTTTCTCCTTGAATGCTGGCATGGGACCAAGCACCACATATAGAGTTTATTTTGTCAGAAGGCGTGTGAGAGGTGCATGCATGCCGAATGAATGATCTTTCTCTCCTGCCACTGCTCCAACCCTCCATCCTTCAGTCCGTCAGTCATATTTTGGGATATTTTGTCCGAAGAATATTTGTCTTGAATTGTAGACAATAGGATTCTGCAGTTTAAGACTGAGAGTTTTTGAGTGCACAGTATTAAAGCTTATATGTTGTGCCGGTCATCAATATCTTTAATTTATTTGTGGTTTTAAGCTAAATAAAACTGTTTTCTAAGAATCTTGGCATTTAGCATATGTCACACTAAACTCTCCCAAATACAAACATAACATTTTTAAGAAATATTTTTTGTGATTGTTCTTTTTGGCACCTCATTTTGATTTAGTTTTAGTCTTATTCTTTATTTTATATTTTAGTCATTTGATTGTTGTAAATTTCAGTTTACTGTTACAGTCTTACAGTTATTAACAATGGCCTGCTTTCGTGGTTTGTTGCAGCTGTTTTGTTGCAGCTTTTTGTCTAATTTCCTGTGGTATTGCTTACATTACTGGCAGAGACATTATGTTACTGAAACGCAAGATGCTGCTTGTTAGCGCAACAGGCCAAAAATTCCAATACATTTAATCATATTTTTTGTTTTCAAAGGTCACAGTTTTTTACCTTTAGTCTTGTTTTTGTCATGTCTTTTATTATCATAGTTATCATGGATGAAATTACACTGCTACTTCTGATAGTGTACTAGTTCATGCATGCATGCACATGTAAAATGTGATGTAATTCAGGTTCATTGACAACCAGTCAAGTGTGTATATACAGTATCTTAAACGGTGATATATCATAGGTTGATGATACTGACCATACTAGATCTAAATTTAGGTAAAAATATCCGATAATACAGAATGCAGTCTAACTCCGTCCCAAAGATGGAAGTGGCCGTGTTTCTTAATACACGCGACGCTGAAGCAGTTATCTGGCCATTCTGTGTCCTATTTTACTTCTTGTTCATCATACTTCTTGCCTGTAATTGCCAGAGTGTTTCATGTGATAGCTTGGCTAACCGGACAGATGATTGACAGCTGGTAATGAATAGTGGAGAAATGTGAGAGGCCAGCATAGCAAGAGGAAGTGCAATGAGGGAAGATGGGCGAATAAAGAGTGCAGTAAATTAAAGTAGAGCTAGAAGGGGGGTGGATGGGGGTCTAGGAACACTATCCCCAAGACTACTTTATTTCATAGTGTAAAAATGACTGCTTCTCACCACAAACTATCGCCCCGTGTGACAGGTAATTATTTTGGCGGCCACCCTGCCAACCCAATATCTGCGCCTCTCTCAGGGGGCCATCTGTGCTCAGCTACCACAGATAAGTGAGAGGAATGTGGGGCAGCCATGCTGTGATGTGAGGGGCTTGCCTGGAGCTTAGATCCTGAAGGCTGGGGCTGCACCCGGACTTTGTACATAATGGCAGAATGGAGGGAGAAGAGTTTAGGAGGCTGTGGCAGACAGCAGGAGAGTCTGCATACAGGTGGTGGGTGAATGCGTGTGTGAGGGCGGGGACCGGGGTTTTGTTCAATACAGTGCGACATCAACGCCCGCTCTGTCATGCAGATTTCTGTTGCAGACACAGATTTCATAAAGATTATGTTCATTGTATTACAATGACATCAGACTAAACCTCTGTGCAAAAAATCTAAAGGAAAGCTAAGCTCACTCGCACTTCCAGTTACCTGACTATACAGTGAATGTGTGTATTATTGTCATTTGCGCACTGCAGCTTGTTCTTTATTTGTGCTTGTTAAATTGGAAAAGTAGGTCTTAGATGTGCGCACATACACACTGCTGGGTAAAGACATACTTCAACACCTGCAGATGGCCTCTATGTTTTATCCTATAGTATTGATTGTTCGGCACAGATAGAGCAGGTCAACACTGCATGAAATCAGCACTCAATGGTCACCTCAGTGGTTTCTCATGCTAATTATTGCAGTGCTTTAGTCACCCTGCTACAAGATAACAGCGTGCCTGTTTTTGATGAACATAGACCTTGGCTGAATTAAAATAGTAAAATGGGCCAACATAGTGTTGGTACACATTTTTGGGTTTATAGCATACTGTATTTGCATCTGTCTGATGTCCTCACTACTGTTTAACATGCATTGACATCTGTTCTTTCAGTTGGCAGGAAGTTATGTATAAATGCAAATGATATAGCCGAACCGATGTGCAAAGTCAAACAACAGAGGCGATTGACAATGTCAAACAAGAAAAACGCCACACGATCAAAGACAAGACATGCACAAAGTCAAGTATAAGAATATGCGTAAACAAAGATAAAATGTGACAGTAATATATGCTATTTTAAAGTAAAAATGTTGAAGTTCCACTTCAAGAGTACAAAAAACAAAAACACAAAATAATTCTCTCACCTGCCCATCTTCAGCATCTAATTATATATTATTATATTTGCAAATTAAAATGCTTTCATTTTAGCTGATAAGTACCAAGCTGCAAGTGTAAAGGTGCAATGTGTAATACCTGGCAACCTGCTTGAAAAAAATAGGGAGCAGCATTTCACCCCTAAGTTTACAGTAATAAAAAAGAAACAAAGAATCCAACTACTAATTAATAGCAGGGCAAGAATACGCAAAATTTGACCAAATTACTGAAACTCTGAGACCCAGGCAAAATGACACTGCTATATAAGGGCCTTTTTTCACACTTACCTCGTTTGGTCCGGACTTTTGACTTTCAGTTCTGAACTAAAATTACAGGTGTGAAACTTCCCCAGGACCTCAGTCCAGACCAAACAGCCAGACCTTGGTCCAACAAAATGAGGTGGTCTTGGTCCTTATCAAATTGAAGCTTTTTCCGGTTTGTTTCTACTGTGAAAGCATTTTTTGGGTGGTTCAGGCGTTACAGTAAGTTCTGGCAGGCTGTCATCATGTTATAAGAGTAGCTTAGCGTTTGACACTGACAGACCTCATTGGAGCTTCCTTAGTTGGTCACACCTCCCATAGTGAATCACCGATCAAAGTTAGAAAAAGAACCAAAAGTCCCGCACTCCAGCCATAATGAAACACCATGTGTTAACTGTGATTTACAGATTTAAGAAACGTCTGAAGGAAGAGCCTAACAGATTAGTGTAGTTTAGAGACAAGAGACTGCTAAAAGTGTGATGTTCCCGTTAAAGATTTTAGGCTACTAAACAAAAATATAATTGTGAATCTCGATTAATTCTACTGATTTAAACAATTTAATATGTTTTAATACATTTCCTTTCAAAATACACTTTTGCTCAATTAGAACACTCAGAATTTTGCTGCTACAGCCTTACTTGTTCTGGTATGACCAGCAGCCTATGCTAATGTTAGCTAATTTTAGGTACATTTTGCTGTATATGGCACACTACAGAGTCTGTTCTTTAACTTTATTTCTCTACTTCACTTATTCTACTAATACAGTAGTTTAGCATTTAGCTGGTTTAGCATTTAGCGCAACAGTAGTTGAGCCTTTAGCATTATACCATAACTGTCACTAGAGTTACTTGGTCTTGCTTGAAAGGAAAAAGAGGGTTTCTAGCAACTTCGGTTTAATGTTAATTTCTCGGGCCATCAGTTCTCTTAGTTATCATGACATTATGCTAACCAAATCTCAGAACACTTACAATGCTAAACATAGGTTGAATGGGGAAAGAAACATAAGCGGTCAGACAATTAGTAATAAGTACTAATTTTAAATAACCTAACCAAAATACATTTGTTTGACTGATCCGTCGAGTTGTTTACGACCAGTCCAGGTGTCTTACCTTTCCTGACCTTTTTTTTTTTTTTAAATGATGTTTCCTTGTTCCCAGATCTCAGCAAATATCAGAAGTGAACTGATGGCTGCAAAAAAATATAGCAATACGTTGTTATAAAACTGTATTTTTCTTTAAGAATGGTGCAACATGGAGTGTGAACGAAAAATAAATTATACACAAAGGTTGTTCTTTGGTAAAAGCCTGTCATGTCTTGTAAAATATGTTAGTCATTTGTCAAGTCACCGTGTCTTACGTCCAGTCTTGTCAGTCATTGTCTGTCTTTGCACTTCCTGTTTTATTTTGTACTTACCTTTTGTCACCCATTCCTGATCCCTTTACTTCCTTGTGTGTTTTCCCGCTTCCCGTCAGCGTCTGCCTCGCCCCTGATTGTTTCCACCTGCGCCCACTGACCTCATGTGTAAACATGTCCCCCCTCGTCTTGTGTCAGTTCGTCTTGTTATGTCCTTGTGTCATGAACCTGCGTACCAGCCTTATCGAGAGAATTATTGTAAATCCTTGCAGTGAGTATTTCTGTCATTGTACCAGTAAAGAAGTTTGCTTTACACTCCACATCTGTTTCTTGGCGTCGTGCATTTGAGTCTTCCTACCCTGTGTCTGAGGTTTTGACAAAGCCTACTGAAATATTCTCTACTGCATTACAAAAAGCTTTATTTTTTTGGATGCTTCGTAAAAAGTATAAAGTCCTGAATCAACACGTATGCAAACATTGATTTTAAAAAGAATTGTTTGTTAACCTTTGTCTCTATATGATTGACAGAGAGCCTCGGAATGAAACAAACACCTTTTCCTCTCAGTGTGAGTCAGTGTGAGGCAGACAGGTGTTCTTACACCAACTTGCTCTCATGCATCACACATCAGTCAGTCAGTCAGTCAGCTCACCATCAGGTCATCCAACCAGTCAGTCAGTGTTTCATCTGTTCAGTCAGTAAGTTCATGATTCAGCCAAGCAAGCAGCCAGCCAGTCAGTCTGGCAGAGAGCAGCAGAGGAGATCATAAATAAAACATAGTGTACAAGGGAGGGCTTTAGAAGTATCGAGCTCTTCAGTTCCTCTGGGCGCCGCGCAATTCATTTTCCGTCTCTCTTTCTCTCAATTTTCCTCCTTTCAGACAACTCATTCCCGCTGCATTGCTTTATCTTTGCTCACCTAGCTTTCTGTCTCCTTATTCTGCATCTCAGAGTAATGCCGGTTTGAAATCACAGAGTAGAGCATTTATTCTATTGTGTCCTGTTTATTAAGCCTTAAATACAACTTTTCACATCGATTCAATAATGTAATTGTTCTGTTAGCCCAGATTTTACGTGCCAGATCACATACTGGAGACAGCCATTTTCCACTTGAAGTTCACTGGGTTCATTGTGTCGTGTTACTCCATTTTCTCCTCGGCTGTCTTCTTTATTTATTTTACCGCCTTCGGTGGAAAAAGTCACCTCTTGCCTGTGTGCTTGTTTCACACACACTTCCTCTCCGCTTCCTCTCTCTGCTGAGCCGTTAAAAAACACTAACTGTGCTGCTCTATATGTGCCCTAGCAAAAGGTGCAGTATACTGTGGCGACTATAGCAACTTATGAGTTATAGCCCTGCAAGAGAGCCCAGAGCTGGAACACACTCAAGGAGAGGAGAGGGGAGGGGAGGGGAGGGAAGGGGGCATCTTCCGTTGGTGGTGTGCTAGAGAAGGTGACACTGCTGTGTGTGTGTGTGTGTGTGTGTGTGTGTGTGTGTGTGTGTGTGTGTACAGGGTGAAACGTTACCCTGTGGACCCCATGTGTCTGTCCTCCAGTTTCCCATGCCCTATAAGACGGTGCTGATTGATTTGAGAAAGTTAATGAACAGGTGAAAATATATCCTCCCACCAAAGCTCGTATGTGGATTTTGTTTTTACAAGACAAAGTTGTATTACAGTTTCAGGAGACGTAGTCATCCACACCTCTCACCAAAGGCCAAATGCATTTTCTCCCTGATTACGGTCGCAGTGTTAAGCATGTGGTTAGCGTTTAAAAAAATTTAAATAAAAAAAATAGGTCAGGTTTAGAAAAAAGATTGTTTGGGCTTGAAATAAGTTTGTTTGTTATTCAGGCTACGGACATGAATTAAAATAAGTCGACGTCGACTTTTGGTTTCACACAGGACATGATCACCGGTCTCCTGGGTGAAAGTGTTTGTTTGAAATTACTGGAAGTCAAGTTCAACTAGCAGCTCATGTCGGCAATGCGCAACAGCTTTTGACTAACTTTAAGTTGTTAAGTTGTAAGGTGGCGTTATATACGCGATAATAGCTGGGCTGAGCGTGCACGACTGAACCAATGACCCAAACCTATGGGTTTAATGTTCAGTATCAGAAGAATACAGATTTTTAGAAGGTTATAAAGTAACCTCTGAATCAGTAGCCTACAGATGGAGGCGTGTCATGATGGACACAAACTGTAAGTAGGCCAAAGTCCTGAAAAGGAAAATCATAATAAATGGAGTGCACATGAAGACATATTGTGCTGTATTCGACTTAACCAACAAGGTTCAACTTCAGTTTTAGTAGTTGGATTGTATTAAGGATTATTTTGACTCCAGTCTAAACTTTAATCTACAGCCTTGCCTCCTCCCTGCATCACTTTATTTCTGATACCATTTACAAATGTTTGTTAGCTTATGTGTAGTAAAGTAAAGGGTAAGTGATTTAAACATTTTGCTCACAAGAAGAGTAAAATATTGAACTCAAGAGAAGTGAACGATGCCGACATATTCAAACATTTAGACATTTAGACATTGTGACCCTTTATACTCAGTGAAAACTTACTTACAATTTTCCCTCCGGGTAATCTTGGAATCTCTACCTAACTACCTATTTGTATGTATCTATGTTGTTACATTACAAAGTTTGTGATTATTTGACTTGTTTTAAATTTGACTCCTTCCTGTATTTGTACCTGCTATACTCAGGAACAAACATGCTATAATAGACTCTTTTACCACAATCATACTCTCACAATCCACATACTATAAAGTGTTGTACTGTGCAGGCAAACATATGTTAAACAGGATATTGGGAGCGAGGAAACTTTTGATGATGCAACTGGGTAGTAAAGCAGAAAGAGTAGTGAAACCAACATCTTCACTCCTCCCCTCCTCTCTCTCCCCTCCTCACTCCTCATCTCCCCTCCTCTCTCTCC
>CALSCE010009465.1:122569-145436 GCA_943593645.1 Bovichtus variegatus | reverse complement strand
CCACTACCCACCTCCCCCCTCCAGAGCCCCTTCACTCTCTCTGTTTTCCCCGCCTTGCCTCGCTCCTTCTCCTTGTCTCGCCTCTCCTCTTCTTCCTCCTTTTTTCTTTTTTTTTTCTTACCCCTCTTTTCTTTTCTTTCCTCTCCTTCTCCCTCACCATCACCACCAACCCCCAACCTCTCTTTTCCTTCCCCTTGTCCCCCCCTTTCCTTCTATCCCCATTTCCACTTGTGTCGTTTACCTCGCAGTGATTTCACAGCACAGCCGTGGACTGTGTCTCTTTTTATATCTTCTTCTTTATGTCTGGTTCACGTCACTGACTTGATTGGCACGTCACTGCACAAACTGACGGAAAAAACCTGCAGCAGCACTGACAACTACTGACAACATGTAGTCGGTGTGCAAACGACATTCTACATGCAAACACGATAAATGCACTCAAGTACATACACCTTGCTCCGACGCCATTGTGTGCAAAGCCTAGCACAAGCACACACATACACACGCCCCTCCCTCCCTTCCCTCAGCCCACAGTGGACTGCGGTTCCTAGAAACAGGATACAGAGAGCCAGAGGCTTTAGTGTCTCTGCGCCGCAAGGTGTCTGAGGGAACAGAAAGCAATGGGTTACAAGTGCATCCAGACGCTCGTCGGTTTGATTACCGAGGTGACAAGATGGCCAGAGCAGACATGTGCTGCTTGCAGTTTTCCCTGACTGTGCTGTTTTCAACATGCCGAGGTTCAGGGGGTTTAATTGCTGCAGGATATAGCAGATTATAAATACATGCAGCCGGTCATCGCAGGTCGTGCTGAATGAGAACGTCTGGGGGAATCAGAGACTGTTTGTATATTTGTAATAGTTGCTGCTAGTGCTGGGGGGGGGGGCAACCACCTTGCAGCCGGCAAATCAGCCTGCTAGTTTTATAGCCAGTCAGTCTGTCCGTCAGGCTGCCAGCTAACCTGACGGACGGGGTCAGCAGCCAGCCAGCAGATAAGCACAGACAGTATGAATATAGATAGATCAGAGGAGAGAGCATTTGTAAGTCTATCTGTGTGTGTGTGTGTATGGGTGTGTGTGTATGGGTGGGGGGGCACTTTTAGGTCATGGCTGGCCATTTTTAGCAGGCAAACCAAATCTGCTTGCACTCAAATTCACACATTTACATTTGTCAGTTTTATATCTTAATGTTGATTTGACTCTTTCCAACATCGAGGACGCACAGCGAGCTGCAGACCAGTGAGAGCCTCAATGCAAGCAATGCTAGAAAAAGTGTTCAGCTCTCCAACACCACAGTGTAGAAATACTGTTCAAAGCTAGTCCAGCATTCAACATTTTAAAAGTAGCAAAATTACATTACATGACACTTTTTTCCAAAGCAACCTACAATAAGTGCAAATGGGTATTTAAAGTATTAAAAAGTAAAAGTATTCATTGTGTAGCAGAAATACCTCTATCATTTAGGCAGTATTTTACTGTAGCAGGTAGATGTAGTACTTTTAACTACTATACAATACTTACAATACTTTACTTACGTTTATATCAGGTACTGTTTGGTAGTTTAACCCTTAACAATGTATCATTTAATAAGCCAATTATAGGTTTTCTGATCTTTTTTTTATCTTTTAACAGTAACTCTTAATTGTTAACTGTACCTCTGACATGAAAAATACAATTTTACATACTCAAGTAAAAGTACTCTCAAATTGTAGTTAAGTACATCACTTGAGTAAATGTACTTTCCGCCACTGAAGCAAGTCCATCAAAATGAAAGCACATCGCAGAACATGAAAGTACTATAAGATGTAAAAAAAAGATCTCTCAGTTGCAATTATGTATCTCTTTTCTGAACAACCCTATATAGGAATTGAGAAAGTATGTTTCAAGTTTTACCTCAAAGCTCTCACGAATGTATCGTTAGATAAGATGTACAAAATGAAGTGCATGTGACACTTCCGCTGACATGGTGGCATGGAACCCAACAGTAATGTAAAAAAAATAACCCTAACACTGTTCCAAAACAACCCCGTGTCTTGGGTTGTACCAGTGGCTTCTGGGTAAAGTTATTGTGTCGGTGCTACGTACATGGACCCAAGTTCGGTTTTGACACTTAGTGTGCATGGATATGAATCAGTCAATCAATCCCATTTTATTTATACAGCCCAATATGAAAAAATAGCAAATTTGCTTCAGGGGGCTTTACAATATTTACAGCATACGACACCCTCTCTCAGCGGACGAGGGAAAAATGTGAAGAGATTGAAGAATTCACAGACAGAATTCAGTGCTTTTCATTCAAAAATGGAGACTTGACCTTCATACCGTTAAATGGGTTAAGATGAAAGAATCTTTTTTATTCCAAAAAGATGGTTGTAATATGACACATTTTGTATTTTATAGTCATTTAGACATTTTCTCGAACACATTTTTGTATCCACTAAGAGTAAATAAGATATTTGAAATAATTTGTAATGATATATGTATATGATAACCATGGTGAACTATAGGTCACATGACTGATCAATTAACTGTATATAAGGAAACAATCGTAAAGGAGTTGCATTTGACTCCTAGAGACGAGGAATAACTACAACACCTGAAGGGTTGAAAACACACTTTCGACCAAAACTCGTTAACACAGATTTAATTTCCGAATAGTACACACTATATACATTTCAGTTCGGTTTATATTGTCTGGTCATTCATGGTTCAAAGCATCCTCCCTTTTTTTTCTGTGCTTCAGAAAAAGCTTTTTTATTGAGTCAGTGCTAGTTAAACTTCTCCATCCTCTGCTTCATCATCATCTGCATCATCAGCCCGACTTAATACTCTCTGGTGATCTTGTCTCCATTGACATTACCCCTAACTGGAGCGTCACCCTGTCTTTCTGTCTTTCTGTCTGCTTGGCTGGCGGCTCTTCCTTCCTGCCTTCTCGTCACTGATTTGAGACCATCCTTACGTTCGATCCTTATGCTTTTTATTTGCTTGCATAAATCACAGACGGCGTTTAATCAACCAGTTGCTATGTGATTATATATCATTTTTCATACTGTAGGAGCCAGCGTGAGAGCATCTTCAGTTACTCCGGTGGCATTAATTGTTGCACACCGATAATGGAAACGATGCTGGTGGTGGACCATGTGGTTGCTTACTCATTAGGCTGACAGGAAAGAGGAACTTGGCTGACCTCTGCTGGGCTCTGACAGGCAGTGTTGCAGACGTTGATCACGGTTAATGGTTTGATCCAGGATTTATATGGATTCTATTGACCGCACATGGGCTTTAGGGATCATTACAGTTAGTGTCAGTGGTGCATTCTTCTGTTGTCCAGCAAAGAGCATCAGCTTAGCAGCAGTAAATATGAAGTCATGTGTGTGATAAAACGGCAGGCTTCTCTAATATATTCTCACATTACAAACGTCTATGTGAAGGCAAGAAACATCAATTTTTTTCTTGCACGTTTTTGTGATTGGGAGTTTGCATGTGGGACCCCCATCATTGACCACACATAAGAAAGAAGACAGGAGAATCTAAACCCAGAGACCGCTGAGAAGGGAAAAGAATGATGAAGGGAGAGCAAGCGACAGCGTGAGTGAGCGAGCGAGCGGGAGAGAGAGAGAGGGAAGCAGATGGCTGGAAATATAGCCTGCTAAATTATTCATCTAGGCTGGAGTCTGGAGATAGATAGATGGATAGGAGCTGGCATGGACACTTTTATTAGGATTCCAAGAGCTGCGAGGAGAGTGGTTCAAAACACTGTGATTGCCTTTTGAGACTAAGAAAAGTAAATGCATCAGGTCTGGGAAAAAGCTATTTGCTGGAGGAATTAAATCTCTTGTATTAAATGAAACTGCGAAAGAAGACAGCCATACCGAACTTGTGAAGCATAACAATAAGTTTCAGCTGCAGTCATTTAGCTCCTAAAGACAATGCATGTAGAGTGTGACATTTAAGGAAAGAAGAGCTGAAGAAGAATCGTTTCCAAAAGCCTGTCGTCCTTAACTTTGACCAACTCCGTATGAGGTGACTCAGGGCGCTGCGTGTTGTCTGAAGAACGTCCCAGCTGCCCTCGACAGTTTGGGTTTCAGAACAAGTCGTTCTCAACAGTGAGGTAGAATAAAAATGAAAAATGGCTAAGAGAGGAAACAACCAGGTTCGTAAAATAAGATTTGTGGGAGGCAACTGTGGTGAACGTCTACTGCAGGAAGTCCTGGAGTCCTTGACTGGGTGTCAGGTTGTCCTGGCGTACTGAGGAATGACAATTCACTAGTATGTCTTCCTCTAAAGAGGATATACAATTGTCCAATTCTAACTGTAGTCATTTCCAATCTTAACACTGTCCAAGACATGTACATATCTAAACGACTTGCATCGGAAAGACTTTATCTGCCTTAAGAAAAGGTGTTGTTTGCTTTGTTTCTCCCTCAGTTCAACACATGGAGACAGGAAATGTGCTCTCTCCACGTTTTATTTTTCCTCTTAGCTTTGCATCATGTCAAATCAAATTGTATTTATACAGTCCAATATCACAAATTACAAATTTGCCTCAGGTGGCTTGACAGTCTTTAGTCCTCTGTCCTTGGACCCTTGCAGCGAACAAGGAAAAATGTGCATCGCATCCGACTCTCCCAGATACGTAGACACGCACGCACGCACACACAGACACAGATGCACACACACTCCTGAGTGGAGGGCTGCGGGGAAATAGAGCAGAGAGGAAGCTACGTTCCTTCGCCAAGCAAGGGCTGTCTGGTGTCATGGTAACCGGTGCAGATTACCCCACCCTCTATCAGTCAGGCAGAGAGGAGAGGAGAGAGGGATGGGCACACATGTATACAGCACACATGCACAGACGTGAATGCACGTATGGAGACACGTTACTTGTTACACAACATCCGAAATGCCCTTGAAGGGTTTCTAAATTGTTTGACATTTTGAATAATCAGTGTAAATGTGTGCAATGTAAAATTTTCTGCATTAGCAATGTTGTCATCAGCCACGGCCGTGAACACGAAAAAAGCCTGACAGACGAGCACACGGAGACAGCAGACGTAGAAAATAGCGGGGAAGAAAATGAGGAGGGAGGGAACTTGAAAGGCAAAGCGATGATGAGAGTGGTGCAGGGAGAGGTTGAGATGTGTGGAGGGGCCATAAACATATAGTAGAGCTAAATACGTCTGGGGGATATACTGTTATTAAAAGCAGTAAGGTTATCCAACAAGCAGCTTTACTGTGGGGGTGGACAGTTTGCACCCTGCTAACGTGTTTCACGCCGCCAGAGTCCTATTGAAGGGAATTTAGCCGGAGATATTCTCTAAGTGTGTGTGTGTGTGTGTGTGTGTGTGTGTGTGTGTGTGTGTGTGTGTGTGTGTGTGTGTGTGTGGGTGTGTGTGTGTGTGTGTGTGTGTGTGTGTGTGTGTGTGTGTGTGTGTGTGTGTGTGTGTGTGTAGGTTAGTGCCGCAGCCTGAGAGGAGAGGAGGGATGCTGGGCAGGCAGGAGGAGAGCAGAGGCAGTGATACATGCACGAGCTGACAGCAAGAGAGACGGAAGAGAAGGGGAGAGGAGATGATATTAGAGTCTGTCTGAGGGTATAACAGGGTGGTTGAAGATTTTTGTAGCAAAAAAAAACAAAAAAGATGCAAGGAAGATAGGGTGTGGAGGAGATAAATGGCACCAGCATGAGGAGAGGAAAAATCGAGATGGAGGGGAGGAGAGGGAGGGAGGTAGAGAAAGGAGGGAGGAAGAGACAGAAAAGGAGGGGGGAGGGGGCGAGGGAGTTGAGGCCGTTTGAGGATATCGCCTCCTAAATTGACTGCGGCACAGCCATCGTCCACAGTTACATCACAGTTGAGCTCAAACTCAGGATGAACCCCTCTCTCTCTCTCTCTCTGTCTCTCTCTCTCTCTGTCTCTCTCTCTCTCTCTCTGTCTCTCTCTCTCTCTCTCTGTCTCCCTCTCTCTCTCTCTCTGTCTCTCTCTCTCTCTCTCTCTCTCTCTCTCTCTCTCTGTCTCTCTCTCTGTCTCCCTCTCTCTGTCTCCCTCTTTCTCTGTCTCTCTCTCTTTCTCTCTCTCTCTGTCTCCCTCTCTCTGTGTCTCTCTCTCTCTGTGTCGCTCTCTCTGTGTCTCTCCCTCTCTCTCTGTCTCTCTCTGTCTGTCTCTCTCTGTGTGTCTCTCTCTCTCTCTGTCTCTCTGTCTCTCTCTCTCTCTCTCTGTCTCTCTCCCTCTCTCTCTCTCTCTCTCGCTCTCTCTGTCTGTCTCTCTCTCTATCTCTTTATATCTCTCTCTCTCTGTGTCCCTCTCTCTGTCTCTTTCTCTCTGTCCCTCTCTCTCTCTCTCTCTCTCTCTCTCCCTCTCTATTCTCTCTCTCTCTCTGCGTCTTTGTTTCGGCCAACCTTAAAGCGCTTCAATGCCAACTTTTGACCGTATGCGTGTGCCATGGGATGTATCATATTTTACTAGGATACATCGGGATGGGATCCGACTGAAATCCCGAGCAGTCGTTTTTCTCTTTGGCTTCCTTTGTCTTTGTGCTACAGTCATCATCGGTAGCAGCAACATGGTTGTAATCAGCCTCATTAAGACTCTTGTACACATTGTAAATTGTAAACAAGGCTCCGCACTCATTTGAAAGGCTGTGTCTCCACAGAGGAGCAGTCTGTGATTAGAAATCAATTAGCATCGCTGCCATTACCATGGCGCAATGAATTATCAACGACTGCACACAAAGTAACTCGGCTGAAAAAGGAAATATCCACTCAAGTGTCAGCAGGCCTGTGACTCTGAACATATGATTACAAACGATATTTGTAGTTTTACAACCTCTATTTATGCCGTGAAATCTGACTAAGTGCCCTGCTCTTTTCCAGCCTCATGCCTCACACTCAAAACTACACACACACACTAGGTTTCAGAGCCCCCGCTGAAGGGCACCTTGATATATCAATGTATGGATCTGTGCTTATTTACCTTCCTTCCTCATACTTGTAGATAGTTTGGGGATTTTAAGCAATACACCAGGTCGGTACGATCCACTTTGTCTGTTTCCCATTTACAGAGCCAGGGCTGTGTTTGAGCACCAGATTTGTTTTCTTTGTTTGTTTTCAGCGCACTCTTGGAACGGACAGCTACCGGACAGTGAGGAGATTTCACACTGAATTTGACAAAAAATTATTTTATATATATATATATGTATTGGATACAAATCACAGACTCCACATTTTTAAATATGCATTTATGTCCGGTGTGTAAAAGCTGTGGTATGGCGCATGCTGGCTGGCTGACTGGCACACCTTAAAGAAAAAAGAGCCATCACTAATGTTATTGGCTGCGCCTGTGAGAAAGCTCGAGAAATCCCCCAAATGGTTTTAACGTTAGACCAATAACTATTGTAATTTAAAGCACTCATGCAGTGCCCGTTCGGGATGTGCTCGTGCCGCTGCAGTCTACGCATCATGAGTGCAAAAGCTGCCGTGAAAATGTTTTATTTTATGGCCTCAATAAAGACAAAGCCCCATTAAATGTGTACGCCCCAGGTTAGGAAGAAAGTCGAAGTTCAGACTGGCTGAACTATATTGTTCAGGGGACCACATTTTCAGAAAGCTCAGGGCCTGGGGGCCGGACATTTCCCAGAGCAATCATTTTCGGGGGGTAAATTGACCCACTAGACCTCTCTCTGGTCTTATGACCAACTTCTCTTTTGCTAATTTGTGTTCATTGGGTAGCATTTTGATATACACTCCAGATATAATACATATTTCAATCAAAACAGAATGCATGGGAATACTTTACAATGCAATAGATTTGTGTATGTTTCTCGCTTCTCCCCTGATGGTCTCTCGCAGCTGCACGGCCGCTCCGGGCACCTGTACCATAACGGTACGGATAAACGTCTAACGTGTTCGACACACACACAGGTAACGTAATGGCACGGACAGGCGTGCTATTTTGTGAAAGAAAACATCCAGACACGTTACATACTAGCCGTTAGCGTGGCCGTGCTAATGTGTGCATATTAAAGCCTGTCTAGATAGATACTTTATTGATCCCGAGGGAAATTTAGGATGCGCTAAACCAAAGTCTCGCAGGGTGGACGGGCTTCTCGCAGTTTTCTACAGGATCACGGGAATATGGTGTATAGAAAGTGTTGAACCATACTTCTCGTGGCACCTACATTTCCTGAAGGCAACATGGTTGAGGAAGCTCAACTGGGTCAACTGAAACTGAAAAAATACGATCTGAATCTGAAAATATGATACTGAAAGCATCGCCTGTAATTCGGCAAACACATAATCCACCACAGAGTACGTGTTAAAGTATTATTTCAATTCTATCCAGGCATTCAGAATATATATACAGAAGTGAAAAGCAGTCGGGCGAGAGTGACATTCTTTTCACGAACAGCACTTCGACACAACACAGCCCTTTCTACAGGACCTGTTGTGTCTTTCTGATTTGAGCAACTTTTCCCTCATCAACTTCTCAAAAAACTTCATCTGATTATCCTTTTGATTTGAAAGGCTCTCGTGCTGCAGGACCACTTTCTGCCCGATGCTGACGGAGTTATTATTCACAGAATGTGACTGTTTCTTGACTTAATCTAAGAGGTTAGTTGGTGTAGAAATGCAGGAAATTTGTTTTCGACTATGACTTCATATAGGAGCATGGATCTTTCGTATTCTTTGTTTTGGTTATAAATATGTGTTATATTTAGAGTTTATATCAAAATGCTACCCAAAAAACACATATTAGCAAAAGAGAAGTTGGTCATAAGGCCAGAGAGGTCGAGAGGGTCAATTCACCCTCTGAGAATTATAGCGAATTAAAATTTATAATATAGTTGAATAGCCCTGGTCTATGGTGTCGGCCATTTTGAACTTTGACTTTGCGTTCATCAAACCTGGGCTGTACACATTTAATGGGGCTTTGACTTTACTGAGGCTACAACATTTCCATGGCACCGTTTGCACTCATGATGCGTAGACTGTAGCGTTTCTACCATAAACGCGTGCATAAACGCGCTTCGACACCCAAAAAACATCGGCACACGCACGCCCTTAACTGACACTGCACTAGTCGATTTAAGTAGAGATCCTCAGAATGTTTCTCCCAGTTGTCTTAGTGTCTCTAATTATGTAGGTATTAACCTTTCTTATCTCTTCTTCTCCTCAGGAGGCGCCAGGACAGCAGACTGGAACCTACAAATGACACCTGGCAGTAATCTGTAAGTACTGATGTGTCATATACTTTATAAAACAGATGAAAGCAAAATGTGTAAGAGGGAGTTTGAGGTTTTAGGAGGAAATACTGAAGGTAGTGGTCTGTTTTATTGAGTCCATTATCAATGTAAGTTAGGAACACAACATGTGAGAGGAGAGTCAATACGGATGACATTCACAATATGGGCTTTAAGCACAAAGTAACAGGAAGGCATTCTATGTGAGGGAGACACTACTAGAAAAGTATTAGTAACTGATTTTTATTTAATTATTTATTACTTTATTTAGTGTAAATGAAAAAACGTACTACATGTTCCCTCTCTCCAGAAGCAAATGCACATTTAAATGTGAAGAAGCACGTGGTGATTCAAGCTACAATCAGTCGATCAATACTAGCTGATTAATGATAAAAATGTTTTTCGTTTTTTTTAACAATTCCGAGTTCCGGCTTCTCGGTTATGATAATGTGCTGCTTCTCTCTGGATATATTTAGGGTTTTGATTGGACGAAAAGCGCAATTTGATGACATCGCATATGTGCTTTAAGACATTATGATGAGCATTAAAAAAAAAAAGAAATCTGACTTTTAATGGACCAAACAAACAATCGATTAAGTGGAAAAGCAATCGGCAGATGAATCCATAATAGGAATAATTGTGAGTTGCAGCCCTTTTAAAGAATCGCATTAGAAGAGCTGTGTGGAGACAGCAAAAGGTGGCAAAACCTCCTCAATTGCGCACAAAAAATTGCGCTTTTTGTTGAAAAAGAGCTGATGCGCTAAATGGGATGTGAAAACGTCTTTGCAGAATACCTTCTGATGTACAGTAGCGAACAAGGCTTCAGAGGTTCCTTGAAGGTCTTGTGCAGACACAAAGGTTCTGCAATCGTTTTGAGCACTTCTAGAATTGAAGAGACGCGTGTTGTACACGTCAAGTTCTTGTGTCCTCTCCGTCTCACTTTCTCTCTTGGTCCCTGTGTGATGCAGCTGTTGGCGTTCTTCGTTCATCACCCTATAAATACAGCAGCTGACTGATGGACCCTGCAGCAGCTGTCTGCTGTCCCATATGAGATGGACACATAACGTACACACGGTTACAAATGTGCAAAAACACACACGGTGTATTTGTTGTTGTTGTAAAAGAGTTTCGCTGACTCTTTTCTAGTGGGAGGAGAGCCAACATAAGTCCAACACCAGAATAATTTCTTTCTTTCTTTGCACAGAAGTCCTGTCTGTATAACAATCACAGTTTCACCTATTACATCATTAGCTATAATCACTAGATTCATGAGAAAATAATTATGGGGTTATTCAGGCGAGGATTATGGCTGTCTAATTCTTTTTGATTGTTTCATTTCTTTCTTTTTTTATTCTTTGTATGGCTGTTTTCATTCTGAGGAAGTCTTAAGTATCCCTCAGAATGTTTCGTTTTCATGACGGAAAGTGATAAAAATAACAATTTCACCGCAAGAAATTTTTGAACATAAACTAAGAATAATACAATATTTTATATGATATCCAACAAATCAGCGTTGATACTGATATCACATTTTGAAAAAATACCACACCGTCCTGATTTATCAGTTTTTGCCCATTAACAACATTTTGAAATGAAATAGATGTGTACAAAAAAACTAAACTCCAATGGGAGAGTTTCCCTCCTGTCTACCACACCTGACAGCAGAGAAACAATGATGCGGATGTTGAGGATCCAACATTTATCCTCCCTATTCAGCACTGCAGCAGCTGCACAGACATAAGGAGAGGCATCCTTACAGCCAACCAAGGCCTGTTAATAGGCCCGCGACGTGGGGGGCCCGCCGGCTCTGCACGGGGCTCACTAAAGGGGAGAGGAGAGGAGGGCGGGAGAGAAGGGGAGGTCAGAGGTTAGGGAGGAGGACGAGATGTGGGAGAAGTGTTTGAGACAGGACGAGCAAGGCGGGGAGGCAGAGAGGGAGAAGTAGAGAAAAGGAGTTACAGTATAAGGGTGTATTTTTATCTTTCCTGAATGGAATAGCATGAAAGGATCTGGGCTCGCATGCCAAGTCCTGCTGCGAAATGGCTGAGTCCCGGCAAACATTTAGATGATGAATAGATGTTGAAATATTGGAAGCCGCATTGAAAACCTTTGTGTAAGTACATCCATCCATCCATAGCTTCTTATCTCTATCAAAATATTTGAACATATACTTGATATTTTCCAATAACAAAGTGTCGAACTACGACGTGAAAGAGGTCGCTTGTTGTGATGAACCTACAGAGAATCATCAAATAAATCTCCAGCTTCCTTTGGCTTTACTGAGTTTTTACAGTAAGTTTTAGCTCATTGTTTAGCTTTCCCGCTGCAACTTTTTTGTCTGCAGCAGGCTGCTGTTTTCATAGAAAAAGCTCTAAAAACCCACTGCACACTACCTGCTCAGCACCAAACAGTTTCTGTAGAAACAAAGGGGCTTGGGGCTCAACTTTAACTGCAACGCAATGTGACGTCCTCTAGCAACGCACTGCGGTGACCTGTTAAATACATGCAAGTGCAATTTCCTGGTAGATTACTTTGTTATTGAGCGAGTAATTCCGCTTCTTAGCATGTGATCGTTAGGTTCAGACAATAACTTTCCAAACACAAGGGCTGCGGTCGAATAGTCTTACCATCCTTTACCAAAGGAAAGGACAAAATGCCCTCCCACAATTCCTTGCAGCAGCAATAAAGCCATGCACGTCGATAACATCCGCCAATGCATAATTGTGTCTCTTAGCATTGCGGTTGTCTTTTCTTAAGTCTTTCTGAATTCTCCTTCACATCTTTCATTGACCTGAAAACAACATAGTGTCAACGAAATATGTGGAGGAGGATTCATAAGGACTTAAAAGTGGTGAGGAAAAAACTATATGATGCTATTGTTTTGACTATTCGACCGCAGCCGTGGATTTGTTAACCAAACTAGCCATCCAGGATCGTATTTCATTGTCTTGTACCTGAAGCAACATGCCTGCATCCGAGCAGCCCCTTCTGTTTTTTTAAAACTCAGTATTTTTCATTTAACCTTGGGGTTTCAAGTACGTCACTGTGGGCCCCCCCTCATGCAAAATCAAGACAACTGCGACATCTCAACAACACTGTCTACTACCTAACAGCATGAACACAGTAAGTGTTAATGGATGGATTTTGTAAGTCCTATTATTCTTTTTCTTACTTCGATTTTTGGGGGACAATCGGGCACTAAGGTTACGGCCTGTAGGTCCCATAATTTGTTATTAATTTCGAGATAAAGATATCCTCCGAATGTGCAAGTGACACTGATTCTAATAACGTTTCCATCATGTGTGTTCAGATTTGACTGAGCTATTCAATAAGAATTACAAATATATGAATCAGATATTATGGCTATTTTCTGCTATCTTTTTATTCAAACATTTTCTGTACATTTTTACTTAAAGAATAACTGTTTAACTTGAATATATTCATGATTCTTTTGTTGTTTTCCACACTTAATGGAGCGTATAGCAGTTTTGTATGATGCATCTGTCGGCCTCTGCAGTTTATGCGTGTTGTTGTGTGTGCATGTTTCATCTGAGTCTCTTCTTGACCTTCAGCTAGTACTGCCATTCCTTCTTGCCACGCTCACAGTCCTTCTCCCATTGTGAGAAGTTGAGCATTCGCCTCTGCAAAGGAAAGGTGGAGTTCTGGGCGTGGCCTGCGGACATTTTAGGAAAGAACGTGATTTGCAAGGAAAATATACACGCCTTGTATTTGTGCATACGTGTATGTGTGTGTGTGCGTGTGCATGTGTGTGTGTATTTGTGTGTGTGTCTTCCTCCTGCTGGTCCCGGCTGTCTGAAGGTCATGCCATCCCCATGCTCAGCTTCATGGAGAGCTGCCAATGCTGACGGCTGCTGCTGCTACTGCACTCTGTCTGGCTCATGCTTCCCCCACTGCAGGGCATTGATTAAGTGGCACAGCTTTGCCTCACCTGCTGGAACCAGCCAATACCAATACAGCAGATGCTCCAGCCAGCCAATACAAAAGCAGGGAAAGGTTTGGAGAGGCTGGAGACAAACCGGCAGCCAGCAGTGCAAGTGTTGTTTTTTTTTTCTCTGGTGAAAAAAGATGGAGGCTGACGTAAGGGGGGTGGAAATATAGAGAAAATGATAGGAAAAGTGAAGGGTAATGAAGCATGGTGAGATAGATGACGGAGGAGAGAGGGACAATGGCTGTGGAGGAGGGAGATATTGAAAGAGAGAGATGGAAAGGAAAAAACTGAAAAAAAAAGAAAAAAAAGAACTGCTTTTGAAATAGCGACAGGGATGAGCAGACTTGAGGGAAATGGGCGAGGAGACTGGATTTGTGATCATGCACATACAACTCGCACACACACACACAAATATTTTGAGCCCTTTCAGGGTGCTTTAATGAAGCTGTCAAGATGAAAAATGAGCTAGTCAAATCTAATAACTCGAGAAGTTAAGAAGCAAACTTTTAATGCGGAACTGTGGAGGAAAGTGGATTCTGTGCTGATGAGCGCGAGCAAAGGAGACGTAGCTTTTGTCAAGAGTTGAAACATTGATTGTTTTGCTTCGGTACAGTAAAAGTATGAAAAGGGATTCACCAAATCACAGATTGATTTGCTGTCCAAACTATTAGACACAGTTTGAAGTCATTGAACTACAATAATTTGCACAATTGACTGAGTGCTTCTCGTCACCTGGTGATGGTAAGTCCGGATGCGATGTTTTAGCTCAGCTTTTGGTCTCCACAAACTCCTGAGAAAGATATCTGACTCTTTAGTACTCCACTGTGTTTACCAGCTAGTTGCTAGCTTTGTTTGTCTGCTGTTTGGGGCCAAACAGAAAATAGCCTTGTATCACTACTGTTTGCGATTCTGGTTTTTAAAGAACGTAAGTATTGCACATATTTGTCAGCTGTGTATAAACAGAGAGAAAAATCACTGGGCAGACACACTCACAAGCAGACAGACTGACAGACAGAGTTTAGCTCTATAGAAAAGTCAAGAGGAGCACAATCGCTTGTTGACCAGCGTGGAGAAATGCGAGGCTACTGCTTACACCACAATTGACATAGCGCACTGTGAACCCAGCGTTAGATGAAAAGCATTGCTACCACTCTCAAACCTGTGTTGTATATAGAGCTAGGGGCGATTTTCTTAGCTTAGCATAAGACTTGAAGCAAGAGGAACCAGCTAGCCTGGCTTGTCCACGTTAAAAAAAAAAAACAGCACCTTTTAACGCTCACTAACGAGCGTGTGCATGTCGTTATCTCAATCCATAAACACGAAAAGAAATGTTAAAATGACAAGTGTTTTTTTACGGCATAAAAACACGTTTTTAAATTTAAGCAGAGTGAGTACAAGTATTAATCAGCAATGAAATGATAATCGTTCAATCATAATTAGATGGGGCTGTTTAGTTTTAATGCCTCTGTCTCTCCGTCTGTCTGACCTTCACCGTCTTCCTTACATCTAAGATACTGGAGCAGGCTGCTGAGGGTGGATGCAGAGTTGATGCGTGTTTGTGTGTTAGAGTGTGAATGTGTGTGTGCACCTTTGGTTTGATGCATATGGGTTTGTTGCTTGCGTGTCTGTGTGGGCGGGTGCGAATGCATGCACGCAAATTCCATCTACTGAGTGTCAAATAAGGTAATTACGGGCTGAGAGTGGCTGCCCTGTGTGTGTGTGTGTGTGTGTGTGTGTGTGTATGTGTGTGTGTGTGTGTGTGTACGCACATGTTAGACAATTTTTTTTATAAATGTGGGCACATCCAAAAAGCATGCATACATATTAGATTGCTTTTCTTGGTTGTATTTTTTTTTTTTAAGATAGAGATATTGTGTGTGTGTGTGTGTGTGTGTGTGTGTATGAGTGGGGTGGGGCAGGCAGCAGAAGAATAAGACCAGACAGAGAGGCGTTACCTCGCACTCTTGTTGCAAATTGTCTTTTTTTGATTGTCAGTAACTCACATTCCCAGATGTATTATCCCATCTACATATTATTAGTAATAGCGCACAGCCGTGCTTGTGCTATTTTGATAGGCCAACAGGGATATGTGTCTCTTTCTAAAGTGCTGAAATTGCTTGAGTGTATGTACAGTTTGAATAGTGGTCTAGTGGTTTGAAGCTGCACATAGACATAATGTATTATCAGTAGTCTGTGACAGTATAGTATAACATCTTAACATTTTGATAACTTTTATATCAAAATGTGTTGTTCTTGTTAGGGAGGAGACATTTGTGAAGCCGCTTTAGACACTAACGCGTTCTCCATTAAAAGCCAGATGGAGGATATTCTTTAGATTTAGTACCTCATTTTATGAGAGAATCAGGCACCTTATCTATTGACATTTAGATGACCAATGCAATATACAATATAGTATAGTACTTTAATAGTACTATACGTAAGTAGTAATAAGTAGTAATGTACTATACTACTTTAATAGTAGTATAGTACAATACAGTATAGTGCTGTAAAAAGAAATTGACTTCCCTGGTTGGTCGTAGGTAATTAAAGGATAACACCTGTTTTCACTTTTCTGTTTTTCATAAAAGAATACAGATTTGGTGAAGTTATAATACATAGTGAAACATAGATCTGGGATCATTTCCACAGCTCTGTGTGTTTATCATAGCTCACTCAGTCCTTCAGTCAGTGCGTCTCTTCTTGTACTGACTAATGCTCAACATCAAGTATAGCATTGCAAATGCACTGGTTGACTTGCTGTACATTTAACAATTCTCTTGACTTGTCGCTCTAGCGATGCCTGTTGTTAAGCTTTCTGGTCTCATGCTGCAAATCAATCAATCAGTCAATTTGATTTTTTCTGCATGTAATCATATAAAATTCCATTGAAATGAATAATACATGTATAGTAAATATGCAGTTTATGATGATAACGGACATATTTAACCGTGGGAATGAATAGCATTTGCGTTAGTTGATTCAGAAAATAAAGGGAAATTATTCACACTTAAATCTTAGTCTTTGGGCTTGGGGGAAGGTATCATTTCTTTTCTTTTTTTCACCAATTATTGGTGTTAAAGTCCAAGTTGAGTTGCAAGTCTTTTTTGACTTTGTTCAGTCGAGTCAAATCTGTGACTCTAGTCTGACTCGAGTCCAAATGGTGTGACTCGAGTCCACACCTCTGCTCAACTCTGATGGCACACAGGACGCGCTTCCTCATATGGGGAAACATGACACTTTTTTTGATCTGTAGCCCTAACAACTAATTATATACAGTTAATGATATTCTCATTGGCCTTTGAAGTAAAGCTCAGTATACAACTGTAGGTAGTTAGCCAGGCATGCTAACGATTGCGGCTGACGCTAGGTTAGAGAAGACAAACCCACTGTTTAATCCAGTCCTTACACTTTTGTTCTTGTGTTTTTGGTTTTGAACAAGTTAAAATCAGACACCACCCTCTACACCCTTTAAATGCTGAGTACCACGCAGACAGTCCCATGCACACGATTTCAGCATGTGGACAAATCCCAAACCTTGGTTGCTAAGATGTGATTGGACAGTCGTTGTTCGGGGGAGGGGTTTAGTGAACTCACTGACTGTAAATACCTCAGAACAAGTATAATGGTTTGTGTAACAGGTTTGGAATTTATGAAGGTTTTTCCATTTGAAAATAAACAGCTGTTTTCAGGCTCTTCGTATAAATGAATGCTCTAACCCCTTTTATGGCTTTTATGTCTTTATCTAACATTAGAAGAGCTATAGCATCTTGTGGTTGTAGTCATGCAGATGTTTTTCATCATTTGTGAGCTCTATCAGCCTTTTGGAGGT
Source organism: Bovichtus variegatus (assembly GCA_943593645.1). Lineage (NCBI taxonomy): Eukaryota > Metazoa > Chordata > Actinopteri > Perciformes > Bovichtidae > Bovichtus > Bovichtus variegatus. The sequence goes on along the minus strand of CALSCE010009465.1, from coordinate 128,431 downwards.
GAGAAAAATATCATAGAAAAACTATCCAACAATTTTTTAGATATCTTGTCATTGATCCTGTTTTTACATAATAGTGGACCTCTATGCAAATCATTAGGACACATAAATGGCCATGAATACAATGAAATGTGATCACAGTCAGAAATGTTTTATGGATCAACCAACCAACCTGACGACATTGTTCTTCATGTCCAAGTAGTTCATATTTGTTTGTTTTTTTACGCTAATTTGTTTGTTACTTTTCAAGCTGTACCCTGTATTGGTTTACAGCATGATCAGCGTTCAGCAATAGTTACTGACCCTCGCCAAATAAACACCACAATCACATAATCCTGATGAAGCAGATTTGCTAGGTTTTGTTTTTTTTAACCTACAAATGTTTTTTTATTTTATTATCAAATATTAATTTTGATTGCTACTTAGTCCGTCATGAATATTTAATGTAACCTAATAGAAAAACACTTGTTGAAATCAAGTTTTTCAAGTGCTCTGACATCATTCAAGTCCTGTTTTATACATGAAAACAATCTGGAAGGTACCATTCTGTTGTTCAATTATATCCTGTGTGTGTGTGTGTGTGTGTGTGTGTGTGTGTGTGTGTATATATATATATATATATATATATATACATACACAAGACTGATATACTGACACAGAGAAACGTTTATATCCTAACAGTTGATCCTTAGCTCCTGACAGAACTGTAAGTGACCCAACACATATACACTCACAGTCCCTCTATCTTGTGTACACACACACACACACACACACACGCACACACAGGCTCTAACATGAAACACTAGATGCATGTACAGGATGATATGCAGCGTAGCAGCACTCCACTGAGACAACAGATGTATGAAATAGATGCAACTTTCAGACTTCCAACAGTCCCTGACAGCCTTGAAGCTGCAGCCTCTTTCTGGTATGCATGGAGTACTCGTGTTTTTTGGTGTGTGTGAGTGTGTGTAGATTATCGCGTGTTTACACTGTATATGTGTGTGTGTGTGTGTGTGTGTGTGTGTGTGTGTGTGTGTTGCAGTAACAGAACAAAGGGTCCTTTTGTACAACAGGCCCTTGGCTTTAACGTCTCCTCCACAAACATATTGTGTACTGCATGTATTTTCATGTATGCTCATGTGTGCTGCCCACATGTGCATTTTTTTCTCACTCTTTGTTTATCAGAAGGGACTCAAGCTTGATTTCAGTGTGTTTGTGTCCCTGTGGAGTGCAGCTTTTTGCTCCGGGCCAGGCTGACTTTAGGCCTCCTGGTTTTTGTCAGACCCCACTCGCCTTTCTCTCCTCTGGCTATGATCCACCAGACATCTGCTGAAGCTAATGCTAATCCTTCTCCTCACAGCTCCTTAAAACAGCTACAGCAGTGTTGTTGTGAAGGCAACATTTTCCATTAGGTTCCGATCAAAGATGGATGAAGAAAGTTTTGTTACGAGCTGAGAGATCAAACGTTTAGGGTAAAAATATAGACTGCCTCTTGAACAACAAAGAAAAACATGGTTTGCTAGAACGGCCCCCGGAGAGAGAGCAGACCTCCGTCAAGGCCAATGGTGCATTGACATGCTCCTCGAACGGTCCCTATATATTATTGCTCCGAGCGTTTAAACAACTTGTTGATATCTGTTTTCTACGTTGTTGTTCCGACTTGATGGGGATGTTCACATGAATTTCTGGGAACTCATTTTTACGATCCTTCGGACATCACATAAATGCAGCACGAATGCCCCATCTTTCCCCGTTCTTTCTTGCCCCATGCTTCACTCTTCCACCAACATTCATGGAAATGGGGCCTACATCAGTCTACATACTTAACTTGGACATGATTTGGGCCCTGACACCAGTTTAGGTTTTGGATGGATTTTTCAGATTTTTATACTCTGGGCATGGAAAAATTGTACCGATTATACATGTATATCAGGACTCGTAGTTATAAACGACTGCACATCCAGTTGAGTTGCACAATTGGAGGAGTTGTTTCAGCTGTCCAGAGTTCCAGGAGTAAAAGTCAAATTCATTTCCTGAATAGACAATGTTAGGTGACCGACAGTTAGAGCACTTCCAGCACTTGGATCGACATGAAACTCTTCTGGTTAAATCATTTGTACGACGAATGAGCAACTGCTTCAGAAAATATTTGCTTATTTCATAAAAAAGTTCCCAGGGTTCGTTTTTGATAAGAAACACCCATGATAAACATTCAGCCGCTTAAATCACCTGATTTTCAGTTTGGAATGAATTTTGTGACTATGGTACGGTATTTTTCTCCAAACTGCAACAACAAATAGATAGATAATACTAATAATAGATAAAACTAGATACTTGTACATAGGCTAAGCATTGCAGTATTTAAGATTTGGCTATACATAATTTTCTCATTAACAAAGATGATGATGAAAACAGATGGCTCTAACACAAACATACAGTATAGTATGTTAAATTATCCAGGAGAACATTAACAATATAATTAAAAGAAAACTACAAATGTGGGTAGAAATACTTCCAGAACCAGCGGCTCCTCCTATTTATTTTTTTTTACCTTTTTTAATCTTCCTGTGTGCATGACATAGAACCGTCACTGCGTGCATGTTGTTGAAATTAAAAGGCGGACACACTTCAATACAACTTTATTAAGAACTGTACGAGCAATTGTATGCAACAGCTTGTCCCCCAGATAGGAAGAAAGACAAATACTGTAAATCACAGAAAAAAACATACACGTAGTAATACATACATTAATAAATAACTATAAATATGCAAACAACAATTCAATAAAAAAAAAAAATAAAAAAATAAAAAAAAGTAATGAGGCTGCTAAAAACCTAAAAAAATGTAAATGGTAGAAAAAGAAACGAAAAGTAAGGATAATTTTTGACATTTTTCAGTTAGTCTACTCAGCTAAATGGTCACGGTATGTAAGGATCATGTACTCCGAGGAGTTCTAAAATACTAAATACTGCAATTATCTTGTCAGAGGAGCACCACTTCACCTTGCATCATGGTTTCTTTGCCTGCACTAGGAATTTGATGCAGTCGAGTGTCACATGCCACAGGCTGATTTTCTTTGAAAATTAATAAAAATTTCTTTGAATGAATATTTTACCCATCCCTATCCATGTGCTGTATATTCTCTTTAGAAGTAACACTGGCATGGAATGCCTTTCTTGGAGCGAACTTCTACTGAAAGTGTCCACTGTTTACAGCACTTCACATTAAATTCAGTCTTTTTCAACATTGTCGAAATAGTGATTACATTTGGTGCCGAAAACGAGCTTAGCCGCACACGCATACACACCTACAACCATGCTGCAGCAAGAATGTGCACGCACGCACGCACGCACACACACACACACACACACACACACAGTATACAGCCTATGTAATCCCATCATCTGCAACTGCCCATCCTTGTGTCCTGTGTTTGTTTGTGTTGTATCTAGTTCCCAGTGCCATATGCTATCCGTAGCCAAAGGTATCACGCTCTGCGGCAGGCCCTCAGTAGCCTGCTGTTCTCAGGGCTCGCCTCTTCTTGTCCAAACAAAGCCTGCACTGACAAACACAGTAAAGTATTAGAGTTCATGATGAAAGTTTCAGAGGAGAGACTCGCATATTGTTTTACTGATTCACTTTCCACACAGCTATGCACCTCCACCACAGTAGCCCTGAGCTCTGCTGCAGCTATTGGCTATCAGGAAGAGAGGCTTTCTGTGAAATCAGTGTGCAGTATTCCACTGCTGCAATGCATTAGCGATGCATTTTGAAAATACAGTGCTAATGCATCGCAGCAGTGGAGAAGTGCACAGTGATTTCAGTGCATTTCAAAGATACAGTACAACAAATTGATGTAATGCCGATGGCAAGGACACTTTATGCAATGAAACTCTTCCAAACATTTACCACACCTTGCAGAAAGCACTTCCTGAGGCACAGAAGACAGTATACAACTGTTTTCACAGGCTGAGTAGTACACAAGGAATCCGTCTTCATGTGTAAAATCAGTGTTCCCCTTTTTATTATTATAAATTCCTACTCTAGTGCCTCATGGGATTCTTTTCAAACCACAATGATGAAAATAAAACACCGTAGCCCCGGTATAAATCTAAATCTCCATTTACTCTACTGAATCTATTCACTATGGAGGCCGATCTTCTTGGCATTGATGCCTTTATTTGATGGTTTAGAGAGGAAATGGAGACAGGAAACATGAGAGGAGAGCGACGGAATGACAGGTAATCGAACCAGGGACATTGCAGTGACGTGGTGTATGTATTAACCAATAAGTTGGAGGCCTTGCTGTTTAAAACTGATGGTTATGGAGGGTGATATAAAGTAATAATTGAGTGAACTCTGGGGCACCCTTAGAGCCTCGGGCTTAAGGTGCCAACAATGAACCTGCAATGTCCCCAGTTCATGTCTGGTCGTAAACCTTTCTTGCATGTCATGTCCCCCCTCCCCTTCCCCTAGCTCTCCACTGTCGACTAACTAAAGGAAATAAAATGCCCCGAAAGATATGTACAACACAAACACAACACAAACACAACCAAAGAACAGGTTAACAGACCTTTTTCCTTTTGTGGTGGGTCATAGATAATAGCAGGATACTAGCTCGGGTTGTGGGCACACGCTCAATTGAGAGCTGAAGTTAAAACCAGATTTCTGGGTACGGTCCAGAAGTAAGAAAACCTGAGTGAGAAAACCTGAATTAACAATGCTAATATTTAAAGATCCAGACTTGTAAAAGAACAAGAGTATCTCATGTGTCTCGCTCCAGATATCTAGATACGGATGTTTCTTATTTACATATTTAATTATCTAACATCGAATTTCAGTTTTTTAATGGCCTTTAATAAATACCATTTACCTGAAGCCTAATAACTTTGTGAGCCGAGTCCATGCGCTACATTATTGAAAATGTTACTTACAGGTCATACATGTTTGCATATGTTGATCCATTTTCCTGTCATTCTGAGTGGTCGTTTTGCAGAAGTGGGCTGCTGCTGCAGTCACATTGTTTGAATTTGGTTTGACGACCAAAGATTTTCTCACGCTTGATAACTTTCCTTTAGACAGCTCAGAATCACACACTGTAAAGAGGCCTTAAAATGTTACAGACCTGCCTGAGTTTGTTTTCCACTGCGGATAGCGCCGTGCTTCAGTCCAGACCTATGAATGCGCCCATACCACCGAGTTCGAGTTGACTGATATTTCTGCCAAAACAGTACCAGGTACCAGGTACTATCCACAACTTTTGCTAATGGAAAACCAAAAAAGAGCAAGTCGAGCTGAGTAGAGCTGTGCCGTACCATAGTGGAAATGTGGCATAGGAAAGGCCAACATGGCTGCCAGACGAAGCATTACATCACCTGAAAGCCTACATGGCTTTGAAGTTGGCCTTTGGTGTACTAAGTAAATGAGTTAAATGCCCCCCCCCCCGACCTGAAGACGTGATTGGCATGGCCGCTATTTTTGACTCTCCTCGACTCTCTGTGGAAGTTTGTTTTAAACATCCATGGCAACTCGGATGATTGTCCTGAAACCAACCTGTAATCATTTACAGGCACTGTACTTGTTTAGAAAGAAACTCCTTCAGACTGCTGTCCTAGAAATTCTCTTTCAACTGCTGTTGTGTATTCTGTTTGAAGCCCGGCTTGACAGCTTCATTTGTGAAGTGTCTCAATTAGGCAGAATATTTTTGCCGACATATCTCGACGCCCAGACTGTCTCACTAGAACATGAAAGCCCGGGCTTAAGGAAGTCATCACACACCTCGGCAGAGAGAGACAGTCACACACTCAGGCGTGCACACACACACACACACACACACACACACACACACACACACACACACAC
>CALSCE010009465.1:84891-108042 GCA_943593645.1 Bovichtus variegatus | reverse complement strand
TATATATATATATATATACATATATATATATATGTTTATATATATATATGTGTATATATATATATATGCATATATATATGTGTATCTATATATATATATATATATATTGCATATATTAAAATTAGAGCACTTCATTTCCTGAATTCTGTTGACTTTTTTTTACACTAATATGTGCCTTTTCCGCATCAGTTTATGGTAAAAAAAAAAAGTCTTTATTTATAGAAAGTAAAGCACAAAATGTAGGAGCCATGTAACCATTCAAAATATAATGGAATATAATGCAGTACGGCTCTCAGGCATTCTGTATTGCTTCCATTATTTATTCTCCTGTAGATCAACTTTTTTCATTTAAGGTTATCCCGGCTGAGTCAACAGTAGGCATGATTTATCGTACTCTTCCCTCCTCTTTTGTGGCTTTCGTTTTGGGGAAGCAAACTCTTTAAATGTGCACTTGGCACCTATTCACCTCAAGGATAAATTAATCAACTTAAAATCATTTATAAACCCCTGGACTTTAATAGCTCATACATGTGTTTCTGCACACATTCAAAACATATCCCACATATCTGTGTTCTATTTTCAAAAATAAAATTGTGATATTTTGTAAAAAAATAAAAACGTTCAGTTGAAGGAGAATAAAGTCATAATTTATTGGGAATAAAATAATAATATTTTAAGAAAACCTGTCCTATATTGTGCTGTGCAGTATGTTATTGCTCTTCAGATATGGTAGACAGAAACCCTGTTTGGTTCTCTCTCCGGATGAGACAAACCCGTCTGATCTATAAGCAAGGGGGACGCAGAGACAGGGACACAGAGCTGGCAGTCACAGAGGCACCACATTTAAGTCAAAAGAACTAGGAACGTCAAAACATGCACATATGACTTGAAGCACCATATTCTATTATGACTTTTTGATACCTCTGATTATATTTTTTAACAGTGGCTCTCATACTCATAATTCTGCCTTTTGGTTCATCTTATTGTCTCACTAATTTGCGGGTGTATTAGAGCAGCTTTTGCTGCGTTCACTCAAGCCCTCCCTCAGGACTCCTCCTGCAGCATCTCTCAAAGTGGCGCTTCGACATCGCATCGTCTTCTCTCCGTTTTATGGCAGACTGTAGCCACTGTTTGCTGAGGTTACATGGTGTCCCGCACTTCGCCAGAGGTCTTGTCGCATTCTAGCAGTTCTTCAAAAATAAAAGGCCTTAGCTGCTTTCCTGTTTTCTAAATATTTTTCTTGGACGTCCCCCCCTGCATCCCCCCTGAAATCCACATCTACGGCGGTAAGCTTTCAAAAAACGACTTCCCAGGGAGCCTCTCCATATTTGCATTACTCCCTACCTGTATTGCTCCTCCCTTTCTCTTCTCTTTGCTTTCCTCTTCCCCTCCTCCAGTCTCAAAGCCCTCTTTTTACTATTCCCTCTGTCCTCCTCTTCTCTCCTCCTCTGCCTCCCTGCTGTAACTCACGTACAGTTCGCCCTCCTCTTTCAATCTCGGTCTCCCTTTCTCTCCATTCCTCTCGTCTGTTCCATTCATACCAGAAGGCATACCTATCCCCCCTTCCTTTTAGTTCTCTTTGCTCCTTTTTCCAAAAGTTATGCAGCCTCCCGCTCAGCCTACATCTGGAGCCGCTGCTGAGCCATCTTCTAAAAGTCCTGACGTGATTCTTCTCTGGGCCAGGCATGCTCCGGCTGGCTGTCTCCACTCAGGATCCAGCAGCAGAAATTACACTGTGTCCTCACACAACCTATGCACATAGTAGCATTCTAAGGCACACACTATATGCTTTGAACATGTATTGGCCAGTATTTGTCCATGCTGAACGAAAAAGAGCAGTTGTGTTTCACGATATGCAAGTTTCATTGTCTTATATGTTCATTAGAGGCGGCAAAGACTGATGGCAAAGAGGAATACTTGGATAAATCACATATTTAAACATCTGGTTGATGTTGCCATCTTCAAATCCCTCAGTGACTATTACTGTGTAGGCCTATGCCTTTAGGAAATCATTATTGCAAATATACAATGTTAAAGAGGTTTTGGCAGACGTATTTCTCCAATAATAACAAAATGCATTTTATTGACCATAACCTGCCTCATCAATGTTACACATTGTTTAAATGTTAAAATATCCTCACCATGCAAAGTTTTATACAAAGACAAGCAATCTTCCTCTTCCACTGAGCCATGCAGATATGAGATATGTACCATCTTTGCATGTGTTTCTGAACAGGCCCACAGCATGCGAGGTTCATTACTAAATAAGTAGCTGTCCATGTGTTATTTATCTTTTTCTCTCCTTCTGCTTTTGTTTTATTTAACAAAGGCCACCCTTTTGCCGTAATGGTATCCTCCTAGCACATCCTGTGGCCTTCTGCCATTCAGATCTACGGGGGAGGGGGGGGGGGGGGGGGGGGCGGGGGGGGAGGGGGGGGGGTCGTCCTGGCAGGACTTGAGTCAGATCTTCCTCTTTATTAAGTTGTCTCACAGTTTGATTAAAGCACACCAAGGAAGCCATTCCCAGAGACTTCAATCGGTACGAGGGCGTTAGCAATTAATAACGCACCATTAACAGTGAAATTGTGATTCAACAACTTAAGTGATAATATCTTCACCCGCAGAGGTATTTGTTGCGTGCCAGAAATGTGTTTGCCAAAAATCATTCGGTAGGCTGTATGAAGTAGGGGTGTAGACTGTACACAGTGCATGCACAGCTCTGCTCTTTCTTACGGCTTTTCTCTCTGTTAATAAAACGTGCATCATGAAGGCACGTTTGTTTAAGCGGATGAGCAGCAGCAGCAGGCATCATTCAGTTTTAAGTTAGTAGTGTTGATGGCTTTAGTATGGGTAGGATCGAGTATAACTTTGGCTTCAATTCCCAGCTGCGTTACTGGCTTAGTGGAGAAATAATTTTGCCCGACAGCCCCACCACACATCTGTACTCTACTCTAATATACGTACACATTGTCTCACAGATGTATTCTTGATATTTTTAAGCGACCGTTTTATTTTAAATCACATTTCGGAAAGAAATACCACCGAGAGGGAAATTGCAAAATCAGCATCTTACCAGCTTCTGCGTTGTTAGCTACTTATGAAGCTAATCCGGTAAATGGAAGGTCTGGCTAACTATCAGGAATAATTGAATTATTCAAGAAAAGTGCTAAAATAGTAAAAAAAAAAAGCACACTTTCAAAACCTTTCTGATTGAATTGGGCCAACAGTTTTTGTAACTTTCCGAAACTTTAGGCCGACTCGGGCCGAGAGATTAGTGTGCGGAGGTGACAAAATAGGCAAAATTTTAACTTTTATTTTCAAGCCTTATTTTCATTCTCCACATAACTACCTCAGAGACTTTTTGTGTGAATATCTAAACAAAAGTGTGCAGCGTTATCCCGCTTAGAAAAAAATGACATTACACCCTGCTCTGAGATGAAGGCTTTTCACCCCACCTTCAGACGTGGTCTAAAGACTCTTTCACAAGCTCCCTGTATTTAGGCCTATATTTTTTTTGTGGGGGCATTTCAGCTAGCATCGGCAGTTTGGTATTTTCCTGAACTTGAAATTCACTTTGATCACTGTGTAGCTCACATGGAGAGAGTTGAGTCATTGTTTTTCCCTGAACCACTGTGATTGCCACTGCTGTTGTAGAACTATGTGACAGAGAAGTAAAGTGACTGGCTGAGAAAGTAAAGAGTCATCGTCACACCCTCTGGTCTCATAGCGACCCCGGGCCTATTTGAACCTAAATAACTGGTGAGCTTGGAGTTGCCAACCCATGTGCCCAAGACCGACCACCTCACCCTAATCGTTGTGTTCGTGCCATTAAAATTAGGGCCCCTAGCCTTAAAGGGAAACACGAAGCCATCATGTTCCAGCTGCCACCTGACTGGTTGTGGGATTTTGTGCACCAAAGCAATACCACACCATCAATTGTTGTTGAATTCAGAACATATACAGTAAGCTATTTGTACAAGTAGCCATTGGTCGCAAACCAAGTCACCTAGAGTCACATCAGGTGCCACTGCAAGTGTGCATAAAACATCAAATGTCCTTCTATTGCTCCTTGTATCAAGTCTGATGTAGGTGCAGGAGACCAATTGATGTTCACGTGTTGATTTGCTGAAATCTATAGTTCATTTGTCATATTCTTAAACAATGCTATCAATGCGCAGATATTATTGAAAGAATTTAAGAGAATAAAAAAAAAAAAGAAAACAGAAACGAAAAAGACAATGTCATTGAACACTGTCTGGAGTTTTGTATAATCATCCAATGACAATGTCTTGTTTGGTGATGGAGCTTTATATCTGCAGAATGGACGAAGAAAAAGAAAGAAAGCCGCCAGCATTGCTCACTGCTCCCCCGACGATGATAGACATCCTGAACGTGCTTGTATTAGCTTTGGGAAATCTTGCAGTCGGGAGCCTAGCATCTACTTATTTTTTAAAGTGCAGTCCTGAGGCCATGGAAACAGGCAGGATGCATACCCACATAACGGGGGTCATCATCTTCCACAGCGGAAAGAGCTCCTTGGCATTAACCTTGACGCAAGTATTACCTCATTTTCCGAAATTTTGACTGTATTCTGGCATTGAAATAATCCTGTTTTCTCCTTTCAGAAAATGTGTTCTGACAATCAGACATTTCTCTTTATGTTTCTGTCTCTGGGTCAATGCCAGACCCCCTTACTGCTGCCTCTTTACTCGAATTGTTTTCAGCAAACTTGTAGCGAAAATTGTCACGTGTACTTTTCTAAAGAATGTCAATGCCATTGATTGTTGATGATTTATTTTCTACTGTGAGATGCATTTACACTGATATAATAATCTGTGTCTCAACAGTCAATGAGCAGGCTTTTGAAGACATTTTGGGTTCGGGTTAGTGTCTTTAGTAGGTTCGAAAGCAGTGAACGGATCTCATCTTAAAACAGAAAGTTGAACAAAAGCAGCGACTCTTGTATTCATCTTACAACTGTGCAGCAGCACCCAGTGTCTGACAGATGCATGATGGGTATTGGTGTGGTGGGTGCAGAGTGGGGAGGTGGGGAGTGGCAGAAAATCGACTGGCAAGTAACGAATGGCATGCGGCCAGGTTTTCAGCTCACAGTGGCTGTCCTTCATTGGAGACTGATAAACAAAAACGACATAAAGATGCGAGAGGAGGAGGAAGAGGGAAAGACACAGAGAATGACAGAAAGTGGGAAGGATTACTTCAAGTATCCCAAAATCTTGCATAAAGGGGATTTACAAAGGGAGCCGGTCAGACACAGGACAGGGATTCATGTCGTCAATTTGTTCTTTAAAATTTGGAGCCGAAACGACAACATTTGCTAGTCATTTAAGTTCTCTTGTCTAAAATACAAAAGGATCTGATAAGAATTTCAAAAGAATTAATTATTCTATTATCTTAAAACGTGTTTGACTGATGCCTTTTATCTTGTGGCCTGGTTTTTGTTTGAAAACTCTTCAATACAGCCACCAATGATACACGAGTCTTCTTCTAAGAATGACCTAATCCAATAGAAATAATCTAATCAAATAAAACAAACCTCTTAAACTCAGCCCTGTTCATGCCCGTCTGAATAAGAATTTTGCTCAAATAAAATGCAGCTCTCACAACATTTTTGTGTCTGTCTTGTTAGTGTTTTGAAGTGGGCAGGGCTCAGTTGGAAAAAGATGATGTCACATACTTCTGTGATCCAATCAGGATTCAGCAACATTTAAATCACAATCTGATGACGGTTGTTTGGTTGCTTTGCCAGGCCACTTTTATTAAACTTTTATTATTGCTTATTTAGTCATAAATATTTAACTTGAGAGAGAATTTTCAATTGTATGTATTGTTATTTAATATATACTGTGTATATATATATATATATATATATATATTTATTTATATTACATGTTTTGCCAAATTTTTTGCCTCATGCAATTTCAGCTTTTCTTTTTGTATTTTATTTAAATGTTTTAATAATGCAGACATGTTGTAATCCAATCAAGATGTCGCATTCAGTTAATTCACTTATAAATTATGAATTGGTTAGAAAAACATTCAGTTGTAATACCTAAATACCACATGCTAGGTTGACAGTCCATAAAAAAACTGGTTAGAAAGACAAAAGAAACTAAGCCCAAACATCAACAATTCCAAGATCATTACGTCTTGTCAGATTACAGTCATTTCAAATGAACACTTTTGGAACATGAGAAGTCGTGTCAATGAAGGGCTACTTGACTCGACAACAGACAAACGGGGCTGAGAGCTACTGCCATGACGACCAGTGGACTCTTTTTTTGCTTTCCTTCCTTCAGAATGCATCATATCAGCACATTAAGGCTGATAGTCTTGACTTTACTTACATTAATGTTAACATTTCCGCTGCATGATGCGGCACGGCATTCCTGCGTTTTTCAAAAGCCAAGCTACCGTAAGACGGTGTCACAGCAGTTTCACGCGGCGTCCCTGTTGGGATCAGCTGAGAATCCCGCCCACGCCAAGGGGGCACTAATTGTAGTGGAAATCAAAAAAGAGAAATGGACCTGCTACCAAAAGTGAGTCGAGTCGAGCCGAATCATGCAGTGGGAATGAGGCATAAGTAGCTTGGAACCGTTTTACACTCCACTAATCTGCAGCTGTTCCCCTACTGTAGCAGACAAACGCCTTTTACTGAATGAGCAATCAAGGTGCTTTAAAAAGTCTAATTAAACAGTGTGTGTTGGCACACTGAGGCTAAATCAGTAACAACATGTTGATTGCCTCGGCCTTCACACACTGCTATTATTGACAATTACATACTTGTGCAATTGGACCTGCTGTAAGAATACAGCACATGCACAACCGGAAATAACTGTAACCAGCTCAACATGCAGCCAAGAGTAAAAGTGCAAGGGGTCAAAGACGAGGGTTCAAGACGAAACGTGTTTCACGCGTATTTCTGTGGTGTGATTATTAATGAAAGGAGTGCTGTGTAAATAAGAACTACAGTACACTCTGACGCTCTGATTGCCTGTTAGCGCCAACTCACACCGTTCATTAAGTTCGCGACTGCTCAATACATATTTGAAGAAGTTACATATTGGATATTGCTGAAGAAACAAACCAATCTTCAAGTTAAACACCTTTTTAGCTGCGACGAGCAGCTCTAAAAGGTGCTATGTGTAGTTCTGAGCCACCTGCTCTAAATAAACAGGGGGCAGTATTTCACCTCTAAACTGGCTCCATACAATCTAAAGTTATTAAAAAACAACTAGAGTATGTTGACCTGTTTATATTTTAGTTGTAGTAGCTTGTCATATTTGTTGTATTCTAAGTTTTAGAGTATTATAGTGTATTCTTTATACTGTGTATTGTACAGCTATACATCTCTCTTCTAGTGTTGATATATTTATGTGTATTTCTTCAGTCCGTCAGTCAGTTCATTAGAGCATTTTTTTGTATTATACTACATTCAGGATCACAGTGCATTTCACTTCCTCTCAAACTACATCAAGCTGCAGTCGCTTACAAAGTTAAATTAAAGTCCTTCTGTCTGATTGGATTGTGGTGAGAATTCTGCCTGGAACGTGATTGGTTACGTGCAGCCGTCTGCCTCAAAACCTGGTCTGCATCAGTCTGCTCACAGGCAGATTTGTCCATGGGGCTGTGGATTTTACTGGCCAACCACAGTTTAAAAAATCCACCTAAAGCATTAAAAAAGCACCAGTTGTTGTCTTAAGGCTAAAGATGAAAACATATTGTCATTTCAACAGTTTGCCATGTTATGATGTATGTCAGTCAGTGTAATCTCTGTAAGGATATTGTTGGCTTTGGTTTTCTAAAATTATTTGATTTTGATGATATATCTCACATTTTAAAGGAAACCCTTGAATCTGTTTGGACATGTTTTAGTGTTCTTTTTTTCCCCTGTAAATTTAAAAGGACTCGCATTTATTTTTAAGTTTGTGATCTTTCCATTCCGAACAATATCTTGTGTCTAACAAAATGTTGACATCAGTGTTGCCCTTCACAAAGTCTCAAATCGCTGAGTTGTTTATTGCTATTGTTTTTGTTATCATTTATTGTTTCAGTGTTAAGAATTTACATGCATGTTAATTACTGCCCATGCCACAATTAGCATTCAACATAAAACTCATAAAAGACATGTATAAAAAATATATGATTGTATACAATTCTGATATTAAAATTGAATTTGTCCATTATATTCTTATCCGGTTGTAACCTTAGATTTTACATCCGGGATAATACCCGACAACTGTTATGTCCCATGACCGTAATGGAAGATTTTGTCTCCTTCCTCCTTTCTAGTTGATTTCGCTGTCCAGGTTCACGCATATATCAAACATGTTTGAAAATTGTGTCACTTTGGCAGCAATTTATCTTTTTTACTTGTTTGCACAAATAAACCCAGCTTCAATCTCTTCAGCTGAGTCTTACAGTTGCTGTCTTTAATTTGTTAGCATATTTATTGAAAACAGTAAAGAAACCTCTACGCCGTAGGTATCCACACCTGTCAGCCGATCAGAATCGAGAATCATTGGTAGCCATAATAAAAGTAGAATTTTACGTTCTTTGGCTAAGTTTCTTTCAATAGAAATAACAGAGTAAAACAAATTTGCAATATTATGAGCATACTACTGTCTATGAACACATTCTGCATATGAAGGCAAAAAGTTAGGCAAAGGGACAACATTTTGGTCTCGGAAGCGCTCTGGTTTCCGTTTGTAGACCAAATAGTATTGAACAATCATGTTTAAACAGGCTTTGGCTGAATGAAGGCAAAAGTGTGTGGAGAGCAAAAGAGGCGGAATACAACAACAGCAAAATGCAATTGCGCAACACATCGGCTGTCGTCGTACGATGATTTAGCTTGAAATTAGCTTCTTAACTGGCTGCTGTGAAACAATCCAGTCGTAGAAAGTCGTCTCACAACTCAAACTCCATTCTCGCCTCTCAAGTTGTTAATCTATTTGTTAACAATGAGCGCTGCAGAAGAAAGGATGTCTAGCTGGCTACAGCGGAACCCCAGATATATTACCCGTTTGTTTTTATTTGGCCTCAAGCTTGACTGATTTAACTTTTTTCTTTTGAGACTGAATTTAAGTTAGTGAAAAATGGAAAACTGACCCATCCACACGGTACCAAGTCATAGTTCAATGCTGCTGTCAGCATATGTTCTTTTTTTCCTTAGAAGGCTATCGTGAAAAAGGCCATATTCGAAAATGGAACTATCCAGTTTATGCTATGAACTAAAGCAACAGTGAGCTCAGTGTATCATAACTCTCCATGCAGGGTTGCAAAAATCTGAATTTTTTGCCTCTAAACCTCCTTAAGACCCACAGCTCCTTTGATCGTCATAATAATCTAAGGCATGCAATTTACAAGCATCGTTTTCATATTTACGACATGCCATAAAACGAGCTCCCACAGGCTGGAGATGTTGATGCTACCTGACAGGCATGGCCGAGCACCAAATGAAGACTGGTGAGGGTTCAGTTCAGCAGGAGCTTTTATTTTCATATAAATGTACTACTTCCTGTGAGAATTATAACAATCTGCAATCGTTATAATCCCATTAGGCGTTACAGATTAATGTTTTACAATATAATCATCTGTATCTATGTAAAAAAAAAATGTCATTAACTCTACACATGCCCTAATAAATATACTTTGTATTGTAACAATTAGAATATACTTCTTGTTCTTATCGTGCACTTACGAACTCTGCTTCAAAAAGTGTTACCGGAGCTTCTTTCCGGGCTCCCTGCTCCGCACAGCAGGCTTTGATTTTGCTCCTTTGCTTTCACTAAGCTTATCAGCAACTGGCACAAAGTGAGCCATTGCTGCAGCACCGTCCAATCAGCTGCAAACACACTCTCCACTTCCTGGTCTTTATCAACCCGTGACATCTGATTGGACTGAGAGGAGCACAAATGCCCCCTTCCTCTCATCCACGCTTTTGTCGTCCTTTTCTGAAATGGCTGACAGCTTTATGCTTATTATTCATATCTGATTATGTGTTGTTTTTCCTGAATACCTGAACAAATATGATAAAACTTAAATGATCCTTCCTTGATGGATGGGGTCATTACAGCAGGGACATAAAAAGGGATACACAGAAAACACAGAAAAAATAGAACATGTGGGGAGTAAGTGAAACTAGTGAATTAAGACCATACGAATCTGAGGAATAGGCCTAATATCATTATGAAGATGTGTCTCTCAGACAGACAGGAGGACAGGACAGACAGAAGACAGTGGCGGTAATGGCACTCTGCTTTCAGCGGCAGCACCAGCTGTGCCTGATCCAAATGGGCACCGACAGAGATTCAGGCCAAGGAGGGTCAGATGAGGACACAAACACAGGGGGGGAGGGGACGGTTGGCGGTGAGATGGATAGAGGAGGAAGAAAGGCGAGGAAGGCAAAAGGGATTGTGAGGAAAGAGGGAGGGAGGGAGAAGGAGAGGAGAGAATGAGGTAGCGTTTGTGACGATGAAGGAAACAAAAGAACAGCAAGAAAGGCAAACAAAAGGCTGGGCGGCAGGGTTAGACCGATGGATCTGTTTCCCCCATATATGAGGCCAAGAAATTACTTTGTGGTAAACACAGATGTCACAAAATCATCATCCACCTCCAACATGATTGATGCGATGCAGATTGCTTGTATTGCTTTATCTCTGACTCTGAGTATGAATAAACATGTTTTGCATTCTGTGTTTTAGTAAAGTACTCAATACCAATACCTTATTTTAGGGGAACAGAGATATGTTTTTCTACAAAAACCCTATTTTCATTTTGCGAAGAAAACCACCGTTCTCCAATGTTAAATGTTGTCTAAACAAAGGTAGCCATGCAAGAACTTTGGCTAGTTCGTTAGTAAAGGGCCTTGAAATGATGTCCACATTGCACGCAGTGTGAACTATACAGTATGTAGCGATGCGAAGACCAAAGGTGTGGAAGTTGTTCTTTCACAGACCTTTTTTATTGACTTTAACCACGATCTTCGCTTAAGCAAGTGTGTGTTGCCTTCTTACCATACTCGAGCCATACTTTAACTATAATATGTTGGCTATAACCACAATCAATCCATGACATTAACCATACCAGATTTATTACAACGAAAGAATTTTAACAATGTTCACAATGGATATATAAAAAAAAAACATAAAATAACGAATTAACTGTCTGATGAAGGAGGCTTGATTAGCTTTACACTGTCTTTACTTACAGTATTCAATAACATTTGGTGCCAGCTTTCGCTACTTGACAGTTTATCGTTAAAGTGGACTGCATTTATATAGTGCTTTTCCAATCTGCGATCAGAAATGCGATTGCAACACATGTCAGCATTCATACAGAGTCAGAGGCTACCATACCGCCACATGTTCATCAGTAGTGATAACCATTCACACGCCATCCATTGTTTAGTGACAATGTTTATTTTTATGCCTGATACCAACATGTGTAAAAACTTTCTATGTCTGTGTATCGAAACTACTGAATAGTTAAGGTTAGAGACAGATCATGGTTATGGCAAAAAAAATATATATATGGTTAAGGTATGACTAGGGTAAGGCAACTAACATATTTGGTTAAGATGGGTAAGATTGCTTTTGCAATCAATGAAGAGATGAATGTTATCCTCAAACTCTGGTCTCCTGCATGTAAGTCGGCCTCACTAGATACCACATCCACCACACCTTTACATTCTGCCTCACTACATATAGGGCACACAACTTGGTGCTGTATGCATTGGCACTCATTGTTGCCATAAGGCGTAGATTGTGATGTCGTTCAACACCAACGTTATGCCGAGGGATACTGAGCTGGCAAAGAGTTGTTTTCTGAAGATAACATATAGAATGTAAATGGCAATGAAATTCAAGTCTTTGGCCATGGTCAAATTGTAGGGAACTGAATTCATAGTCTATGTTGGTGGGAGGGAAGAGGAAGTCTCATAATCACATCTCAATGAAATACAACTCATATGTTATCGGTTTGCTCTTGGACTAATCTTTATCTGCCAGGAGGACTGACTTGTTCCAATTTCTATCTATGAGTCCCATCATGTCGGCCCGCAGCTCCAAATTCAATCCTCTTAGCTTTGTCTTTTCCCAGCTCAACAGAAAGATTCCCAAGACTGGAGCCAAACGAGATCACTGATAAACGTTAAAACCCTTATGAGGAAAACACTGTCAGAGGGGAGACTAGCAGTCCAAGCCAATAGATGCTGATTAGTGGCCTTTGGAGACGGTTCTTTTCTTTCCTAGGAGTTGATTGCCAACGAATAAATTAGTGACCATGCAATAAATTAGTGACCGTGCAGTACAAGAATGTTAAGGAGCCTGGCATACCGATGAAGATTAGCAAAACAATTGATAAATTCATTCTGTGGTGGTCCTTAGCAGGTGCTACTCTGCTTTAAAGACGTGCGTTTTTGATCCTCCTTTAGTAAATATTTGAGAGACGCTTTCCTAGTAGTAGTAGAATCCTGACAATACATGTGCTTGCAGCTCTGGTTTTGGATTTGTAATCCTTTCTACTCGTATTCTGAATATTTGGTTGTCTAACATTGTGTAGCTCTTCACCTCCAGGAGTCCTTGGCAGATACATTTAACCTGGAGTATTCAAAGCATTCCCAAACTTATATGTGGTGAATACCACAGTCGTGTTTTGTAATTGATTTTTTCTGAGGAAGCCACGTTACCTTAACCTGCCTCATCTAGTACTTCCAAAATATAAATGTCACACAATAACCTGCAGATCTTTAGTTGTTGCATCACATTCTGTTTCTGTGCTAGAGAAATTGGTCTCTTTGCTTCCCGTGTGTTTTTTTTTTGTTGAAATTTATTGTTATTATTTTGTATTCCCTTGCTCCTTGAGAGGCGGACACAAAAGCTGACAAAAAACATTGAATTATAATAATTATAAATATTATACATAATAAAAATGAGGAAAATAGTGATTTGGGAGAATAAGGAAATTGACCAACCAAACAAGATTCAGATGCAGAAGTACTTTGCTGAAACATATTTCATAATTATCATAATAAGAGAGTTATTATGAGAGAGTTTGTGCCCCAGGTTTGCACAGATCCTGCTAAATGGGATCTGTTGGTCTATTTTAGGCTCCGCGACATGAAAATGTTTGAGAATCACAAATGTAAAACTCCAAAAAATACAACTGAGGCAATGTGTAGCTCTACTCTCGAATGTTAGAGGGACGACTTGCATTGGCCGCTTGCATTGCCGCCATTTTATGTCAAATGGACTCTGGGGAAGATTAGGAGATACTTTTGTCAGACAGACTGTGGCTGAATAGAGGGAAAGAAAGGGGAAATTTAGAGAGTTTGAGAAAGAAAGAGGCAGAGCAAATGAAACTGGACGATGAAGAGCCATGGGGAGACCGAGTGAAAGAAAAGGGGCTCAAGAGGGAGGGAGAGGTAAGCGATAGAGAGAAGGCCAAATGTGTCTGGGAAAGTTTTGAAGCTGAGGTGCATTGTGGGAGAGCAGACAGTGTGTCTGGGGGGTCTGAGGTGTGGATTAATGCCAGCGATTGGAGGAGGGCTGCCGCAGTTGTGCGTGAGCAGAATATCAGATGGAGGGAGAAGAGAGGAGAGAAAATGGAAAGGGGGCAGAGACTGAATTTTGGAAAGGGGTGCCTATGCCTGAAGACACCAAAGACAAGCCTCTCACGTTGCACGAAAGAAAGCAGCAGTGAACTTCAACAAAAATGTAAAAACAGTCCTCATTTTCATGGAGTTTAGTTTATAAGGAGCTGTTTAAATAATAATGAAGAAAAATGGACAAGGACTAATCCTGAAGTCGGAGTGCAACACTCTGATTTGACTTATCATTCTATAATGTTTCAACTCATTTAAAGTAACATGTATTGTAGTCAGCCTTCAGAGAGCTGCTACAGTCACACCAACCAGCCAAGACCGTAATACTCAGTCCAGCGTTCATCACGTGCATTTGAGGCAGAACCCATAATGCATGATCTATGAAATGGCACCATACAACTTTCATTTTCTGTATGAGAAGCAATTTGAAGGGATTACAAGGACTGCAGCAAACACATCTGTTGAACCCCAACTCAGGCTACGGGCTTGACACAGTAGAATTTCATTACAGCAAGATTATTGTGGATCTACTTTGAGTTTAAGGCATTTATTTGTGTTTTTTCTTTTGATTCCCTGAAGGAAACTTCATGCTAGTTATCTGTGTGCTAGAGGTCATGCTGGAGTCAGTGTATCAAAGCTATGAAGGATGGACTCCAGGGAAAAAAAATGAAGGGCTTTGCTTCATTCACAGGCCAGGACAAGTCAATCAGTTGTTTCCCTGGTTTGATACTAGTATATTTGTGCGTTTTGTTTTTGTTGGATTACTTAAAGACTTTGTTGGTGGCCCCCAAATGACACTCAGATGCAAAAGTTTTGCAGTTTGTTAGGGAAAAGTTTACCCAGGTATAGAGACTTCTCACCACAGACGTTTGTATGTTGACATACAGCACAAAGCACGTTAGCTAGAATAGCGTCTTTAATTTCCACAAAAAACACGGTTGAATTAGCTCAAATAGCATGTTAAACTTACCCCAAGTGATAAAATGATTGCCGCGTGTATCCAAAAATCCAATACTTACCTCATTATCGTTTAGATTTTCCAACATTCACTAAGCTCTTGTCCAACTGCAGGTGTTTGGTCGAAGACTCTTGCAGTCCGCAGTTAGAAAAAGACAGCTGTTTTTTTTTTTTGTTTTTTTACATTATGGAAAGTGTTGTTATTTTGTGCTCAGTTTTTTTTTGTTCATGAGATTAATTTTTGACCTTGGGGAAATTATTTACTGGCTCAAGCTTCACTTACTAGCTTATTTCTGGAGCTTTTGACCCTTTCCGGAGCTTTTGCTCCTCTTCAGTGAACAGAACTTGCTCAGGTGTCAGTTTCGTACAGTTACATACAGTGAGATGTTTGTAGCCCCTTCTTGCAAGCTTATTTCTGGAGCTTTCGATCGTATTCTACACCAAACATTAAGATTATAATTGTCTTAATTGATTCTTTCAGTGTTTATTGACTGAGTATAACAGTCAACATAGTTAGTTTATGCAAACAAATTTGCTGTGATTGTGTAGGCATACTAACTTTCTGAAAGAAAAAAAGCTCTCCCCTAGAAATGACATTTTCATGCATTGTTTACAGCATTTGTACTCACTATGTTCGTTGGCATATTGTGGTGACCCTATTGTGGACTTAAGGAGTAGGAAAGTCATAAGGTATAGTGGAAATTAAGGGTATTATGATGCCTTTAATGGTTGTGTCACATCTCATGTTCTGTCGTTTACCAACCCTTACCTGATCATAACCGTACTTCATTTATGACACATAGACGTTGGAGAACCAACAATATCAATATAATTTTTTGAAGGCCTCGTCCCTTTTCCCCAACACGTAATTGCTAATATGAAATAGCTGCGTATGCAGGTAAAAAGGGAAATCCTTGGAGACTTGCAGATTTAAAGTATTTGTGAAGTCCGAGTTTATCTACGATGATTCGACTTCTTCATTCAAAGTGTCCATGGTTTACACATGGACTATATATAGACTTTGGAATGAATAAACACTTTTAGGGGGTTCTTTTCAGTGTGCAGGTACCATCTTCTTCATATGGTTCGTGCCTATTTGCCAATGGACCTGATATGATATTGTGATGTGCATTCACACCTTTTTGATTAAGATTCTGGTTGTGCCTTCAAAACAGCATGTTTTTTTCAAAGATTGTCCAGGATTAATACGTATTTTATAGAAAAAAATGTAAATTACTGTGACTGACCCATCTAACTAGAGGTTTGGGTTTTGACATGAGGTTAAAAACATCATGTTCAGTTAAAGCTTGACGAAGTTAGGTTTAAATATAAAGTTGAATATGATACAGTTATATATGGCTGTGGCTTGGTAAAGTTTTGGTTTTGGTTTAAATGTGGGTAAGAATGCAGTTGGGTCTTTGGTCGCTGCCCATAACTGCAATGGGTTCCAAAATTACCCAGATGAGTAGAGACATTTTATTTTTGGTGATCTATTCCTCACTCCTGAATACCCAGAATTCCTCGAATGTGATGTCAGCATGCAGCATGCCCCTGTTTACCAAACCAGCCAGTACCAGAGAATACCAAAGAGATGAGAGAGGAAAACAGCTAATTTTAGCGAGTCGAGCTTTCTGGGAAAGTTAGAGCTCATTCACTGCTGTAAGGAGACAGCTTGTGTTATACTTTCTTTTTTAAAATTCTACGAGATATCTCTACCTTCCACCTGAATGTAATTTGGGAAAACAGGGTGAACTTGCAGCCCCTCATTGGAGTATGTGTATCTTTGTTCCTGCAGCCTAAATTGAAGCTGTCTCTCTGTCTCTGAGTGCTCTATTGATTCACTTGGCACCCACTTATGTCCTGTAATGGAACAGAGCTCATGTGCTGTCACTAGCATTCAGAGAACTGCACGATCCTACCTATTAATTCCGAGACCAGAAAAACACGACAAACAAGTCCAGCATTTCTGGTTTTGCCGAATGTCGGCCACTCTCACGCTCCTATTACTGGCGCTGGATGTTATCAAAAAGATATCAGTGACAGAGGACGTTTTTTTTCTCGCAGTATTATGATACAGTCAAATCTGGAACTGCTCCCGAGCTGTGAAAGGCAAGCATATGGAGAAATGGTCTGCATCCGTGCCTCAGTAAACCAGAGCCAAGTCCCGAAATGACTCCTTCTTTTCTATTCGCAGCTGAGGCTAACTAAAGATTGGTATTTGTTTTTGGTGCATGGAGGCTTTCCAAGAAATGTGCATGTGTGTGCGCGTGAGTGTGTGCGTGTGCGTGTGCGTGTGTGTGTGTATGTGCGTGCGTGCGTGTGTGTGTATTTCTGTATATGATGCACTGTTGTTAGTGCATCGATGAGTGTGTACGTGTAAGCCAGTCAGTCTGCTTCTGGCTGTGTGGGACGCTCTGGGAGACAAGGATACAAGTGAGTGTGTGTGTGTGTGCGTGTGCGTGTGTGTGTGTCGGAGTAGTGGGGCGTTTTGGAAAGAGAAGGACTGAGTGAGTAGTAGCTATACCTGGACTGTCTCCTGCGTTTTGGGAGGGGGGGAGAGGAAGAAGAAGAAGAGGAAGAAGGAGCGTGCAGGGAGGAGGAGGGGAGAAAAGGGAGAGCAGAGGAAGGGAAGGGGAGAGGTTCAGGGGTGACAGAAGGATGGCTTCATGGCTGCATTTTCCCTTCGCTGAATTTCCACACAACCCTTTCTCTTTTTTTGTTTGCCTTATTCAGCTGAGCGAGTGAGGGAGTGAAACAGACAGGCAGAGTTTGCAGTTTCAAGACTGAAAAAGAGAGAAAAATCAAGCCAATTTTTTTCCGTTTTTTTTTCTTCCTTTCTTTAAGGCTGGGATTTTGGCTGTCTCACAAACAGATGTTGCTTGTCATTTGCTCGTAGTGCAGGGAAGCAGCTTGTAGAGTGCAAATGTTCTACAGGCTGAAAGATTACGTCTCGCTTATTTATAGTTATTAATACTAGCATGCGGTGAACCAAAATTGTTAAAAACACCAAAAAAACCTAGAGTGTTTTTCTGTTATCGTTTACTTTTTCCCCTCCTTCTCTTTTTTTCCCCCACCAGCAGTTTCTCTCCCTCTTCCCTTTTTTGCTTTTTTCTTTTGTCTCACTCTTTCCCACCCTCTCCCACGAGCTCCCTTTCGGGGTGGTTTTGTTACTGTACTTGCATGTTTGAGCTGGGTTTTTTGATGGGCCACAGTGGACATGACTGTCTATACCTTCTGCCAAGCACCGTAGGCCCTGCAGAGTAGAGAAAAGAAACATTTGGAAACTAAACATAAAGGGAAATCGGTAAGTCATCCTGCTACCAATGTGCTCTGAGCTTTTTCAACTTCTTTTTCTTCTTTTCTTTGCGGCTCTGAAATATTTCACTGTGTGTTTGCTGCTTTTGTCCCGTTGCTGAGTTTGTCTGTGATGTTTGCTGTATATTAGCTGTGGTGAAAGGGCCCGAAACTGAACGCTACCTGTTGGCTAGCCGGGGGCTATCTGTTTACACTGCGTGATATTATGAAGTGCTAACGACATACCACTTCCTCACCTCTCACTTCTTCACCTCTGTTGAACCCCTTCCCTCCTCCCCCAGGCTTCCACACACACACACACACACAGACACAGACACAGACACACACACACACACACACACACACACACACACACCAACTCTGTTGCTGGGTAGATTTGGGCGGGTTTGGCCGCTGGGCGCTGTTCAGTGCCGAACAATGCAGGTGGTGGCCTTTAGCTGGTCTTAGTGTTGTCTGAGTCTTCCTCACAAACACACACTGGTGCAGAGGTGGCAGCAGCGTTGGCTGGAAGGGTGCTGTGGACCCTGCTGACCTCTTTGTTCAGCCAATCTCAAGGTGTCTTTCAGCTCGCTGGCAAAGACCCACTGACATACTTTAAGAAACTTGGCAACAGCTTCAAAGTCAGACATCTCATTTAAATTCAGGCAGAGGGAAGAGAGGGAGAAAGAGGACTTCAGACAGTATGAGAGTTGAAATTGGACCGCTCGTTTTCTTTTTCATCTCAGAGTTTTACAAGTTGTACTTTGTTGCTTGTGCTGCAGAGCGACAACTCTATTCACATTAGACAGGAATGTGCTGAAACGATGTTTTAAAATTGCTGCACGGATCGGTGGCTTTTACTTTCAGTGAGAAGCTTGTAATGTAAAGTGAGTTTTTAGAGGGTTGTTTTAACATTATAACATTTGTAAACCGACTTCATTATTCTTTTAAAGGTTCCAAGGGAACAAGGTTTTGGTGCTTTGTTTTTTCGTTGTTACGTGGATAATTTCTCACACATTTTAATAAGTGGATTTACACATTATTGAGAATCTGATAAGAAATAATATTATAATATTACAGATCCATGTCATAGTTTATCAGCCTGTCAATTGACTTTAATATGACTTTTATCTTTAATTGAACTGAAAAACAACATGAAACATGAACTGAAAAACAACATGAAAATAAACTGACCTTAAAAGCATCAAAAATAATGTAGCATCACTTAATCTTTTAAGACAATTCACATTATTCATGTTGCGTTTAATGTACAGTCAGGCGTATTTATGTCATCATGAAATATCACACGGACATTAGTGAAGCAAAACTGCTCCACAGTGCAATTTATTTTTGAACATTTCATAGCATTATATCTAATTTTTGCTTAGCCTCCTAAAACACCACTTGAATTTTTCCACCTATCGCTCACTGAAACGACTCTCTCGTTGTGAGAAACAGAGTGATGAAACCTGTAAGCTGATAAGAAAGCACGATATGAAGTTCGACATGTGTTCAGTTAGAAATGATGCAGTGCATTGTGGGATCAGGACTTGAGTTATTGGGGTTTAGAGAGCCTCGTTAAATTGTGAATGGCATTTTATAATTGTGGGAAATAACCTTTTTTTTCAGTTTTGATTTTTTTATTATTCTATTTTAGTTATTACACTGAAATGGCAAAAATTGACCTTTGGTCATTTGCTTTATAGTCGTGTCTTCCTTTGAACAATTGTAAACTTCTCTAAATAAAAGGTACAATAGGGGATTTTCATTTTTGTTGAATATTAGGCTAATTGATTGCATCTCATTTTCAGCAATAAATGGTGTTAACGTTTGTGTATTAAGCTTCAAATCGATAAAATCCAACTGTTCCCTTATCCACTGCCATCAGACGTGATTCCTGAAAATATAAAAGGTTCCGCTTATTAAAGAGGCGGATTTCTTCTGTCTCGTCACGCCAATGAATGTATGAAGTCATCTGCTCACGGCCCCGAACCCGTAGATCCGAACTTGTGTTAACTGACACCACAAGCTTGTATCTACAGGTCTGCGTCTGTGCAGCTCCAACCACCCAAGCAGCATCAGCAGAATAGAGCGTGGTCGGCTCTCACCAACTTTATTAACCAATACCCTGTCACTGAATAGTCATCGCCACGAAAGCAGCAGACAAATATCAATGTCTCTGTCTCAGAAATGTCATAGCCAACGACAAAGTTGAGAAAAGTTGGGTTTGGGTCTTCGAGGTCACACATTTCCAGTTTCTCCAAAAGCAATTGGACTTTGAGGGGTTAAGAAAAGGGGAAAAAGATATAAAAAAGGATAACCACCATTGCCTTGTGCGTATTTCAAATGTGTGTAGAAAACTCTTGAGGAGACAGAGCTATTTCAGTCAGCCGTCAATCAGCTGCATCGGCCCCATTGGAAAATGCACAGCGGTGTTTTCTCACACATGACCTCCCGCATGTTAACAGTTTGAAATGAGCAACTGTAGGCCTTTTACTTTAAGGGAGAAAAATCTGATGAACATTTCGGTGTGTGTTTCGGGATCAGTGGCATAAAAAGTTCGGAGAGGCTTTGGAGTAGGAAATGTTTTTCTGCGTTGCGTAAGATGCAAATTGCACGGCGAGGACAGTTTGATATGGTATCACCACTTTGAGACAAGATAAAAGAACGACGTGAACAAAGAGCATCAAATTAAACGGAACATTTTAAAGTATATTGTTTTTGTTTTTTTAGTTTTTTTTACCATACCGTCTTCCTTTACTTGTTCAAATGTTTGCACCCTCCGTCTTTTTTTTATTATTCCCAAACCCCCTGAGCCACTCAGCCCTGGTGTCCAGGTCTGCTTGCTCCCAGGTTGAGGTAGTAGGTTGTATAGTTGAGAATTACACCCCGGGAGATAACTGTACAACCTCCTAGCTTTCCCTGAGGTACGCATGGCGCCCTGCATCGCTGGATCCATACAATGCAATGTCATTACTGCACGAGACACACCGGAATTTTTTAAAAATAAAAATAAGGAGAAACATACCGTATGCTCTACATGGCCAATAACAATCCAGGCTGTTTGCTGATGGAGCAGCAGGCTTTCTATTGTTGGGTCGTTGACGCCAGTGTGTTCCGTCCGTGAAATGTGTGTGTTTGTGCATCCGAGGTATTTGCAGACTGATGCCAATATATATGGGTTGATAGATAAATATTAAATGTTATGTGTGATCTCGTAAAAGTCGAAATATCATCTATGAAGTGACGCTTTAAGTGTTTCCCTCTGATTTTTTTGGCCTTGTATAAGTTTAAAATGTCTCTTTTAATTCTTATACATTATTACAGCCGCAACTCACATTTTTTTTAGTATTGATTCATCTGCTGGTTATTTTCTCAATTATTGGTCGAATGGGAGGAATGCCCATCACAGTTTTCCAAAGTGATGTCTTCAAGTAGCTTCTTTTTTTTTTTTGACCAACAGATATACAATTTACTAACACAGAAAAGCGGCAATTCACATTTAAGAAGTAAAAAAAAAAAAAAACAATAGTGGTATTTTTGCTTGACAATTGACTTATTAAATGAACTAATTGATATTTTAGCTCTAGTTATTATATCATGATCATTGTATTATTATGCTGCAGCGACTATGTATTAGACGTGGGTCGGCTGAAAGGCCAACGTCTACATCTCTCTCTCTACATGTTTGTGTGCATCTTGATCTGTTAGATGTGTGTTTACGTGTGTGTCAGTTGTCAGCACTGCAATATTGTGTGCTTTGGTCGGTTTGAAGGAAGTGAAGCGTTGGTCCGTGTGCAGCAGGCAGACAGACATCAGAAGCACTGCATTGTTGCAGAGCTGATGGTATCGACATGTGAGAGCTTTTAACCACACTTGTTCATTTCCGTTCTTAGGTGACACTTTGTTTTTCGCTCAGTGATAACCTCATTAATGCTGATGGCGGTGCAGAACAAGTCCGGCTGCTTCAGTGTGTGTTGCTTGTGTGCGATTGTAGAGGATATCAGACACAAAAGGAAAAGAGTGTTTGAGATTGGAAGACGAGCCTCAAACAGCAGCATCCCACTCAGTTTACAGGCAGCGAAATCAGTCGTCGGCGAGAACAAATCTTGTCATAATATTTCCAATCAGCAGACGCAGACTGCGTGGAAACAACTGCTGTCAAAGTATTTGACATGTGAAATATTGTGACAATCAGGGAGGCATAGGAAATCTTCTGAAAATGAACAATTACCGCAACGCACACTACATTCTTTCAATAATATAACATGACATTGGGTTGGCTTATTAAACAAATTGAATTGATTCTCCGCTGAAATTCTTTATTCATATATTGAATTGTATATTGTGAAGTGAATATCTTCTCACTTCAAACTGTAGGATGAAATAAAACAGTGTCCCTTTCCTCTACATCTGTCCTCTTGCACCAGCTGACGTTTCACTACAAATAACAACCGTCTTCATTAGAAGAGATGTCGTATTTTTTGCTGTGAATCCAAAGGCAGAAGTATGCATGAAGCTGGCCTCGAATACCGTCCCAGTGCAGCAGCAGCACACGTATGCTAGCCTTCACATGGTATATACTGAGGCCTTGCAGTCACCTACCTCTCCGTTTACCAGGACGTGTGTGTACAGTTGATGGAATAGGTAGGAGCAAAAAGACTGCCCCCTGTTGGTTACCTCTGCGTCCAGCTGTTGGAGGCTCATAAATAATGAAAATATGAGGGATTTTTATGGCATATACGGCCATCCTCAAGTGAGAAGTGTGTTTTTTCTTTGATGACTGCGTGTAGATGTGTGAGAGTGTGTGTGCAGGTGGCACAATGCATTAATCTAAAGCAGAGCAGAAAAAGTGAGAGTGACATGCTTTGTGGCCTGTATTCTCTTATCCCTATATCTATCAATATATATATCCTTTATTATTTATTAAGCCTCATTGAGATTAAAATCTCTTTTTCAAGAGTGACCTGGCCAAGAGGGCAGCATGAACATTGTTTCCACAGAAATCACAAAACAAACACAATACAACTGTCACACACTACAAAATGAACAAGCATAATATCCAGTTAATATGCAATATTAAACAGTTAAAGTGCATAAAACAGGCACAATGTATATCGGTGAGAGATCAGAAGCAATCACATCGACCAAGAGACCTATTTTCTCGATCCTTTAAAATGGACTTAAACTCCTCCACAGTAATCAACTCTGACAATCGATCTTAATGAAAGTGAAGAATTCATTTTGTATTTGCCCCATGATTTGGATCCTCTCCA
>CALSCE010009465.1:57391-82391 GCA_943593645.1 Bovichtus variegatus | reverse complement strand
TGTGTGTGTGTGGATGCGCACCCCCCACCCCACTCGCTCCCTTCGGTGAGGCAGCATACTGGTATGCTTGACTGGCACTGTGGCCCCGGCTTCAAGTACTGATTCCATGGCTCGATGCTCGCTCTTTTATTTTACCTCTTTCTCCCTTTCTCTTTCTCCCTCTCTCTCTCTCTTTTCTCTCTCTCTCTCTCTCTATATGTCTCTCTCACTCGCTCACTACGTCTCTTTCTCACTCTCCCTTGTCGTCTACCTGTTCTATCTCACCCTTTAAGTATCTCTTCCTTTCAGTGTTTCGTTTTCTGGGAAGAGGAATCTTTTCACCGACTCTCTCGCGACTCGTCTCCCCAGACTGCTCACTCTCGCTCCTTTTTGTGTGTGAGTGTGTGTGTGTGTGTGTGTGTGTGTTTGCAAAAGAGAGCAAAGAGATAGAGGGAAAGAGAGCGTGCACATGGTTCATTCCGGTTTGGTCCTACCACCCATCCTCATGCCTCTCTTTTTTGCCTCTGTCCGTCGCTCTCTTGCCGTTTATTTCACCTGACTTTGAGCAGCTCGCCCGGACGGACGGACATCTTCCTTGCGTTGCTTTTTTTTTTTTGAGGAAAAAAAAAATAATCTTCCTCTGAACATCTGGAATCTTGTTGGCGTGCTGTAAGTTAAAATCTGAGCTTTCTCTTTCTCTCTCTGTCTCTTTTTCTTCCCCTCCCGAGCAGGAAGCGAGCTAGAAGAACAACGGGCAAGGGGCATCCTGGATCCGAAGGGGAGGGTGAGTCGCTACCAACGAATACTCTTCCTCTCCACTTCCCTCCCGGCTCCCCATCTGTTTCCTCAGCTTTAGACCACCATGGTTGCATGAAGGACCGTAGAGCTTTGTTATCTGGCTGGTCTTTTCTCCCCACAGCCTCTCCGGAGGATTTATAAAACCACGCTGAAAAGGGATTTGCGCTAGTAATGAAATAGAATGTATTGAATTATTTTATTAGCAGTAAAAGATGTGACCGTCGGATGAGCATGCAAGTCATCACGTCAGAGGGATTGTTTGACGCTGTGCGGTCCCCACTTCATATTTCAATGCTGTAATATATGCATCCATGCAAGGTTTTTGTCTATTAGCCCGCAGCAATGATTAGCAATCATGGTGATTTTGCCCGCAACGGCTAAAAAAATCTTTCGCCATACTGTACAGCAGCAGGCTCTCTACCTGATGGCAGGAAGCATTTTTCAAAGTGCTGTATTGTTCAGCTGAGGAGGGGGAGGGGGCTGGAGAGAAACAGAGAGAGAGAGAGAGAGAGAGAGAGAGAGAGAGAGAGAGAGAGAGAAACACAGAGAGAGAGAGAGTTGGGGGAGGCTGGCCAATGTTGTGTCTGGCTGAGGCTTGCACTTGTTGTATGTTCACGAATACATATGGGGACAGTGAACATCGCGATGAGCGTGCTCAATTACTGCATGTACTTCAAGCGTGTGCGTTGGATGCGTAGCTGTAAGTCTCCAACAGGCAGAGCTCGCTCTGTATGCAAGAGATTCTCAGGCGCTCTGAGTCCTGATTTGACTAAAAGACGAATTCAGTACACGGAACGTCTCTTGTTCAGAAACATGCAAGATTCATTTTAACATTTTGGCTGCAAACAAAGAAAGAGTCCAAATCCAGAGAGGGCTGCTGTGTGGGGAGGTGGACGAGTCCGTGTGAAGATGTATCTCTCTCCGTCCCTGAGACCCTAACTTGTGACGTTGTGCTTTCATGTCCACGGGTTAGGCTCTCGGGAGCTGAGAGGGATGCACGGCCAGCACTATCTCCCCCACGTTCCTGCCTCGAACAATGGCGATCAGAGGGGGGAAGGCCATGGCGCAGTGAGCTAAGGCGTTTACTGCATGCTCACCATGTCACACGTTTCAGTTTGGCTCACACCCTGCTATATGTTGCATGTCACCTGGGCTCATCTCTCTTCTGTCTGCTGCACCCCGCAGCATCACATATCATGAAATCTGGATCGAGTGGATGCTGCACATGAACCGATATTTGCTCGTGAACTCTCTGGGGTTTGGAGGATGGGGGTTGTAGTGGCACGCATGCTGTTTTAAGAGTCATGTGACAACGTTAAGGCTGAGGCATCTAGATGGATGACAGGAAGCGATCATGTTTTAGCAACAGAGGCCTCATTGTGTCAGTATTGGCCATTGACATGGAGGCTACCTTAATTATTTGCCTTTGCCTGTGGTTACCCATCAAATACCAGTAAGCCAGTAGTGGCAACCTTTAATAGGATGCTACTTGTTTGCTCACACATAAAGCACCTATTGTGCTATGTAGTGCAAATGTACAGAAGTAAGACACATACATTACGTTTATTCTGCTTTTGAATGGATAGTATTAATGTTACATGAACTAAATGCGGTTTCAAATGACCCTTGCATTCTGAATAACTGCAGTTTTAGGCATCTGAGCTAATTATTTAGCAATCCTGTAGCATAACAATCAGCAAAGATACCTTTATAAAACATCTTCAGGTGGAATGCTCACTGGATACAATGCCAATGCTTGTTGGCATCCCGAGCCACTCGCTGACTAAAACTGATAGGCGCTGTTGCCGGTAAAGAAATAGCTGAACAGCTGGTTAGCATCAGTAGCTTATGAGAGATAATGCTAATGTGGCCGTGATAGCATTAACCTCTTCATACACCAGCGGATACTGTTAAGCGAAGAAACATCTGTCAGTGTGATAGCTCTTTGTTTCTCCAGCGGACCTGGCTGCCTGTGGGTGTGTGTGTGTGTGTGTACCTTTCTGGCTTGAGAGCAGCACAGAGCAATGTTGAGAGCGTGACCATGACAGCTCTGTACATTACGTGCTTGACCTCAGTGAACCCTCAGCGATGTCGAAGCTCACTCCCCTATGCTAACGCAAATGTGAAAGGTGGCAGTGAGAACACACTCACAGGGCGGCTTGTGATGTCCACTGAGAATAATACAGTATGTGGCGTGATTCATATGTGAGGTGCTTCTGAGTATGCAACTGTTGATTCGGTTCTGTCTAGCTGCAACCAGAGTGGTAGCACACTTTGATCGTTGATAGTAACAAGGATCCCACTCGCTGACTTCGAACAACAATTCAGTCGGTCATAGTAGCAAAGTAGCACGTGGCGGCTCTCCAGGGCACATGTACATTTTCATTTTCAGCCATGAGGATTTTTACTGCTCCGACTGCTGGTTGAGGGGTTAACCATGCTGCCCTCCTTCACACCTTGCAGTTTGCTCTCAGGGGGCCATCACTTTCCTGAGATCCATTTGCAGCATATTTTTTTCAACAGTACCTCTTTATAATATCTGGTTTTGATGGGAAGTAGCATGCATATTGACGATAACTCATCTTCGTGGACGCTTCCCTTCCTTTAAATGGATGCTGAACTTAGGAAGTGGAAATTGTGCTCGGTGCTTTGAAATTATTTTTTTTCTGTTAGATATTATGTTATTACATACCAAGATTCGTATAGGTTATTCAGACTTGAATTCAAAGATCGCATTTCTGCCCTTGTGTGCAACATGGACTGAGTCTCAAATCATCGTGACCCTGAAGCTTCTTTTATTTTTCAAACTTTTCGACATCACAAACAGGTTTTCCTTTTTCTCTTGGCCTTGAAAAATTCCTTCGGTACCATTTGTTCCACTGACAAAAGCTGGGTAGGATGTGCTGATGTGTTGCAGAGGAGGCTTCGTTCTGTCTCAACCGTATCAGCCGTGTGGATTCCCAGAGATGCTTCCGTCCTGTTGTTAATGAACTAATATGTATTTTAACTTGAATCCCCTCTGCACTGCTAATCTGCTGGTTTAGCTATTCTCTTATATAACGCCTCTGTCAGCCCCTTCGCTCTCTTTTTCTACCATCTCTCTGCCTCAAAATCGTATTTTATTTGTTCAGTTCGGTGAACAAACACTAACCTGGAGCGAGTTAGTGTCTAGCCGGTAAGCTTGAAAGGGGCTGCAGGCTTGCTCTCCATTGTTCCGCTGCACCGCAGACTGTCTGTACACTGTGTCCCCATGGCCTAGGCAGAAATGGAGGATCGACAGACAGCTGCTTCATTGGCCCAATGTTGATTGAATTTATTTATTTATTTATTTTTAAAGACATGGGCCGATCGGTGCCACCAACTCCTGACATGATGGAGCTGATGAGGTTTGTGTCTGGAAAGCGTGTGTGCCGGAATCTGACCGGATTTAACATTTCAGACAGATTTGAATGAAAATAATCTTATTATTTGATTTGATCTTGGGGAACCTTTTACCCAGCAGCATCAGGTGTATCAGTCAGTAAAACCTGTAATGACACCTGCCTTGCTGAGATACTGCACCAATAAGTCTCAGAGATCAACTAGTCTAGATCTTTAGTTTCAGTATCCCACAATGGTCTAAATGCAACTTCTGTGGTTAAAAATATCTACTATTCTCATATTGGCTGATTCCAACTGCCAGCAGCTAGCTGTTGATTGATTAAAGTCCCTGTTAAGGTGGAAGGTACAGTGGACAAGGGAGTTTAGTGTGTACTAGTTCAACTGTATGTATGGAGGGTATGTTGGATGGACTGCTGCAGGGTTACGCCCAAAGCGCCTCAGGAAAAATGTTTGAGCATTCAGCATGTTTGGATAAAATAAAAAAATAAAAAAAGGGTAAATTATTGATCAGAGAGAATGATTGCCACATTGAGGAAAAGCGTCAAGCGAGGCGATAAGACGGCTGGCGATAAGTCTCTTTGTGGCAGCAGGGAAGGTTTCTCTCAGTGTTGAGTTTACAGTCACCATTCTGCAGTTTTTTCCTGCCACTCCCTTCGACACACCGCCTCGGCTCAGCTGCGGGTGAAGCGCACTCATCAATAATCAGTGCTGGTCAGCATGTGTTTGTGCGTGCGTGTGTGTGAGTGTGAGTGTGAGTGTGTGTGTGTGTGTGTGTGTTCGTGCGTGCGTGTGTGTGTACGCTTCCTACAGTATCATGTCTGTAATGTCTGCTTGTGTGTGTGTGTGTGTGTGTGTGTGTGTTTATCCGTTCTTCCCACTGCAGAGGGGTTCACTACCCCTTCTCTGTCAGAGAAACAAGATGGCGTCACAGCTCCACGTGTGCCCTCCCGCGCTTGTTAATGCCCATTACCTATGGCACCAGGAGGCCATAGGTACAGCTGGGGCATATTTACTTGCCACATAGCTAAAATTGCTGAGGCACTTCTCAGTACTGTGGCTTGGCCGATTTGAAGAGATTCAGGATTTGGAGCAGATCCAGTGCTCATTGTTTTTCTTGCTGTTTTTTTTCACTGTCTGTGTATTAGCTGCCAAACTTTTGTCTGCAATCTGGGTGGTTTGAAATGGGCTGAGGGGGTGGACGAGCATGTTTTCAGCATGATTTGTCTGTATCTGCGCGTGTGCGTGTGTGTGTGCGTGTCCTGCTCTGGCTCAGGCCAGTTTAAAGGAGATTGGGGATTGTGCGCACAGCCACATCACACCAGCAGATTAACCAGACTACACACCAGCATCATTAATCTGAGAGGGACTAATGTCACCAACGATGTGTCGGCAGCCACAAACACACATTAAACACACACACATACACACACATCGTTAAAAGTGTTCTCTTTGTCTCTACCGAATAGAAACCCAGGTAGTGATGGCTTGAGGCAGAGGCCGGGCCTGTCTCCTCTTCAGTGTCACTGTTGTCCTGCTTCGGGGTCATGCTGGAAATCCCCCGATGAATCAACATTTAACACTTTGCTGCCACATCGACGAAAAGCTGCAAACGCTTTTTTTTTTAGGACGTTTGAAGGAGAAGAGCTTAAGCACGCTATGGATAGCTTTCTGCCTCAACAGCCAGAAGCTGTGCAGATGTGATGATCCGCTATTGTGTGTCTGCACACAGAGATCTGATTTGGGGTTTCAAGTTGGTTTCTTCATTCTTTTTTTCAAATGAGCTCGGCAGGTTTTCGAAGGACTATTTCTGTCATCTATTTGATGATGATGGGCATATCATGTAGCAGATATTATAACACCAACACATCTCACACAGTGTGAGACTTAGACTGTATCTGAGTACTTTAAGATGTTAAAACATGTACATACATGCTTTTCTATGTGACAATATGGAAATTACACTTTTATAAATTAAACTTTTTTTTTCTGTCAAAAGCTACAACAATACTTTGATTATTATTTATTTTTTATTTTTTTTTAAATCTCTATTCTCTCTACTTCTTCAAGTTACTTTTCTCATCTGTTATTGTGCTTCAGCTGTGTTTCCATATGTTGCACACTGTTCATTTTTCAAAAGTCAAGTCCAAATAAATGTCCATTCATTGGTTGTTGGTGTGTTGTCATCTGGTTGCTCATGACGCCTTGTTCAGCTACATTTTATGTGTGTAGCAGTGAAATTAAATTGTCAATTGCATATTTCATTTCTATTCTAATGTAAAACTGACGTTTATGTTACCTATGTTATTCTAATCTTCGAAACAATTCTATTAGCGTTCACATTTTCTTTAGTTTTTTGTCCATTTATTAAGTCACATCACATAAAATCGGGAAAAAATAACACAATTTACAAGAGATCATGACCACAGCTGAAGTGGATTGCAAAGCTAACTCTATATGAAGAAGTATATGAAATTAATGTATATTTAAATTGATGTGATGTTATTTTTATGACGGTAGAGGATTTGGAGAAGTTAAGGTTTTTATTCTACATGAATTCTATTTTGTAAAGGCAGTTGTCTGCTTCATGAGGATAGTGGCTATATTATAGATATTATATTTTACAACAACATAACAATGATAATAAAAATGTTTTCCCTTTCAATAAATAGATCAATGATGTTCTCTTCAGAGGCCTGCTATTGAAATAGAGACGTCTTACAGTTGTGTCTAAATAAATGTCATTTCACATGATTGTCAATTCTTTCAACTGCCATGCCAAATAAAAGAAGCTCTCAATGAGTTGTCGGATTCTTCCAAACAGACTTGTCATCTGACCTGTTTCATATTTCATCTTTGGAGTTATTTTTATACCTTTTTAAAGTCCTGAATCTGTTTTTAACAAGATTAATTCTTTGGCATGATTTTTGTTCCTGCAGATCTGCCAAGACCTATTACAAGATCCAGACCATAAAGACATCGAGCAGTAAATGGACCGAAATAAAGACAATAGTTGACAAGCAGGTTGTCAGTGTGCTCGCATTAATTAATCCACAAGACCTGAAATCGGATGCAAGCGTTGGTGTAGGGTTATTTGTTCACTCGGTTACAATACCACAGTAATATATTATTAATGAATGTTTGTCATAGTGATTTGACCTACGGTAAATATTTTATTCGTAACGCAAATATTCTTTTTATTTGAAGTATGCGGATATTCATAAATGCTTTGTGCGTCAACCAAACCAACAATTAGCTTGTATTGTTTTTTGTGTGTTCACACACCATTTCCATCTGAATAGCAGAATAGCCCGACCGTGGCGGGCGGCTAATGTACTGTACGTACTGTATGTGTTGCACTTTGTCTTTCTCTCTCTCTTCCAGCCCATCAGACCAGGTCAGGACTTGTCGTGGAATGGTACATGAGACGGATATGACAGCCAAACTGAGACAAGCTTCAACTGCCCATACACATGCATACTGATATACTAAGCTGCGCCCCACAGTCATTTCAATGCCTTGCCTTTGTAACACAAAATACATTCGATGCTAATAAAATATATATTTTTTTCTAAATATCCTCCTCTTGTATTATTTCAAGAAATGCACCATTCTGACATTTGTTATCATTCTTAGCATATTATTATTATTATTATACAGTATTTACTAGGCATAAATAAGTGTAGTATGTGCCCTCCATTTACTATGCTCAGGTTTGTGCTGACACTTTTATGCAGTGTAATGTTCACACTTTAACATACACACCATCTCATGTGAATGTACACTAGCATACACTGAAGAATACTCTGTAGCACTTTAGCATAGGCCTACTCTGTGCTAAGTGATGGCCGGCTCCACGCTAACATTTTAGCACATGGTATGTTAAGTGATAGTAGACAGTGTACACCATTATGGGAAATAATGCCTCATGCTAACACATTAACATACACTAGCGGTAGAAGGCTTCATTCTGACCTTGTAGCTTATAATATGCTTCATTATGTTATAGTACTGTATAATAGCTCACTCCAAGCTAATATTTACATGTCATGAACATATGCTGAGTGATGCGGCTTCATTAAAGTAAGTAAGTAAGTAGTACTTTCATCATGCTAACATTGAGAAGAAAATTCCTCCCTCACATGTCCGATGCTGCTGCACACTATTAATCCACGGCAATTCATTCCGGTTGCGTAGCTGTAGCGGCAACTTTTTTGTGGTGTCCATTTAAACTGCCGCCGCTACCTCAGTGATTCACCACATTTCCGAGAATGACTTTCAACACCCCAAGAGTTCTTGCCTGGACTTGCATTAGCCAGCTTTTGGTTTTACATTGGTGTTAACAAGAGGAAAACGGGCAAGTACTGTTGGGCTGATACAGAAGGGGTGTTAATAGCTGTTAAGTAGAAAAAGAACAACACAGTCATGCCTCTTCTTCAGAGCACAAGCAGAGTTGTATTGCATTTTAGGCAAATCGGGCTACTGTAAAATTGATTTTTCAGCATACTATGGAAATTCTAAACACTGATGTCCGTGGTATGTTTTTGGATCAACTGAAAGGTCTTTTTATATTATTCCATAGGAGCTGTTCTCTACACAACAACATACACTTCCTTTGGCTGTGTTGAGGGTTAGATACA
The DNA here is from genome assembly GCA_943593645.1 of Bovichtus variegatus. NCBI lineage: Eukaryota > Metazoa > Chordata > Actinopteri > Perciformes > Bovichtidae > Bovichtus > Bovichtus variegatus. The sequence goes on along the minus strand of CALSCE010009465.1, from coordinate 73,596 downwards.
TATATAAATGGACCACTTTGTTTTGCTGGGATGTTCATACAATACTGTTCCATATTTGCAAACCCTCCCAAGTAAACCTCACACTGAGATATATTTATTTCTGTATTAGGCTTATTTGATTTAGACAAAATAGTATTGAAAGTCCTCGGTAATCTACAGACAGCAGCAGGAGATTCAGACATGGCTTTATGTTTGTAAAAGGAAAATAATATAACGTTGGATCCGTTTCATGAGTGCTAATGTGGGTGATTTTTGTCATTTTAGACACAAGCAAATTCTGAAATGATTGACTTTTTCCTTGAATCATATTTGCATCAATATGCAATTTAGAGGCCAAAACATATAGAATGTTGTTTTCAAATAAAATAGCAAACTGTAAATACTGACTGTGTTATGTGCTGTTGTTGTTATGTGTTTATGAAATTGTTTTTAGTTTTTAATAATATAAAGAAATTCTGAGAAATAGCGACTGATGCTTTTTGAGTACTGTATTCAGTATGCATACTCTTTATGCATAAAAATATGTTACCGCATATTTATGAATACCATTAATAATTGATCCTATTAAAATGTTAAAATGGAGCACCACAATCAATAATCAGTCGTGAATGATTTTAGTTTCTAGTCGTTGACAATTACCAGGTAAGTTTATTAATGGTTTAATATATATGAAATTAGTGCACATTCAAAATGTTATGAGTCCAATAATTTACAAGAAGAAAGTCAATCAATATTCAAATGACATTCTCAGTTACAAAAAGGTAAAAAGATTATCATGATTGCTACATGAAATCCATATCTGACGGTGCATTTGTGATGTGATAACTTGAACTTCTGGATTTTAAGATGACAGTTTGTCATTTTGTTTCAACACTTAAAAACATGATTTCCAAACCCTCTCACCTCAACGTGACTTCATCTTATCTTGTAAAGTGTGTCAGGGCCATGGAGCAATGTGATTATAGTGAAGAAGAAAAAAACCGGCACAATAGTTATTTACAGGATGTATTGATGCACACTTTACTGAAATGAGTTGCAAACACGCGTACAAAAAGCTGTCTACACGATCAAATCTGTAAAAAATGTCCACCGTGCTTGTTGGAACAAAGATGTCGAGGCACAGGGAGTGTAGCGGCAGCACAAAGCTGAATCTCTATTTTATTTGACATGATTTTTTATTTAATTTTTTTCCGACTCATTCGCTGTCTCGCTCTCTCTATCCCTGCATCTCGCGCGCGCTCGGGCTGTAAATCCATGCTGAGATTTGGCTAACACACACTGGGGCTCTCTGCAGTCGAAAAGTAGGCCAAAAGCCATCTGAGGACAGGGCTGAGAGGGAGAAGGAGGGAGAGACACAGCGAGGCAGGGAGGCCACAGGCGGGTTAGGAAAAAATACTGAAAGAAACTGAGAGAGGACATGAAAACAGGACATGATGTTATATCATTTGCACCTTTAAATCCTATTTATCATCCGATTTGTGGCTCTTTTTTTGCGACTCATTACACAACACATTTAAAGTTCTTCGTTGTGAATTGACTGAATTTTTTTTAGGGCTGATATTGATATTTTTTTAAATCTTTAATTAGGACATTTTAATACAAAATCACATTTAGATAATGATATGAAATACATCAATTTTTGCACAGAAAGCAATATTCATTGAGCTTGTTCAGACCCTGAATATTACCCATGAAGCTGCTGAGCAAAATTAGAGATAGAAGAAGATAGAAGATATTTCTGGTTAAAACAAAAATAAATATAAAAAGATATACTTGCATATTTGTGTGAAATTGGATCAAAAACAACTGACATATGAAGCTGTATTAGAGCCGTGTGTAGTAAGGGAAACAAAATGTCCAACACTCTTTATTGTGGTGGTAAATATTCCACTGTTTTAAGACAACATCTTTACATAACGGTACATTTGAAACTGTCTTCATTACAGTTTTTGTGCCTTTTTTTTCAAATAATAATAATAAAAATTAAAAAAAGACTTTTAAACTTTGACAAGCTTTTGAAATCTGAAGTACAAGGACATTGTTTTCTAACGGCTTGAAATAAAAAATAAAAAGTTTTCAAAACTTTTATTATTATTTATGCTTAGCAACATTTTTGGTCTCAAAATATTCTAAACATAGTTTTGCTCCAAAGGCATATCATTTATCAGAAAAAAATAGTTGCAAATTCTTTGATTATGGATTGATTTTTGTATTATGGAATTTTGTCCTTTTTGTTATATGTATGCCGATATCCAATTTATAAATCAATATGTTCAGATACCATTTTTAAATGTGAAGAATGCTGAAATTGGCACGCTTTAAATTTTTACTGATATATGAAATATGAATTTGCTCTTCTCCTATAATGATGAGCTTTTCTTGGTCTCGCTGTCTTACACCTGCAAGGCTACATTCTCAAACTTTCCTTTACATATTTTACCTCTAGAACATATTTGCCATAAAAGAGTTTGTGTTCATTGCTTTTCTGTCTGAAAGCAGTTCATCCAAAATAGGTAAAATTTTGCACTAAATTAACTGAAGGTCAATCTTGTCTAATCTTTTCAACATCAAATCTATTCGTTACAGGAGACTTTGATTTTCTAAAAATGTTGTATTTCGCTCACATCAGGATTACTAAGATTGGTTTTCCCTGTTCCCAAATGTTTGTTTCCAGATACCATGCAAGAGACATGACTAGCAAAAGTTCATAGTTCATAGCAGTTGATAGTTACATTTTGTGATGGATATCAAAGACATACATTGTGATTTCCAGAACATCGCTTATATTATTTTGATACAATAATCTATAACTGTTTTTTCCCCCTCATAAATATATATATATATATATATATAGAAACTATTTATCCTAAAAAATTCATTCAGCTATTTAACATTACCTCCGAATATTTTTTTGGAAGGAAAGCTAATGACACCAAATTACATTTTTGTAATAATATTAACATACAAAACATTCATATGAATGCATCTGCAAAATGTTTATTGCCAACATTTTATTTTCATACTGAATGCATCGTATAAACTGCTCAGTGTCAGTTTTCTCTTCAAGATCCAGTCCTGACAGCTGAAGCAAAACTGAGGTGTTCACGATTATGTTTAATTATATTTCTATGGTAAGTACAGCAAGGTGCAACAAACAAACAGCTGAAAGATTTAATATTAAACACTGAAAAAGTATTTTCACTTGAATAAAAAGACAAAAAATAACCACTTACGTTCATTTATATATATATATATATATATATATATATGTCTCATTACTTCATGCATTGGTAGTGAATGTTGCATGTAAATGACGTGACCTGAGACAAATTAGGATTCTAGAGGTGAAAAGCACCCTTCAGTCTATAATGGGTACATTATGAGTGGCAGTTATATGCTTTATGCTAAAATATGTTAATTACTAAATTGATAAACTACAATAAAATGTGTTTAAAAAATATATATATATATTTTTCATGAAAGTGCTTCGTACAGTGCTTTTATTTGGCTGTGACAAATGCTAATCTACATTTCCATTATTAGTATTTATTAAAAGAAAGTCAAATTGAAGGTGCTCAACATGTTGCCCAGGACATGGGGACATGTATATGGATTGAAAAAAGGCAAAAATATGTAAGAATGTAAGAAGAAGATTAAATGAATATTGGCAAATATGACACTGGATTTTGAGAACTGTATACAGTTTGTGTTAAACCAATAAGTATAAATTATTATTTCTTGCACTCTCAGTTTTGGCCTCAAGCTGATTTAAGCATATAATTTTCTCGTGTATGTTTGCATTGACCCCGTCCATGTATTTGTTTATCACTTTAAGCAAAGGACAAAATTAAATCCACAATCCACCTGTAAAGATTTATCACGGCAAATCGGGTCGGCGGAGTAAAGATGGGGTGAGGGGGGTGTAGAGGCAATTCCTCTGCTCTGGAATTACAATTGAGAACTGTTAACTACAGTATCTATCTCAGTCAAGGAGGTTAAGTTTTCTGCTCAGTTTGTTTGTCTGTCTGTCAACAGTATTAAGGGAGAAACTACTGGCCAGATCTTTATGCTTTATGACACTTGCCATTTTTTGCATTGTCGTCAACGTTGCGAGAGATAGAGCATTTGGTCGTGGCGGACGTCTGCGCTCTCTGAGTGCAACCTCTAGTTCGTTTCAAAATCAAGCTCATTTGATTAAATTTCAAAAGTGAATGTATTTAGTGTCGTTCCTATATTAATGAAATACATAAGTAGGCTTGTGAGCGACTTCCAAATATCTCACGCATGTCATGGACCCATCAGGTTCTGTCTACCAGCCAGGCTCAGGTTGAGCTCTCGCTGTCATTTCCTGGATTACAAATGGGCCAGAGAGGGGGATGCGCAACAAGGCGAGAGGTAAATTATTAGTGTGTAATTCGCTCTTCGCCGTGTGGATTCCTTCACAGATGACCTGGAGCCTTTCCCACCACTGGTCCCTCCAGATGTAACGCCTGAAAAGACGTCCCTCTCGCTTCCCATCGGGCTTCGTTTCATCGTCTCTCCCTCTCTCTCTGTCTCTCCCTCTTTCCCCTCTGGCTTTCAAGTATTTGCTGGGGCTCTTCTGGGTGTTGAATACAGCTTTCACCTCAGCCAGTTCCTGCTGTAATGCAACTGTAATGATGCCCATTCACTGCTGCCGGCCCTGCCAGAACAAACCCATTGACCTTGAGGTAGTGCATGGCATGAAGGCCCGTCCCTCCAGCGCTGATCGGGGCTCCAGAGAGGGCCACCTGGAGCGCCGACTGGGATGGCCCACAAAACACCCGGCCGAGGGGGGAGGGAGATGGAGAGATACACAGGACGGGACAGGAAAACAAGAGAGAGATATTTCCATTTCAACCCAAATACCACCCACTTCTTCATATCTTATTTCTCATCCATCACCCCCACCCATCCTCTCCACATTTCTCTTCTTTCTTTCCTCTACAGTACACGGCTCTGCAGCTCTTTTTCCTTTTTTTTCTTTCTTTCCATCATACAGCTGAAAATAAACATACCGAGTCTTTTACATGCGTGCGCCAGTGTGCACATGGCTGTATATGCGTTTATTTGGCTCATGCTGATCTATGTGAGTCGTGGTGAGCAAGGGCATTCCATTTCAAATTGGAATAGCTGCTTCCTGTTCCATAATCATTCCCACCTTGGCCACAGCAACAGTTTGTCTGTGCTACTGTATGCATGGCAGTAACCGTGCAACATGGGGACCTTCCATTCATTCATAAAGCTGATAAAAGACAACTCAGCAGTTACAGCAGAATGGGATATTGGTTATTCCTCCTCTGCTACTCTGGTCTGTTTTGCTCTGATGTGCGCCTGATCTTGTATTGCACTATTGGACAATTAGCGGCCATTTTGATTAGCCTACAGCATTAGTTATAGTTCATAGTTATGTGTGTGAAACTTGGTGGAAGGGTGCAACATCGGCCAGGGAAGAATTTTGGAGATCCAAAATCAAGGGAGTTATTTTTCACTGTTAACATTGCGAGATAGGGACATCGGCTGCAGGTGGGAGCGGCTGGTCAAAAGAAAGTGAACTGAGGACAGAGTCAACCAATGAAGTTGAAAAGAAGACTGAAGCAGGTCACAAAGGCGTTCGTATCAGCAGAACTCTGTTAAAAAAGAAACAAAGTAAATTACACCGCGAAATACCAACAGAATGTACCGATGAAGTTTGATCCGCCGTCTTCTCGGAATCTGTCCAAAACCATATGTTAGATTATAATTTGAATTCTAACATTATTACATAAAGAAAGTGCAATATTAACTTGCTGTAGAGCCCCTTTATTTTTTATCTATTTATTGTTGTGTATATATGTGTCTATACATGTGTATGAGTGTGAATATGTATGTATATATATATATATATATATATATATAAGTGGGTGTTCAGATGTGTATGTATGTATACATATATGTATATTTTTTTATTATTTTTTTTTTATTGCTGAGACTATGGGAAACGGCATTTCGATCTCCCTGTCTGTACTACACACAGAGGAATTGATAATAAAGTTGACTCGACTTGAATACCTCACCTGAGTACTTTCATTTTTTACAAGTTGTACACATATTGCTTTTATAGCATTAACAGTACGATAGCAAGTTAATACTTTTTACTCCACTCCATTTATTTCACAGCTGTGGTTACTTTACAGATTCAGATTTTACTTGCAAACATCTTATAAAATAGCAGGAAATATGACAGAATGACCTTCGTAACAGTCTATAAAATAATACCTTGTAACGTTGATCTGCAAAAAAAAAAAGAAGCATTTTCATGCTATATATAATATACAGTATGTATGCTACTGTCACTTTTGCTCATGCTTTCGTTCTTCCCTGACTGTGAAAAACGAATGAACTTATTTAAAATTAATGGCATTAATGTAAATGACACATCATTTTTGGTAAAATCTTTTTATTTGACCTTTACATTCAAATTGTTGTTTTTCATTGACGTCCATTTCAAAGGTACTGAATAATATTGTTGGTTTTTAATGTGAAGTATGAGTATTGGCCTGTATAAACCCATATTAAGTGGATCCCGATGTTGTCATATGATGTGAGGCGGAGAGGCAGCTCTTTGTTGCTTTTACCTCAGTTCATTTGACTTCGCACATAGCTCTCCGCTCCCAAAGGTAAACAGGAGACCTGACCTCTCTGTCCGTCCTCTCTGCCTCTTTCTCTTCCTCCCTCGCTGAAGTCAGATCCCTTCATAATAAATGACAGTTGAGGATAAAAGCCTGCTGTTGCCATAGAAACCAGAAAGCAGATCTTTGCGCTACTGTGTTTTCTCTCTCTCTGTCTCTCTCTCTCTCTCTCTGTCTCTCTCTCTCTGTCTCTCTCTCTCTGTCTCTCTCTCTCTCTCCCTCTTCCTGTCTCTCTCTCTGCTGGAAATGACAGTTGAATCTGAACTCTGTGGCCTCACTCCGCTCTTTCCAACTCTCCTCTCTCAGCTCTCTTCTATTCTGTCCCCCCCCCTTCTCACACCCTCCTTCCCCATTAATGTTTTGATTTCTCGCTCTCGCTCTCTCCCCTTCCCTTCCCTCCTCTCTCCACACTACCTCGGCCCCCACGCTGCTTTTTCTCAAAGCTTAATCTGCGCTCGCTGAGCCGCCGAGTGCTACACATGCAGAAAGCAGGGTCACGTTGAGTTTATGCTTGTGTGCCTGCGTGTTGTTTGCCGCCGTCATATCTGAGAAATGGGGCTGGGTTGAACTACAAGTCATTATGTGACGAAAGGAGAATTGAAAAATGCCCCCCCGACCCCAGCCTCTTTTCTACCCCATCTTCCCAGCCCCCCAACCATCCAGCTGTCAATGCTATTGTCATGTGGACACTCCTTCTACTGGTTCCTCCATCCATAACAGCCTGATGGGGTCCATGTCACTTTTAAGTTTCAGGGGGAACTTTGAGTGTTCTTTCCAGCAGCACATAATGCATCATCAAAGCCGGGATTAAAAGGTTTTTTTTTTCCTTCTCTTCTTCTTTTTTTTTTTTTTTTATGGAGGAGCAGCTTTGGCTGCTGGAAGATTTAAGCTTATTAGCTTAAAGAGCAGAGGAAGGGAGTTTTCAACTGGTGTATGGCAGACTTCAAAGATGGTTTAATCTGTCAGTACACATGCCCTGTATAGGCTATTTATACTGGGGAGCCATGTTTCTTCCAAATGGCTTCCTCTCGCTACCCCACCGTAGATCGGGGTTTTCTGTTTGTCAGCGTGTCTAGACATCTGAGATAGCTCTTCCTGCGCGTTAACACCATTTCCCTTGGCTAACAGAGGTTTTTTTAGCTGCTGTGAATAAGGAAAGTACAATGTGTTTGATGTACTCTGTTGTTTTGTAGGATTTACTGTATCTTTTCAGCTTATTGCATAACTTCCACGGATTTCTGCTGGCGCAAAGGAGAAGTTCAAAAGCAAAAAAAGGGAATTGAAGCAGCTGTTTTCACACCCCTAGTAAACTTTTACCGCTTTTCATACATTCATTTAAGTGCAGGTTCAGCTAGATCTAAGATCTACATAGTTGAACAAAAGCTCAGTTTTATCCTATCAAATCATTAAGACGAGAGCCGTTTTCACTTGCCATATTTGCTCTTGATCATCACAAAGAGCAGATGTCGGCATGATTGATAGCCATCATTATGGATTAGAAATGCACAAACCCTGTTAATACACAGCCTTGATTCATCTATGCTTAGCAGGAGACCTTTAATGATCACTTTCATGATAGATTATAGAGTTTTATTGTGGATTAGCATGAAGATTTTGATTCAGAGTTGATTTCAGGGTTCACTTGCTTTGCAAAAATGTGTGGTTATAGTTTGTACAGCACAATGCAAAAGGACCCTGCAGAAGATATGATGGATATAAAATGCAGGTGTAAACAAACATCAATATTAAATAAAATATAGGCCTTTTCTTGATAATTTTTAGTCAATTAACACAACCCTCCTTGTGCTTTAAGTTAGTATTAACTAAATATTTAAGGTAGACCACAATATTTCCCTTTCCCTAAAGTAAGATATGTGTAAAATATGCCAGAATTTAAACTTAAATCATATAAAACAATAAACTAACATGATCAACAGCGTGTAAAGAGGTGACAGTGTTGATGTTGTGTCAAAGACGTCTCTGTGTTGTGTTGCAGCGATATCTACTGAAGTTAGCTTGCTATGCGAGCTGTAATACCATGTGTTCCTCTAGAGGTGATAGTGAGTCACTGTAGCTCCAGTCCGCCTCAGTACAGAGGGAGAAGAAGAACAGCTGCCTGACTCTCTTGTAAATATTACAGTCATGTTCCGTGTCTGTTTTATAGTTTTTATTGGATTACATTCAAAGTGTCAGAAAGGAGAAAACCCTCCGCACCACCTCTCTACGTCCTCACAGCTGCCAGGAGGCTGTTTCTCTGAGTGTGTATCTCTCGTCAGCCCTGCGTAGCTTCAGTTAGCTGGAGTTCTCAGCGCCGGGGAGCTGCAGACTCCCTGTTGCTGCTGTCACACAGGTCCAGCAGCCTGCTGTGACTGCAGGGCTGCTTCTGCTTCTGCTGCTCTCCTGGCTGCACAGCCACCGGGAAGACGAGACGAATAAGCGGGTCGTTTTCTAGTTTCTGCCACTTTGGATTTAGTCCAATAAACAAAGTAACGTAACGTTACTCTGACTACAGCCGCGGTTAACATCAGTGCTCAGTAAACACAGATGATCAGCTCCACGTGAAGATTATAACACAGCAGAGTTTTCTGATCGGAGATCAGAGATTCAGCAGTTTGGTTGACTTTTGGTATTCTGGCCCTGCTGACTGACTGACTGAGTAAATTCAATACATAATATAAAGAATAAATTATAATACAATAAATATGTCAAACTACTACAACTAAAATATGAACATTATAGACTGTATGGACCCAGTTTAGAGGTGAAATACTGCCCCCTATTTCTTGTAGCAGGTGGCTCAGAATTACACACTCAACCTTTAATGTAACCATTAAACCATGTTACTAACAATTACTAACCATGTTAGTAATTATGCCAATGACAATTTAGAAGATATGTTCAGTATCAGTATTGTGCAACTATGTTTCTTCATGATGTAAAGAAATCATAATCCAGGTGGCATTACGTTTCTCTCCAAACGTATACTGGGATCTCCCACGAGAGCTACTGGACGAGGCTGGAAACAAGGATTACCTGGCTCTGTGTAAAATTAAACCCAAATGCCAGACAAAAGCATCAATAGACCCTAAAAATGTTTGCCTCCATTGCCAACTATTTATTTTTTCTAATTATTCCTGATGTAATTCATAGGGCTAGTGTGGAAAAATTATTCAAGGTTGAATAGATTAAATTCAATGTTTACTTCCCAGATGATAACCCTTTCATATTCTGGACACTCCAGTAGGGACATTGCAGTTAGATGTATTCGGCATAAGTATGTTCCCCAGAGGATGAACCCTATCCATTGGGGAAACTATTGCCTTTGTTCTAGTGCCACCTTCAGTCCAAAATGTTGACTTTGTACAGAAGACATCTCATAATCTAATGGACAGATTGCCTTGACCTTTGCTGACTACATTCATGTACCCATAGGAATCAACTATTTTGATCTGAATGACCCCATGGCTTTTACATTCAATATGTGTAAGTCTTCTAGCTGCATAATGTCCACATCAGAATGAGGCAGCTCATTTCCATGAATAGCAAAAGTGATGACTGTGTTTAATATGTCAGAGGCAAATTTATCAATGCTAATAGGACAAATGCATCTTTCTTCCAATTGTAAAAGACCGCCCAGTTTGATGGATCAGAGTACCTGTACGTCAGCAGCTCAATTAAAAAGCATGACACATCTAGTCTTATGCCTCATGACTAAAAGCAAATTAATTTATTTCGGTCTGTAAGAATATGCTGGAAAACAACCTGGAGCCTTTCTTCAAACAATTCTCTGGAGTCCTGGATTCTTTTCTGGAATTGTTGTTGCAGAATTTGACTTATTTAACATTAAGTGTGACATTGTGATTTCATGCTTGTGACAGACTCTGTGTGACTGTATGTGTCACTTGTCTTTAAAGAGATGTTAAGTGCTCTGTAAATAGAACAACGTCTTTATTTGCCCACCCATCTCTCTCTCTCTGTCTCTCCCTCTCTGTCTCTCCCTCCCTCTCTCTGTCTCTCTGTCTGTCTCTCTCTGTCTGTCTGTCTCCTGTCTGTCTGTCTGTCTGTCTGTCTGTCTCTCTCTCGCTGTCTCACACACACACACACACACACACACACACACACACACACAGCAAGTGTGTTTCCCAGCACTGTATTGTGATTCCAGTAATTTTTACTATCTGATTAATTATCTAATTTATTCCAAGAAGCCCCTCCCCCTGCTTTACTGCTACCAGTGCATTGCCCATGCTCAACATGCCTATTTGGAACAGGCAGATTGCTTGATGCTGCTTGCAGTTTTCCAGAGAACCAGAGAAGCGCACATACAAACAACTTCACACTCAACACTGCACTTCCTTGGGTACTGAGCAATACACCTGCTATGACATAGATTTCATTAGTTCAGGTGTTTTGCCGGCAGTTACGTTATAAGTTAGTAGAGCAAAACATAAACAATTTAAGTTGCATTGGCAGAGGGTTAGGGCTGGTGCTGTTACTGTAGGCTATCCGCTTGTGCTCCTTGACTCCAGGGAAGTGAAGAAGAGTTCATTTAGTATCCAGCATCCAGCAGCAAAAGTGCAATGCAATCAATAAGCTGAGGCTCCCTGCTTTTTGCTTATGTATTCAAAATGTGTTAATATTGAATATGTTGCATGTCTAAATGTGAAGTAGATCAGATTCTGAACTGCTTTCGAGATATGCAAAGGATATACCCACATACAGACACAGACTTTATAGTTAGATTTTTGGACTGTCCTCATAAGTTAGAAGATACCAAATGATTCCATTTTTACTTATTATATCACAGAACTTTCTCGACATTTCACAAAAACAACATATCTGGTTAAAACTACTAACTTTTCTCCATTAACATGATGAGTTGGTATGTTGTTATGAAAAGAAACTTCCACATAATATTGATTGATTGATTGATTTTTTGAAATGACGACAAAGATTTGTGATTGTGATAGAACAAGATGAAATTATGTGTTATATGTTAATTTGTCATGGTGGCAGCAAAACGCTGCAGTGTCTGCAAAGCCCGGCCTTTGTTGGAACATTGCATTTGTGTGTTGGCGTGTAAGCGCCACATGTAGACCAGTGGAGTAGTATTCAGTAATAGAATAGTAATCTAAGAATAGATATCACCTGAGGGATACTAAAAACTTTAGTGACCTTAAAGATAATAGTTTGGTGACTTTTTAAATGTGTTCACAATGGCAACGTAGAAATGTAAAGGATACAAGCATTAGTTTTATTCACACTTTAAATCAAATTAAATAGGCTGGCATGCAGTAATTGACCTTTTGTTTTGACAATGAATAGACCTTAGAGGCACTTGGTGGTGAAGGCTGAGGAAAACAATGAGACAGCAGACCACTTAACAGTAGTCTTGAGGTATACTGTCATTCATTTCTCTTCCCTTCAATACTAGATGGTAATGAAAGGAATCAGCTGCCTGGATTTCAATAGTCTGTCACTGTAAAATGGAAATCCTGCCAACAAACAGCCGATGTACCAAATGTACAGGCAGTAACTGTAGCTCAGTGTGTATGTGTGGGTTTGTCTGACAGGTCGGCCTGTGACTGATCTGTGATAACAACATTGACATACATGACTTTTAGGTTGATAGTTGCCTAATTACACATCCAGAAGTTATGTAGCTATCAGGTCCGCCCCGTTCGCTAGATGTTTTATGCTGTGTTTGTACTTCCTGTTTTATTGTGTCAACTGCATGTTCTCTCTCGTGCATCGACCCTGTTTCTGTGACCGGACGCTGCCCTTGGACTTTCCCTGCATGTTCTGTATGTCTCACTGGTTACCCGTGTATCAACTTTGCCACCAAGATTCAGTAAAGTCTTTCTTCCTCATCATCGTGCTGTCTCTGCGTCGTGCTATTGAATCTCTCTCCCCGTGTGTACTGGTCGTACCATTACAGTACGAACTGGCCAATAACATCGACTCAGCCGACTCGGAGATCGTTCGTTCAGGAATCCACACACAGGGCACTCGCCTCCACATTCTCGAGGAACAGCTTTCAGCTCTCTGCGTAGGAGTACAATCTCTGACGGACGGTCAGACGGTGTTCCAGAACACCACCAGTCAGCAGGTGGACCATCTGACCAGGCAGCACATACGCCGACCGAAAGGTGGCGTATGTGATTTCATACTTATTCGGACTGGGCGAAGCATGGGCTACGGCAGAATGGGCCAGGGAGGCACCCATTTGCCAGTCATTAGGAGCCTTCACAGAGACCTTGAGGAAGATCTTCGACCAGAATGTTCCGGGTCGAGAGGCGGCCCGCGCACTCACTAGTCTTCGACAGGGCAACCGGCAGACTTCGGATTATGCTGTTGAGCTCCGGACATTTGGCAGCCAACAGCGGATGGAGCAAGTGGCCGTTATTCAAGGCGTTCAGAGGGGGCTTGTCGGATCGCATTAAGGGCCTGCTAGCGCCTCTGGAATTACCCACAGACTTGGATTCTCTTATCACCATGTCCATCCGGATCGACAACCGACTCCGTGAGAGAGAATGAGAACAGAGACTGTCAGTAGCCGTAGCTCGCAGAGACGACGGACAATTTGTTTGTGGTTAAAGTATCGTCCAAGGTTCGGTGAGACCAGACACAGAGCCTATCCTATGGGACGGCAGAAACCGAACCAGAGGAGCGGATGCAGATGGGACGCACCAGGCTGTCTCAGGCAGAGAGACAACGCCGGATGAAGGTCTATTGCGCTGAGTTGGGACATTACGTGGCTGGATGTCCAATAAAAGACAAGGCTCACCAGTAAAGAGGGCACTGGTGACAAAAACAAACAAGGGAAGACCCTCTCGCATTTTTATACCTGCCAGACTCATCTCTTCATGTAAATCCATTCTCCATCCTGCACTGATCGACTCCGGACGAGAGTTTTATGGATGAGGGAGTGGCGAGGAGACTGGGTTTGAGCTTACACTCACTACCCGAGGTGTTGGAAGCCAAGGCTCTGGATGACAGACTACTGTGTCGGGTCTCCCACACCACTCACCCGGTCCAGTTGGTCATGGCGGATGGACATTCGGAGGAGATGAGTTTCCATGTGTTTAACTCTTCTTCACACCCGCTAATTCTGGGGTTTCCATGGCTCGTCCAGCACAACCCGCATATAAACTGGGGCAGCGGAGAGATACTGAGATGGCACCAGACGTGTCCCACCACGTGTTTTTCGACCAGTATGAAGCATGATCTGGGGATTACCTCTTTAGATAGGGGGGCCAGAGAGAGCCCGGAGAGGGACTTTCCGGATTTGGCCAAGGTTCCGGAATGTTACTTGGCACTAAAGGAGGTCTTCAATAAAACTCGGGCTACGGCCCTGCCTCCTCATCGTGAGTACGATTGCCCGGTCGACCTCCTTCCAGGGGCTACACCCCCCAAGGGTCATTTGTATTCCCTGTCCACTCCTGAAAGGGAGACTATGAGAGAATACATCGAGGGAGCTTTGGAGGCTGGGATAATTCGTCCTTCTTCACCTTCACTGGGGCAGGGTTCTTTTTTGTGGAGAAGAAGGATAAGACCCTGCGACCTTGCATTGATTATCTCGGCTTAAATAAGATCACGGTAAAGAATCTGTATCCCCTCCCACTCATATCTTCGGCATTTGAACTGTTACAGGGGGCCAAGATATTCACCAAGCTTGACTTACGCAATGAGTATCATTTGGTGAGGATAAAGGAGGGGGACGAATGGAAGACAGCATTCAATACCCCCAGTGGTCACTACGAGTATCTGGTCATGCCTTTCAGGCTAACTAACGCCCCAGCGGTTTTCCAGGCCCTTGTTAATAACGTTCTTCAGGACATGCTGAACCGTTTTATGTACCTGGACAACATTCTCATTTTTTCACCAGATGAGAAGACCCATATTCGAAACGTCAGCCAGGTACCACAGAGACTACTCGACAATCTGCTGTTCGTGAAAGCTGAGAAGTGTGATTTTTCACGTCAAGACTGTCTTTCTTGGGCTTCATCATTGCGGAGGACAGTATCCAGATGGATGAGGCAAAAGTCAGTGCGGTCACTCAGTGGCCTGTCCCCACTAGACGAAAACTGGTCCAAAGGTTTTTGGGGTTCTCGAACTTCAATCGCAGGTTCATAAGGAACTACAGCACTATCGCTGCATCCCTACATGCCTTGTTTTTTACTTTGTTCAACTTTCCCCTGACCTATCGGCCGGGGTCGAAGAACATTAAGGCTGACTCCTTGTCCCGTCTTTTTGACCCCGACCCCAACCCCAGACCTCCGTCATTCGTACTGCCTCCTTCTCGGGTGATAGGAGCAGTAACCTGGGGAATTGTGGAGGAGGTAAGAAGGGCCATCGGGGATATTCAAGTCACCGGACTGCCCATGTCGGAGGGCCAATCTAACATCCTGACGGTGGTTGACAGGTTCAGTAAGATGGCACATTTCATTAAGCTACCTAAACTTCCGTCGGCTAAAGAGACGGCGGAGGTGGTTCTCTCTCAGATATTCTGGATACATGGGTTCCTGAAGGATGTGGTGTCTGATTGAGGTCCCCAATTCGTTTCTTGGTTCTGGAAGGAGTTTTGTGAGCTGTTGGGGGCCAAGGTCAGTCTGACTTCGGGTTATCACCCCCAGTCGAACAGACAGTCGGAAAAGATGAATCAGGAGCTGGAGACGTGCTTACGGTGACTCATCTCCCAGAACCCAAAAACCTGGAATAAGCACCTAATATTGGTAGAGTATGCCCACAACACCCTACCTGTCTCCTATTCCAGTTTGTCTCCCTTCCTGTGTGCATATGGGTACCAACCTCCGCTGTTTCTGGACCAGAAGGCAGAGTCCAGTGTGCCCTCAGCCCAGGCTATGGTTCGCCGTTGTCACCGGATGTGGAGTAGGGCTAGGCAGACTCTCGGCAGACGGCCGATAGGAGGAGAGTCCCTGCACCTACGTATGTTCCGGGACAAAAGGTGTGGTTGTCCACCAAAGACCTTCCTCTGCGGGTGGAGTCGTGTAAATTGGCTCCACGTTTCGTAGGACCGTTTCCGGTGTCCAGGGTCATTAACCCCGTGGCAGTGAGAGTGCAGCTGCCACGGTCCATGAAGGTGCACCCCACTTTCCACGTTTCCCGAGTGAAGCCCGTGAGAGAGAGCCAGTTGGTTCCCGCAACCAAACCCCCCGGTTCTTTGAGAGAGGGGAAATCTACACTGTCAAGCGGCTTCTGGTGGTCAAAGAGGGGCAGGGGACATCAGTATCTGGTGGATTGGGAGGGTTATGGTCCAGAGGAAAGACAGTGGGTGGCGACTAAGAACATTGTGGACCATACCCTATTCCGGGAGTTCCATCACCAGCATCCTGAGCTGCCTAGGACGTCAGGTGTGGTCCCTATACAATTAAATATTGTATAAATCACTGTAAAACTTGTTGCTTAACAATCTTTCTTGCTTAATTTTTGTTGTATGTTAGGACCGTATCTATCTATCTATCTATCTATCTATCTATCTATCTATCTATCTAT
>CALSCE010009465.1:43286-57381 GCA_943593645.1 Bovichtus variegatus | reverse complement strand
TCTATCTATCTATCTATCTATCTATCTATCTATCTATCTATCTATCTCGAGTCGGTTTTCAAAACATATTTTAGATATTTTTAGATAGATACACATTAAGTGTACTATTCACATGAGTGGAGCACACCTTTCATAACAGTGAACCTGCAAATAACAAGCTACAGGGCTCCTATTATATGTCATGTGCTACAGTGTCAGTGTGAGCAAACATTCCCCAGATTATGTTTTTGTAGTAATAAATCAATGGCAACATATCATTACCTGCATAACTCTACAGAATAAGTAACTTTAGCCTCATGGACAAAGATAACGTTGCAATCTAAGGGTTAGAGGGAAGTGACGTTCGTTTTTATTTTTCCCATTCCACTCTGAGACAGAGGTACAGCATTCATAGACTCTTTCAGGAAATAACTGCCCATACACTACAGTCATTTAGACTATATAATGGTTCTACCGTATCTTCAACATCACAAAAGATGGATGTCGGAAATGAAGGGCAGGTGTGTGCGTGTGTGTGTGTGTGTGTGTGTGTGTGTGTGTGTGTACATGTACAGAGCCAGGCTGAGAATGCCGTGTGTGGCAATTGGCCTCTTTTGATCTCACCCTCTCCCTTGTCCCATTTCAAAAGAATCCCCTAAGAAGAAAAGTGTGTGTGCTGGAGGGGAAGGAAAAAAGGTAGGGGGAGGAAGAAGACGAGAAGGAAGAGGGAGGGGAGGGGAGGGGGTGAGGACCACTGAAGTGTGAAGAGTGTGCAACTTTCTCCCACTGTCTTTCATTACTCTCTCACTTTAAGAATGCTATTATGTCTGTGGAAAGTGGGAGAACGAGCAGCCGTTTGCTCTCTCTCTCTCTCTCTCTGTCTCTCTCTCTCTCTCTCTCTCTCCCTCCTTAGTTCCTCAATATAGGAAGTTGGTTCCCACAGGCCGAACAATACGTTAGCCAAGCAGAGCAGCATTGTCTGAGGGGAGGATTTGGTGGAACTGAAACTATACGGCCATACAGGAGCTGCTTATGGCTGCAGGGGACATAGGAGCTCTATAGTAGAGACGGAGGCACGAGCGATATAGCTTTCACAAAGACAGTTCTAACTCTACATGTTGAAGCTAACACAGTTCTAACCAAAGCCTAAAATGTACGAGGTATCCGTTTAAACTCCAGAGTTTTCTTCGTGTCATTATGAATCACAAAAACTCTGTGAAACTTTGTATCTTTTTAAAGGCGTGTTCAACCAGAAAGTGAGGAGAATTTTCTCCTTATGTCATTTGCATAAATTTGACCGTGTGTGTGTTTATTTTCCCCAAAAAGCTGTACTGTACACTAGTTAGCTCTGGACTTGCTAGGAATGGAGAAAACTGATATCAATACCCTGAAAATAACTTCTAGCTCATATGTGCGAGTATGTGTTGGTTAGTCATACAGTATACTGTATGCATGACATATTGTGTATTAATTATATTATTATTAATTAATATTGCAGTTGCCAAACAACCTTTGTGCTTACAGTGGCAAGAAACACTTAATATTAATTTTCCATCAACGTTTTAGTACTAGTTTCAAATAAGCGTATCAATGAGTGTAGAAACCTTTGTGTGGAGAGTTGACCCTGTTGTGTGAAGACCCACTAACCCTTAACAAACCGTCCTGTGTCATTAGCATCTGAACTTATCTATCTACCAGGGCCTGCAATGAATTTGCCTCCTTCTACACTGACAAAATTTCGAACATTAGAAAAGTAGTCAGTACATCCATTTGAGGTACAGGATATGTGTTGTCCTTGTGTCAATCAATCAATTCAAATACCACAACACAATCTTATCTGATCAACCATAAAAAACCTGGTAGACATTATACAACATCTGAAATCCTCCTCCTGCTGCTTTGATATTCCATCAAAAGGCTTTTTCAAAAATGCTTCAAATTAAATGGCGTCAGAACTTATACAAATCATAAACACGTCTCTTCACTCAGATGTATTCCCACAGCCTTGAAAACTGAAGTCGTCAAGCCCCTCTTAAAAAAGAACAATCTAGACACGTCACCAATGAACAATTACAGACCCATATCCAACCTCCCACTTTAAGGTAAAATCATTGACATAAGTTGTTTTTCAACAGCTGTAGAACTTCTTGGCTCTGAAAAACTGTTTTGATGTCTTCCAGTCAGGCCAACCTCACCACAGCACTGAGACTACTCTTGTTAAGGTCTTCAACGACATCCACTTCAGCACAGACAGTGGCAAAATCTCAGTGCTGCATTCGACACGGTAAACCAAAATATATTATGAGACCGACTCCAAAACTGGGTGGGACTTTCTGGCACAGTACTAAACAGGTTCAAATCCTACTTAAAGGACAGGGACTAATTTGTTTCTAAAGGTAATTGCACACCTCAGCGGACAAATATGACATGTGGAGTTCCTCAAGGCTCCAATCGGGAGCCTCTTCTCTTTAACATCTACATGCTTCCACTGGCACAGATTACAGAGAACAACAAAACAATTTACCATAACTATGAAGACGACACACACATTTACCATTTCACCAGGGGACTATGGTCGAATACTGACAGATGTAAGTGCAAACAAATCAATGATTGGATGTGTCAGAATTTTTCTTCAATTTAACAAAGACAAAACAGAGGTATTTGTTTTTGACATAAAATCAAATAGCTATTTATGTTACTCAGCACTGTACTTTTGTTTCTTGTCTTTTATAACTGTCTTTTTTTAGCTTCTTTTTATTTCTATTCTCTTGGCTCTTTAATGACTGTTTTTAATTGTATTTAAATGTCATTTTATAATGTTTTTCTTTTTGCACTATGTCTTAATTCCTTTAATGTTTTTTGTAAAGCACTTTGACTTGCCATGTTGTTGAAATGTGCTATATAAAGAAACTTGCCTTGCCTTGTTTTAAAGCCATTTAGTTACTAGATATTTTTTCCATATTTATGATGTCATATAGTATATATAACATGTATTCTCTATCTGATCCTTCCTGCATTATGTTAAATCTCTATGATGCCTTTATTGATCACAGTATTCACATTCATTGTAAAATATTTTTTGTTGGTAATTTCACTGGACTTTAAACTAAACCCTGTGTATTCAGTGGACAGTAACAATATGACTTGTATATGGATACAGTTTGTTGTTGATATGCCTGAAAATAATTGCTGTACAGTATATTTTTGTCTGCTTGTCTTTGGCTTTTTGTTGCAGTGCGAAGATTATTGTGTGGATATGAAAATAGAATAAAGATAAAGTGTTGCAGAGGACATGTTGGTGTGTTTGAGACCAGCTATATGAACCTCTGTAGAACACACTGAAACCTATTTACAAAGACCTTTTTTGTAAAGCTAGAATTTTCAGCTCTGTCTGTCGCTCTCTCTCTCTCTCTCTCTCTCTCTCTCTCTCTCTCTCTCTCTGTCTCGCTGTCTTTCTCTCTTATTTTCACACTTCGGCTCACAACAGCCAGATCAGAGGCGAGGCAGGGCCAGCCAGTAATAAGCCAGCGGCTGATACATATAGGGGAACAGTGGAGGAGGAAATTACTGATGCTATCAAGTTCAAGAACATGCTTTTTTCTACTGTCCCCTCCCTCCCTCTCTCTCTCTCTCTCTCTCTCTCTCTCTCTCTCTCTCTCCCCTTCCTGTGATTCTTTTGCTCTGCTCTTTCTTCTTCTACGGGCTGCTGCACAAACGGTAGTCAGCAAGCCCTGCGACTCTCCATTCACAGCAGCCAGCAAGGGGTCTCTCACTTCAAATCGGCCCCGCTGTTCACAGGATTTGAACGTCCCCCACTCTTCCACCTCGCCGCCCCCGCCAACCGCTTGCCTCCATCTCAAGCGCCATCCCACCACACATGTTAGATGAGCATGACTTTAAACTTGCGTGTGTGTGTGTGTGTGTGTGTATGTGTGGGTTTACAGCCCTATAAAGACTCTGTCCCACCAGTTTGGACCGAAGACTGCAATTCAAAGAAACGAATATGTAAAATGTCTAGAGGCCGAAAAAAACAACATAAACCCCACCCCTTTGGTACCCTCCAATCTTCCCAGGTGTTTTACTTCTTAAAATGAGAGAACTGTGCAGTAATTCCATTTTGCATCTGAATGTCTACAACGAGCGCAGCAGTGAACTTCTTTTGAGAGAGACCTACTTATTAGATGGATATTTTGAAATATATATATATTTTTAATATTTTTAAAATATTTTTAAAATGTAATATTTTTTATTTAATCAGTGTTTGCTTACTGTGAGCAAACCACTTCTTGTTATTCAAACCAATGTTGCCAATAAAGCTGATTCCAAGCTGAAGATATGGTGGAGGACAATGGGCACAGTGGCTCTGTGTGTGAGTGTCGCGTGGGTTTTACTAGTGTTGTGTGGACTTTCTTTGACTTATTTCACCCCCTTATCTAATATTTAGCATATAACCAACAATCACAATGAGCAATGCTAGAATGCTTGATTCCCAGCAACCAGAGTCACTTTTAACAGCTTAACAACACATGCTGCCATTGAGAGTGCATTAAAACTGGAAGTGAGCGGAGCAGGTGAACTAGATAGTTAATAGTAATGAATAAATGGTTGAAATGTCCAGTTTCTGCCGAGTGGTAGTAGCACAGATACAAAGAAGTAGGGTGCATCAATATGTTAAGGGAACTGTCTCCATGGAGGAAGGGAATTGAAAAATATTAATTTGCATTAGAACAGGTATCATCATATCAGTTGTATTATGAAACTAATTTAGCCTTTTTTTCCCAATTACCTATATACAATATTGCCAGCCTAGGTATGATACAACTTAGTTTGTGTGCTTTGTGTACATGGTGTTACCTCACAGTAAAAGTAAACTGTCGCTGCATAAAGCATAAATACAAAAACATTTGAGCTCATCTTACAGGCATGTGGTAGTGGGTAAAAATATTGCTAATTAAAAAAAATAAAAATAAAAAAAACGATACATTTAATACTATTGTTTAACATAAAACAAAACTGCAAAACAAACATGACAGCAACATTCAAGATTTCAAGACTTATTGTTGGATTTTTGCTGGATGAAGAACTAAAGATAAAAAAAAACAATGTTTTAGGTGGAAAACAAAAGGCTAACCAAAAGAGAAACAGCAAAAAGGAGCTCAAAAGCATATCAAATTAAGAAATGTGCGTCTGCAGCAAGGTCTCCTAACAAGTATGTTCCCATACATGAAACTGCATTATCAAATTTGCTTCGAGGGAAACACATTTTCTCCCGGATTACATTTGTTCTTGACATATCACATATACGTTTCTTTTAAAAAAGTCAGCTGAAATTCCTCATAGTTAGGAGGTCGGGGTGGATGGATGTGTCCAACAAACACAGGACTTTCACCCATAGGCCTCTGTTTGTGTCCTGTGTGAAACCTAATATCAGTGTTACCTTACTGTAATGGATGTATAATGCATGTAACACACACACTTATTTTGAGCCAAAGAGTGATGTTTTTTTCTAACTCTAACCAAATAGTTTGGTTGCCTAAATATAAAAAAGTCACTTTGTTGCGTTTTTGTTTTGTTTTGTTTCAATGTACAACGCTAACCACATATTTAAAACTGCAACCGTAATTGCGATTGTTTTATGGGAACACCATTTTGTAGGTGACAGGGTTGGCCTCTGAACTGAATATACAACTATTAATAAATAGGACATTTATGATGCAGTCTGCTTCCTTTACTTCCTGCACGGGAACGTCCTTTTCTTGAATTGTTTCTAATGTTCATAATCATCATCGTGAGCTCCATTTGCCTCCGTGTCTTATCATTCTTCAGTCTGAAGATTGTCCCTCTAAGTGTGCGCCAGAGTTGTGTTGATAACAGTTCCAGCACAGAGACTCCGGTCACCCACATACAAGCCGGTCCCCGCAGCGGACGACTGCAGCCAGCTGCCATACGACATGCTGCAGGCGGCCGTCTGCGCTTGGTTGCCGACACTGTTTGTTTTCCTTTCAGATAGGTGCCAGTGTTGTTTAATGCTCGGATGAACCGTGCTGCCTGATACAATCGCTGCGCGCGCGTGTGTGTGTGTGTTCAGTGTGCTATGCCACGAGCATGAAACACCATCACAACCAAACCATAAAAGACCTCATATTACAGACTATTTATATCCAATTGCGAGGAACTACATAAACAGTCTTTGCCGTAGGTGTTTTGAAGCCTTTTTTTTCCTTTTTCTTTTTTTTTTTATCTAGCCGACCTGACTAAATGTGGCTTTTCAGCCCGCCCACATGCAGATAAGTACAATCACAGGGCACTTATCAGTCACTACAGACACTGAGGAAACCCACAGGGACTTTATTCAAAGAGCCACTTGTCTACCATACTCATACTACCTCTATTGCTGCAGGGACTACACGTTTTCAAAAGCACAATATATATATATATATATATATATATATATATTTATATATGTTTGTAAATTAGGCCACACTTGATAATTTGATGAGATTTCTAGTGTTTTCACTAATATAGGCCAATATGACATTTTGCCAATATACTAGAGTGAAATAAAAACCCGTAAAAACTAATGTTGGGCAGTGTTACTGATCAATATTGCAGATTGATCGACACAACTATAGGAAGTCAATAACCTGCACGATGACGAAATATAAAAGAGAAATACAAAGAGATTTGTGGACGTGAGCCAACAGTTCTTTCAAGTCTGAACCTCTCAGATTTAGTGTATGTTTGTGATTGCTGGATTAATGGTGATCCTTCCATGTTGACATGTAGCACAGTAACTCAGTCACCTGGACTTGTGTCCTTTAGGGTACTGCTCAACATTCAGTCTTCTGCTTTAAAGAATAGTTCAACATTTGAGGTTTGTCCGTCTGTTGCAGGATTACAGAAAAATCCTAAATGCTAGCCGGATTTTCTTTGCAGATTGGTGGAATGGTGTAGCAAAGGGCCGAGGAAGAACCCATTACATTTTGGAGAGGATGTGAATCAAGGGGCCGATACACGTATAATGTTTCACTTTTGTTTATATTGTAAGATGGACATTTGTGCTGCATTCATGTGGTGTCGGAATAATTGGAACAATTATTTTCCGACTGGGAAATTTCCCATGAAGGCACCCCTCAAGTCGCAACAACGACTTGGGAACAGATATCGACGTGCTGTTTAAACGCTCTCGGGAATAAAATACAACACCTTTTCTTAGTAACAACTTAAAGCTCATGAACACTCTGGAACAATCTGGAAATGGGACCATTTGAGGTACACGTGAATACACCATTGGCTATGGCAGAGGTCCGAGTGCCATTCTAGTTTCCTTTTCTTTTAGAGTTTGCGATGCAAAGGTCGACACCTCTCTATGCTTGCGCGTTAAGTATGGCGCTGGGAGGCAGGTAGCTTAGCTTAGCATAAAGATTGGAAGCAGGGGGAAACAGCTGGCCTGGCTTCATCCAATTTAAAAAAAAAAAGAAATACACTTACAGACACCCCTAAAGTGTACTAACTTCTTCAGCAAGCTCTCACACCTCAACCTACCTGAACTTCCTGCCAGTTTCGGCATGTGTGTTTCTGCCCTGTGGGAAATGAACTCATGTGAGTGAAGCATGAGTGGGAGAGTGTGTGTTAACAAATTAATTATGTTGTCCCCTGTCCCCTGGGTACGATCTGTCCATAGCAAATATTTACTAAGCTACCTATAGATTTAATGCCAATGATTTTTTTCCACACTTTATATTAAACATAATAATTTGAGAATATCACATGAGCTGCTACTGATTGTGTGAGTATGAGTAGTGGCACATATACTCTTAGCTAATATGATGCTGCTATTGGTCAGCTGATTCCACACAGTTTATCCAAGTAGCTCCACCACCAATCCAGCGTTTGTGGTATTCTGGGCCAAATTACGACAGGCGAGTTGTAGTCTAACAAAAAAAACACAGTTTAACAAGCTGCCAAAAACAAATTCATGTCCAGCATGTTTACTGTTGCCTCTTACACTTCATTTACACTCCACATCAACGGAAACACCTGATGATTGCCGGGGAAACAGTAAACTTGGGAAAAAGGAAAAGGCAGTGACACAGTTTTAGCACAACAGCTGCAATGAAAGCGCACAGTCCAAATCGGCAATTTATTCTAATTCAGAACCACCTTTTTGAGTCGAATTAAAGTAAAAATCAAACCTCAGTCTCAAATAACAACGGTGATATTCCCTACAACTTGTTTTCTGGGGTAGCACTTTCCTGTAGCCGCTATATCGCTCTCAGGAACCTCATTGGTAGCAGACTGATATTTTGCTATTTTGCTCAATACATTTAATTTCAATTAATGTGGCGAAAGACAACTTTCCCCCAGCGTTTCCAAGTGCAATTATTGTTGAAGCCTCTGTCGCAATGACAACCGGATCTTTTTCCTCGTTCCTCAGAGCCAACAACTAGCGACAAATTTAACGATTTATTCAGACCATCAGGAACAAAGCGAAATAATCTCATATTTCAATCTAATATTGTAATTCATTCACAGTCCACGGCTCTTCTGCCAATAGCGCAGGGTGTAACATCCTGCCCTCTCCCATAGTCAAAGATGAATTTTTATCTGTTTCCTGTTTTACTTTGTCACTCATCTTTTCCTCTCGTTACAGCCAACTTCACTTCCTGCCCTGATTGTGTTCACCTGTCTCATCAGTCCTGCAGCCACCTCACCTGTTGTCACTTCCCTCATTAGTCTCTCCCTTTATAAAGCACTCTTGTCACTCTTTGTCTGTTGCCAGTTTGTCTTTGTTCTCCAAATCAAGCGTCCCAGCATTTTTCCAGTCTCTATGTTCCTGGTTATCCTGATCTCTGCGTGTGTTTTTGACTATGCCTTTTGCCTGCTCCCTGTTGGATTTCTTTGCCCGTCTCCCATTGATCACACGTGTACCGAACCTGTTTTCCGGCAAGTAAAGACTGTTGCATTGAATTTACACGTGTGTCTGAGTCGTGCATTTGAGTCCTGTTCTTTGTGGTTGCCACCAGCTGTTACACAGGGTCTCTCCCTCCCTGCAACCAGCACAATCTCTAAGCTTTATGCAAATGAGTGACGTCACTAACATGGAAATGAGCTTCTTGGGAACCAATCTAAACGTTGATGGCTTCATTATTCTACAGCCATTACATTGTGCAATCAACATTTACTTCATAATAAGTTGAAGCTAACAATTTGTCTATTGTCCCATTCCAGCTCCTCAGTTTAGTTTGTTTACATTTCTTTATAACACTAATATACCAGTTTAAGAGTTATTTCAGTAAATTGACTAAAAGCTACGATTTCATTCATGCAAGCAATTTCTTTTTTTTTTTTTTTTTTTTGGATGGAGCCATTGTTGGCTCTGGCACAAGAAAGTTACATCTCCAGTTCTCTTTCCTACCAGCTGTCAAAGATGTAAAAAAAAAAAAAAAGTGTGTTTAACTTCCTTGGCTGTACAGGCCAGCTGCATGCGACCAGTGAGTTCTTTAAATAATCACATGTTCTACAGTTTTAAAGCTGTGTAAATCAATAGGCTATCTTTATATTAACAGTGAGTCACATGTTTCTCCTAACTGCTAACAAGCTAGCTGTAGCAATTGTATAAGGTAAAAAAAAGATGTCTATGTTGTGTTTACAGTTTCTTCTGCTGCCACCAAATCAATTATTACAGCTTTAAACTTTCTAGTGAATTTTCACAATAAAAGAAAAAAAAATTGTGGAAAATCTGTAAATAAAAAATAAAAAGAACTGCACTGTAAATTCAGACTGCAACCATCACAGAAAAATGTGAAACATCCTAGAGGGAAGTTTAAACTGCTTGCACACAGTGGTGGCAACAGTGTGAAGAATGCCAGCAGTTCAGTCAGCAAGCTGTCTCACTGGAGTCTAAAACAAGTGCCGTAGTTCTTTATTCTTGAAAAGAAAGTGTCCATTAATACCTATCAAAACGAGCTCTCCTCAGGTGCAGAATAGCCTCAAGATGGCATCTCGTCTTCTGGCACAACACGACTACTGTACAAAAATATCTCCATCGTTTTCATTTCTCAGCTCTTTCAAAGTAGCTAATGCAGCTTAATACATTATATTTAACCATTCAGCTTATTTTAATCAATCATACAGCTCAGTGAAGTTAAATTGATGCCAAATTATGATTTTGTGTTGAGTGCAGGCCATATGCTCAGTAATACTGTCTGCTAGCACAGACCCCTCCCTCGGCCCCCCACCAACTGCGGCTCTCCTCACTTTGGCCCCTTAATAACAGAAAAAAAAGCACCCTTTTCTTCACTCTTGCCATTCATACACTTCATTCTTCTAGTTTCACCTCTCTCTTTTTTTCTGTTTCTCCCTTTCCTGCTCTCTCCTTTATTCCTTTATTTGCGCTCACATCCCCACCTCTCATCCCATCTCTCCCTCTGTACGCCTCCACCCTCTTCACTCGGCCTCCATGCTGAGCCAAGCCGCCGCTATCTTCTTTGCATGAAGGCTCACTGATATTTTCCTAAGTGAAGTAGCCTTACACTGTGCAGATTAGTAAACCTGGGCCGGACTTTGGAGTTTCCAGGGAAAACTAAATCCCTGTGAAGTCCCAAAGGAGCATCGAGTCGAGCATCACTGCACACGGCATCGGTTTCTCACACACTGCCCTCTTATCGTTTCATGGCGCCACAGCAAACGGTGAGCCACAAGGTAAAAGTGAGTAATGGACTGGTGCTGAACAAAATGATTAAATTCAATTAGATTAATCTTTTAAGTCATTAATCAAGTGGAAAAAAGACCAACAATAAACTGGTTCCAGCTTGTCATATGTGACTTTGCAGATTTTTCTCTGTTTTGTCATATTGAAAATGTTCGGTTTAGAATTTATGTCACTTTGAGCTCTGAGAAACAGTCAAACTGGCATTTTTCAAAAAATAATCAACAGATGAATCGATAATGATAACAACTGTTGGATGCAGAACTTTCAGGGAGACACGTTGCTGCAGATGAAGATACAATAACCATCAAAAGATTCATTCATCCCAGTAAAGTCACCGTATTATGCCTCAAGAAAATACCTTACTTAAAGCAGTACTCCACTGATTTAACATTGCAATCTATAACATTGTTGAACTCATGATGACAGTTTTAAAAAATAATCAAAATTGATGCAACAGAAACAGATCTTGTTTTTTTTCCTCTTTTTCCTTGCACCAGACTTTTCCTTGTGAAGGTCTGGTGCATACATTACCCACAATGCAACTTGACCTCGGTCAGAGATTTGGGTTTGAGGAAGAGGTATTGGTGTGTAAAAAAAACAAAAACTAATTATTAAATATTTCATATTAATATAAAATTGATTTTATGTGAATACCACTTCTGTTATATTTTATTGTCAATCATTAATCATCTGTGAATATAGTACTTACAGATGTGAACTTAGAAGGTTTCCTTCATTTAAATTTTGCAGGAAATGCAAAGAAATATTCTATGGAATCTGATGCCGAGGAAATATTCCAGGAAACAAACAAACAATCATGAACTCGGTAATCATAATCATCACTCATAGTCACCAAATGATAAAAGTGACGCGCACAAGGACACACAGTGTACAGGATTCATGGGGGAACGCACACACACACATAAACCAGGGAGAGCTTAGTGGAGTGTATACAGCCAGTTGTGCCAGACAGCAGTACTTTAGGAATGATTATCTTATCTATTTAGACAGATCTCCGGGGGGAAAATATTTGAAGCCATAAAACTGCCAGTTCTCTTTTCTCCATGTGTGTGTGTGTGTGTGTGTGTGTGTGTGTGTGTCTGTGTGTGTCTGTGTGTCCGTGTCCGTGTGTGTCCGTGTGTGTGTGTGTGTGTGTGTCCGTGTCTGTCTGGGCGAGTTGGATGACATTGCTGAGCGCAATGAGTCGATGGCATTTGAAGGCTATTAGCATGGGGAGAATACATTCCGGAACTGGCCAGCTAATACAAACACTCGGCTCGCCGTAATGAGGCGTGACTAGACTGCTCCGTTACTATGGAGACCCTCAACAAGCCGGTGTCGCTCTCTCGCCATCTCTCTCTTAGTTCTCACTTTAAACACCCATTTGGGTGAATCTCATTTCCAGGCTGGATTAAAGTCTGTGCTTGAGTATTAAAATCTTAGGGAAAGGGCGACTGTATTTCTAGTCATTTTGTCGTGGTTTGTTGAAGGCTGATCCACATGCTGAAGAACATGGAAATAATGTTTTGCATCATCATCCAATGTCTTTGCATTTGACTACGACCCTGTAACTTTTAAAAGCAAAAATAACATATACTTCCTTTTACAAATTCCACACACCATCGCTCACTTCAGTAAACTCTGTCGCACTTGGCCCAAAGACTTTACATGATGACATCACATCATAGAAAGTATAAAATATGGACTCTGGGATGTCACCCATAGGTTTCTGAAGAGCCTTTGTAAAGCTCAAAGTGAGCGGCTCCATCCGTCGCCATCTTGGCAGTGACACCACCGTCTAACTCCCGGATAACCCAAAAATGGCCATTGTCGGTGAAATTGAGGTGGCCCGGGTGACGCAGCAGAACTGACAGCAACCGGCTAGCGACCTGAGACAGCACCCACCTGTCACTCAAAGCGGCCACACCCCTCATAGTGCAATTATATCATATAAACAACTACATTTGTCATCAATAGGGAAATTTGTTCAACAAAACCGTCAACATGTTTATTTCTGCTGTAAGGTTGGGCATTTTAACGTGGGGGACGGGGGGGGGCCTATGGAGATTGGCTCCCTTTTAGGTTTAGGTTTTTGGCACTTTTGCACAGGCTTCATTGCTCAGACTGTTGCCGTTGCATCACACACATTGCTTTCCTAGGCTCTAATGTAAATATAAAACATTCCATTCATTTATAATATAAGGAGTAAAGATTGAAATTCAAATTTAAGTTTGAAGGGTCCTGAAAAACAATTCCACAGAAATCTAGACTATGGGGACAATTAGTTTTGGGACAAAGGGGATTTTTTTTTTTTGGAGTACCAGAGTTGGCCCACCTCTGTTCATGCTTCAAAGTAGAAGAAGTTATCTTGCGTCGTGTTGCACCCTCCACTTTGTGAACACCTTAAACAATGTTAACTTAATCTCCAGTTTGTGACTGAAGCTCACTTGCCAACTGGCAGAGCTATTCTGGTTCGGTATAATCAGCAGCTAATGTAATAAGACGTGATAATATAATGGAAAACACTGAGTCAGATCACTGCCTTTGTACCGAACTTTACAATTTGCATATAATTGCCACTTGTGGCTACAGTGGCTATTGTTCAGCAATAGCTGCAAGGGTTTGCTTAAAGGCCAGAATAATTTTTTTTAGATATCATATTTTTTATCGGAACATGGAAAACTAACAAAATAAGATATGTTAGCCTTCTTTTTGCATCTTTAATTGACCTTCCTGATTTTTGAACATATCGTTCATGAAGGTCAGCCCTTGCTCATCGCCCTGATTTAAATGTTTTTAATTGTCCATCTTTTACGGCTGATAACCTACAGTTTGCCTTGGCTGTTGTGGAATTAGGATGTGTCTTAATTGAGACAGGCCTCATATGTTCCAAGCTATCCTATTTCCTCCACAGTTTTGGCCTGTGTCTTCTTCTTCTGGGCCTTTAGCATAACTCAGAGACCTCTTTCAGGTTCACCTGTCTGTACTCAAACGACCCAGGCCCAGGCCAGTGAGGGATTTACTCCGTCAGGTATATTCCACCCTCTTGGCTAATCTTGTGTTTATTTCCAAGGAGGGCTCTCTTTCCCAGGTCTCTCTTGGCCTCATAGCGAAGTCTCTTGGCTGAGGTCCACGCTGCACAAAGGGCCCGGGCATTCCAGCTGTCTGCCTTTAATCCAGTGTGTCAGCTCGTGTTAATGTTGCAGCGTGAAATCTGAGGGCGCAAAGCGGCGTGGAATATCTACAAGAAAAAAACCCACCCTAAGAATTCCTCTGGAAAGCCACCGAGTATCAAGCCGAGCAGCCAGCGGTCTGCTGGTGGTAGAGTTAATGGCTGGTGATATAGCAGGTTGGTGTGTGTGTGTGTGTGTGTGTGTGTGTGTGTGTGTGTGTGTGTGT
>CALSCE010009465.1:0-38286 GCA_943593645.1 Bovichtus variegatus | reverse complement strand
AGATACTGTAACTCACACTATTGACTGCGTGTGTGTTTGTGGGTGTGCATGCATATATATAAAGGGACACTCACTGTCCTTTTCTTTCTTCCACTTTTTATTTAAATGACATAAATGCAAATGGAATCCCCAAACAGAACAAAAGACAGACTTAAAATATGTACAGGTGATCTGCCTCCCACATGAAGGTGCCACCCAGGACGTCCTGATGCTCTGCCAAACCAGAAAAGCTTTACGCAGATTTGGATTGTATCACTTCATAACGCAGCTTTGCAGAGTGACTATGCGCTCTGATCTACTGTTGTATGAACAGAGCTTCTCCACTGCATTGTTTCAGTGTTTTCAGGGGTTGAAACGTTTACAGTCTGTCAATGCAGCTTTAATCTAATTATTGCCACTGTTGCTTTTGTTTTTTCTAGGGCGTTTGCTCTTGCTTTTTTTTTTACCTTGAGCTATTATTAATGTCAAACATGTTCAAGTCTAAATGTAAAGGAATGATATTCCTATCAACATTTGAGTCATTGCCAATTTCCATGATACAACAAATGTATTTCTAAATAATTAAGGTTTTCTGCAGATTAGCACATTCTCTTCAATACGTGTCCATCTTTCAATCTATGAGTTTGTATATTCTAGAGAAAGGTTGGGAAGATTTCCACAAAAGAGGTTCCGACATTCTCCTTTTTTCTCCATTTTAAGATAATCTCATTAGGGGTGTTATATATGCCAAAATTATTATTATTCATTATTTTTTAGGTGGCCTTTCTTTCTCTTTTGATAGTGATATCTTAGGAGATAGCTCTACAGAACAGTTACACTTTTAGTGTTTTAATAGTTCAGTTTTTGTTTAGTTATGATAAAATGATGATAAAATGCAGCGAAAAATGTTTGTGCACCCATGACAACTTAAAAGGTAGCTCTGGTGGTAGAGCGGTCGCCAATACCAAGGCAATTCAAAGTGCTCTCACTAGAAATAGTATAGATATAGAAATAACACAAGGTAATGTAAAAACAAAATTTATAAAAATATAGATACAGTATATATATATTTATATATATATATATACTGTATATATTTATATATATATATATATATATATATACTGTAGATATATATATATATATATATATACGTGTATATATACACATATGTGATATAAGCGATCAAAAAACGTATTACTTCTTTGAGCCATAACTCATGTTGTGGAAGACTTGGAAAAGCTTTGTTGTAGACAAGTCTTGTTATTTATGTCTCATATCTTTGTCCAATCTGCATGACGGGATCATAGATGTTCATCATCATCCGCTGAGAAACATAAATCTATCTCTTCAATATATTAGACATTCTGCTCCTGTCATAGAATGCAATATTACTGTTGATGCTAGAAGGTTTGGGATTTCCTCCTCTATTACCCATGAAATCAATTTTAAAGTAACATAACATTTGCAAATTATTTGACACTTATACAATATATGGGAAGAAAAAAAAGCGGGGACTAAAATGAAGCCCAGAAGCTCACCACGGGTAACTTTTAGAAATGACAACCTGGACTGTGCAAAAACCACTAAATTCAACAGCTAGCTAAGTGCAGTACCAGAGATAGATTCATATTGTGTACGTCAGAACCTTCATGTTGTCATGAGTAATAATAATAATAACGCGACAATAAATGAGAACAAGCTAAATAAACAAATCAAAGGTAGCAAAAGTAGTGGTAGGCTGTATCAGGTTGAGAAAGATCTGCTGTTATTGCATGCCACGTCGGTCATATGACATGTCAAGTTTATGAGTTCATTCACCATCATCCTTCTGAGAGTTAAAAGCTCATTATTAAACGCTGCAGTACATTGGAGCATCATTGTGCAGCTTGCTTTAAGACTCAAGCAACAGAAAACTGAAGTGAGTGTAAGAATTGGGATTTGGGGGGAGATTGGGGGCGAGGGGCAACGTGTGAGACTTGCAGGTGTTACAGCCTGGCAGAGCTTTGCGATGGCTGTGACTTTTTTTTTCTTCTTTTCTAAGAGCCACAGGGTTAGGTTCTCATTATCACATCAGTGTCATCTTTCTCTGTTTTCATCCAAAAGCCAGATCACACCCCTGAGAGACAGACAGAGGAAAACACACACACACACACACACACACACACACAGACAGACAGACACACACACACACACACACACACACACACACACACACACAAAGAGTCCTCATATCTACAATAGTTCATAGCTTGTTATCAAATAGGCCAATCGTTTGTATGCAATAGGCAACATTGTCAGGGCAGGTGTCCTGCACTGTGTAATGGACACTAGCTAACTGTCATCATTTTAACCTGACTTTTTGTGGCAGGTCATGCAGCAGAGCTCACATGGCTGTTGCAAAGCCGCACAGAGGGGTTTCATTTCACCCCACAAATGCTTTATTTGAAATGTAACCATGGCCTCATTCCAGAGCCCTGAATCACCCGCCCACTTTTTGAAATCGCTCTAGCATTCGGAGGTTCTGGCGTCGCCCTTGTCAGCAGCTCATCCCAGATTGGAGAAGGAACTGAACCAGTCAAAGCGTTTGTTGGTGGGACTAAAGGCTGCGATGTAATCAGGCTTTGTCAGGCAGAACTAGATGATTCTGGATACCTCAAAGCAGTTGCACGCTGCCAAAATAAGTCATTGTCTGTCTTTTTTTACTCTTTCAAATTCACTTGTTTCAAGAACTTTCAAAAGTCAAGTATAATTTTAATTAATTGAATGCAGTAATCTGTATTGAGGACACTCATTTGTTATTATGTCTTGCTGACAATTTTCTAGAAATTTCTTAAAACAAGTTTTTTTGTTTTGGAAAAAATCTTCAAGCACTGCTCTTTATGAGTTGTTCTGCTGTGTGTGCCTTTTTAGTTCTTCTGATATTTATTTCTATTGGAGAAAAACATATGTTAAACTTCGCAACGCTACAACTTTAGAGCGCAGGAAGTCAATGCCAGCTCTGTGATGCAACGCTCTCTTCACAAAATTCCTCCATGCCTTGATTGACTGTTGCTGTCCCCCCCATGCAGAATCACCATTGCTAGTCACAGAGAAAGAAGCTAGTTCACATCATACAATGGATAAACTAAATGTGCAACATAGTTTATTTAACATGGTTTCCCTTGCACTGAACACATGAACAGAAGAAGACTCAAATCAGTAACTTGCATGCTTGCTATGAATGCTTTTCTTCATCATATTCAGCTGGGAAATAGTTTTTTTGACCTGTTTTCATCATCAGACCTGTTGGCATGTTATGTTATAAAAACATTTTTTGAAGCCTATACTTCTGTAAGGCTGAATCAACTGCTCTAACCACACTCGTTCATGGCAATGATTCATCTTAGCCAGTTTAGCCAGTTGCATTTTTTTATTTTATTTGTTATTGTCATTTTGTGAAAACACTGTATGTTCTTTTGGGGTTGTAAACGCTTTTGGGGTTGTAAATGTTGGAAGGCCCAAGGATAGAAACAAAATGCAATGGGTTTTAAGTTAGTTGAAGAACCCAGAAGACACATAAACTACACATACTGTAGGGCACACTACATTTGTTAGTGAAGGTAGTCCAAAACTGACGTAATTCCTTGGGACACTGGCCGAAGAACTCTGAGATTCTCTTTTGTCAAACATTCAGAGCAATGGAGAAAGAAGAGACAGAAAACTGCAACAAAAAAAAAAAAGGAAATCGGGCAACGTCAGAAGGAATGATACAAGTGAGATGGCCATTCAGCCTGATCATCAGGATAATTAAACTACTTGCTAAGTTTGTCATGGCAAGTTGCCAGAGCCTCCAAGGAATGTGTAACCATGACAGCAGAAGGCTTCTCCAAACTCTCAGGGCTTTTGATCAAACGTCCTTTTTCAGTATTATTGTATTAGAATTTTCTTTCTTTGGCATGTTGGGTATTCAGGTGTCTGACGCCACCCTTATGCTATCAGCACAAATCTGATACTTTCACCTACAGTGCTGTATGTAATGAGATCTGAACTTTTCATGGGTGTCTAAACTGAAACCTGTTTTACAAAAAAAGCAATGAAAATATGACTTCTTGAGTCTTGAAATATCATATATACATAGTCATGTTGCTTCACGTTTCCTTGTTTCCCATTGTCATGCAGTTTGAAATGCAACTTGACTGAGTTCCGTTCAAGTTCATTCCACCCTGCACCTCTTTGTGTCCTGGAGGTTGAGAGAAAAGTCTCAGTTGCCCAAGTCTGTTCTTCGACCCTCTGCTATCTGGGCCTCTCATCTACACGCTAGATGCTGACTTCAATGCAAGCCAACCTGATTTAAACAAAAAAAAAAAAAGGTGGAGAGGAGGTAGAGGGAATGGGAGGGAGAAAAATAAAGCTGGACAGGACAAAGCTGGGAGTGGGGAGAAACTGAACACAGTGTCTGTTGTGCGTATGAAGGGAGGACTTGGCACAAACACTGGCCGGTCTGTAAGAGTATCCTGTGCTGCTCCCTGCTCCATGCCTGCCTCCTCAATACTGTCTTTGTCCTCCCACTGTGCACAGTGCCACTGAGAATCCACACACAGCAACACCTGGCCCCTGCAACGCTCTGTGTCTCCTCTCTGGACTTAACACAGGAGGAGGCCGGACTGCGCAGGACAATGTAGGATAAGATAAGATAAGACAGGATAGGACACGATACAAAATATCTATCTATAACTATCCACAGCTTTTATCATTAGTTCAAACAACCTATTTTTAAAATTTCCTTAAGAGAACCCCTTGTGGTCATGGCGTTGTTCGGTTTTCAGGCAACGTTCAGAAAAACCTCCAATAGGAAGGGTTTAAAAAGTGTCGGACTTAACATTGAAGCAAGAAAAAGCAGTGAACCCATGATAGATTCCTGTGGTACCCCACATGTGACTCTAATAATATAGGACCCTTTCTCTGTATATTTAACAGTACAGCAGCTTTTTCCATCAGGAATGTCTCAGTTTAGGGACGTTTCCTCAACTAACACTGATCCCTGTGTCTTTGAGTCATATGCTATCTAAACCTGCCATAACAAGTTAAGTGTCGGTGAGCATTGTTCCAACAGTAAATGTTGGCTGACTATTAACCATAGCCAAAATTTTTCCCTAATCTAAAGTAGTTTTAGTTGCCTAAATGTTTTTGGTATATTTGTATTTTGTATTGAGCATGTGAGTCTTTTTGGAGAATACTAACAATATTGAGAAAGGAGAGCTAGATCTAAAAAAAAAAAAAAGAAGAAAAAAAGAAGCTATGACAAACAATGATTTGTACAAATTTAAATTAGTATTAATTGTTTTTTGTTTGTTTGTTTGTTTTGGCCACAGAACGAGCTGTAAACACAACACTGACATGGTATCACCTTAAAGTGCTTAAAGTAACAAATAGTTGACTATTTACACACACAGAACACAAGACAAAAAATTAGCATTTATTTGGAGTCATGTATCTGGTCGCTCAAGGAATATAAGTCCAATATTCACTCTTATTTTAGCTCTGCATTCGTTTCGACCAACTCCTAAGGGAAATGTCTGACTCTTTAGCTAACTTTGTCTTTGTCTTTTTTTTTGTGCGGAAATTAGCATACAGTGGGTTTTTAGAGGGTTCTCACTTTAACGTTATGCTTGTTATATACACATATATCTATCTATATCTATATATAGATAGATATATATAGCTGGAAACAAGGTTGATAAGGGCAATGAGACAAAAAAAAACTGTAAAATGGCAAACATTAACAAAAACACGAAGCAAAAAAATTAGCTAAACAAAGCTATCAGCTAACAGTTATCAACATTGGGTTTCTAAAATCAATACCATTCAAACTCTTATTGCCACCATGTTTGTTTTTGTTTTAGACTCAGTCCTCAGAAAAATGGTTTACTGTAACAATCATCTCTTTTCTAACAACAAGTCGCTAAACTGCCCGCCTCACTACAAGTGTGCCTCCGCTCTCTGTCTTGGTATCCCTTGGCAGCCATCTTGTGTCAGCTTCCTTTGTGGAAGGACAAGAGGATTTTTTTCTGAATGGAGAAGAAACAGGTTCTTGCCATCACAACAGAGACATAAAGGATGACAGTCAGAATGGTGGGGGGAAAGGAGGCTGAAAGAGCTGGGGGTGGTGGGGTGGCTGTAAGGGGGCAAAGAAATGGAGAGTTAGTGCCGGGCGGCGTTTTTCTTTCAGCAACCTGATCTGAGCAGGGAGCGGAGCAGGACGAGATAAAAGGAGAAAGGAGCGTTGTCCGAGCCCAGCTACAGGAAAAGGACGATTAGAGCAGAGCCCGGTATCAGGTATGCAGGCCAGCAATCCCAGCCAATCACATCGCGGGTACATTAGGCCAGACGGCAGCTTGACTCCACTGCACTAACCCCACCAACACTCTCTCTCTTTTCCTTGATATTACACTCTCTCTCTCTCTCTCTTTTCCTTGATATTACACTCTCTCTCTCTCTCTCTCTCTTTTCCTTGATATTACACACTCTCGCTCTCTCTCTCTCTCTCTCTCTCTCTCTCTCTCTGTCTCTCTCTATCATCCTCATCCCTTTTTATCCTGTTGCCCTTCTCCCGCCCACCGCTCAATGTAGCAACATTATTGAGACCCTTTGTCTCAGACTACAGTAAACTGGCAAATCAAAAACCCTTTCAAAAACCAATACAAAACAGTTAATACATTTAAACCATAGCATAATGGCTTATTATTGGTTTGAACATTTTTTTAGCAAAATCTTTAAAGCTGCATTAATCAATACTTTTATATTAACAATGGATCAAATTACTGTGTGCAATGTATAAGGTGTTGCTGGTAGTAATGTAACTTGTAGAGCTGCAGCACAACAACATACAACATACATGACCTTGACCTGTGGTGTCCGTCAAAGGAGTCAATTCTCGGGCCATTTCTATTTAACCTGTGTATGCTCCCACTCAGCCACATGATCCAGAACCTTGCTCATCATAGTTACGCAGATGACACCCAGATTTACTTAGCTCTCTCATCTAATGACTACAGTCCCATAAAAAAAAAAATAATAATGTTTAAACAAATATTAATACATCTCTTTTATTCTGCTGTTTCAGACAAAATTGTTTGGGAGTTCTGTCCCACAACTTAACTTTTTTGGGTTGAATTGCTCCCCTCATCAATCCAGTTTCCAGCCACAGCAGGCAGCTCTTTTCAGCACGCTAACTGTTCACTTCCTGCAAGCTTACTGCTCAGTTCACTGCCCCAAAGTGTCCAAACAAATGAGTTAATACAGGTTTTATAGCAACATGCAGTATCATTTTAAGTATACTAGTAATATACTAGTAACATATGAGACAGATATGTGCTATCTTGTAATGTACGTCTACTAAAAATATTAAATGTTTAAAACTGCTTTTGTATCATCTGTCTTGCAATTCTTGCTTTCTACAATATATGTGCTTTATGCTTCAGATTAAATATTGTTGATCTGACAAATAATCTATAATGGTATAGGTATAGTAAGGGTAAGGGTAAGTAAAACATTGAGTGAGGTTGTGGTTGCGATTTATAAAAAAGGCGAATGTTACCTGCAAGTTTGGGACGGGACACAAATTTGTTTCTCCAGCATTAAATTGTGACATGCTACATGTCACCCTGATCCCCACACCCTTACTTTCCACCTTGCTATAAAGGCCACTCTACTTCATGCATTGGCACTGAATGTTGGCATCGGACTTAAATCATGAGGTGTTATATCGTCCACTAGAAATGTAATTCTTAGGATACCGGGCTGCTCTTGTTTTCCTCTTCAGTGCTTAATTTCTTTCATCAAGCTCCTACTTTCTATTTGTCTACTGTATCTGTTCTCTTTTCATCCCTCTTAACCCATTCAGAAGAGCACAGGGGCTACTACTTAGAACCCAGAATGTTTGGCTTAAATGGGTGGCTGGTTTGACCTGCAATAGGTAGCAGATTTGTTTCTCCACGGTTACCAGACACAGACAGCGTAGTTTCCATTCTCATTAATTATATTTTCATTCTGATTAGTAACACAATGCAATATTTCCTGGCAAAGCAAGAGACTGAACATGGAAGACACCCGAAGACGATCTTCATGCTGCACACAATAATTTACTCATATGCACACAGAGGGAAGTAAAACCAGAAATGACTGATAAATAGCTGGAATGTATGGTATGTTTGAATTCACATACCTTACTTTTCACACAACCCAAAATACAAATCTGAATTTACACAAGAAAACGTCATGGCATTCAAATGAATGTAGAACAAAGAGGTTTTACACTTACAATATGGAACATAGCTATATTTCATATCATATACCAACAGTTACTAAGTTAACTAACATTTTATTGCTTTGTCATTACACATTGTAGAAGACATCAAGACATTGATAAGGACATTGACATTGAAAAGGAAACAAGTGGTAACATGAGCCGGCAGTTTCTTCTGGGAGTTTTA
The DNA here is from genome assembly GCA_943593645.1 of Bovichtus variegatus. Taxonomy (NCBI): domain Eukaryota; kingdom Metazoa; phylum Chordata; class Actinopteri; order Perciformes; family Bovichtidae; genus Bovichtus; species Bovichtus variegatus. The sequence continues at coordinate 29,833 of CALSCE010009465.1, read as the reverse complement.
GACTTACACAGGGAGCAAATATTCCTCATCTCCTTCTTCCTCATTTGCCCTTTTTCTATATGATAAGTGTTGGAGAAGGAGAGTGATCCTGTACAGCTCAATCCAAGCTAGCATTCAGTTGTTATGAGTAACTATTCATGCTTGATCTGAGTGTGACAGTTCATTCTTAACCTTAGAAATTGCAGTTTGAGGTTCAGTACTTTCAACTGATGCAGTTGAAATGAGATTCAAGTTTCAGAGCAGTCTTTCTGAGCAAGTCAACTCTTGAAAGCTCTGGAGGTAAAACAAAACTTTTTTGTCACCTTCTACGAGCTGGTCATCTTTACCTGGTCCTAAACAGTGACATTATTACTCAAAACTCTTAGATATAAATATTCTGTATTGCTGTATCTACAGTAGCAGAGGTTTATAGCTTGTATTGGATGTTTGGATCAACAGATTTAACAGCATGTACACTAAGAAAAACAACATACCAAGAATTGAGCCCTGTGGTACTCCACAGGTGATTTTTAAACGATGACATTTTTCTCTCTCTCTGTAGTGATTATCTAACAATAAAACAGCTAGTTCAATCAGCAGTGGGTGAGTAAAGTGGCCTCTCTTTGACCAACACATTGATCACTGTATCTGCACACCTCTCTGCAAGGTGGCCATTGTAAGTCATATTCAATCTAAGCCTGCCACAGCAAATGAAGTGTGCGTTACTCTCAAAGCCAAAGAGTGCCTATTCAACTGTCAGTGGGAAAAGCCAACAGAAGGCTTCCATCTGTATCCTTTCATCTTTATCCTATAAGCCTTAAAACTAATCACATCAACTCAAGCATGATGTGTCTGTGGAGACTCTTCTGACAAAGTCTTGCAAAACTGTGTGAGAAGAAAAGAGGATGAGGAGGGGTAGACGTAGAGGCAGAGATTAAAAACTTTCTTAAATATGACATCTACTCAGTCATTGTCACCAGGCAAAAAACACTAAAACTAACAAAGATGGTGTATATTTCTTAAATGTGTAACCTGTAGCCAGTAATTTCAAACAATAACAAAACTATTGTTAGTGCTTACACAATCAGGAGTTGTGTAGACACAACAAAAAATGTTTTATGGTGGAGTATGAAGTATGAGTTTCACAGTTTCAATGTTCTGTCCAAAATGATGAAGCTGTGATTAATGTTAAATATTGCATGTAGCACCTTTAAACTTCATGCCTTAATGTAACATTCTATGAAATTCTAAAATGATAGTTGAGTTAACTTTTCCTGCCAATATAAAACTGGTTAAGCTGTGTTCTGACGGGTTCCTCTTCCATTACATCCCCTTGCTTGTTGGCCTATGTGCATGTTCTTGTGTGTGTGCAGAAATGTGCATGGCATGTTGGTGTGTGTGTTCGCGTCTGCCTGTCTGACCGTGTTGTGTTCCAGTAATGACATCGGAAGCTGGCAGGGCTTCATGTCTCCCAGGCTGCATTCAGAGGGACTAGGCAGCTTCCCCAGACTGGGCTGTCAGGGGAAATGGAATGAGCCACTATATCGGCAAACAGAAGAGCAGAAAAGAAAGGGTGTGCAGTGAGATAACGAGAGAGAGAGAGAGAGAGAGAGAGAGAGAGAGAGAGAGAGAGAGAGAGAGAGGGAGAGAGAGAGAGAGAGAGAGAGAGAGAGAGAGAGAGAGAGAGAGATTGTTTTCCCCTTCCTTCATCCCCTCACAGAGACGAGCACAGCTATAAATTGACATGTAAGGGGCAAGAGGAGGCATTAGGGCAAAAGTAACTGGACACCAAGAGATCTGAGGTTGGAGGGTTGCAAATTAAAGACAAATTGTGGCTGAATTTTGTGGGATGAGTTATGAGAGAGCCTGAGGAGAGGTGAGAAACGGGAAGACAAGTAAATGGAGGCTGAGGAGTGATGGGGAAGATAGAAAAAGCCCAGAGGATATAGAGGCGGGGAGCAGAATAGGTTTGGCTGACATTCAGGCATGTGGAAGGCCAGAGGGGGTGACAGGGGAGCATTGTAAATGAAGTAAATGGGGAGACAGAGAGGCGGGGGGCAGAGCGGACAGTTTGGGTGAGAGCAAAGGGGGTGGGCAGTAGCTTTGGCTGGTATGACTGGGAGATGATGAGGATCTTGCCAGGACCAGCTAAACAGTCTGTTGTGTTTTCATTAACACAGGATATCGTCAGCAAGGCAGGGCAGTGGACACAGAGAGTGTCTAAAATGAAATGGATGAGGGTTCATCACTGGGGAGAACTTCCCTCATTACACAGACAACAGACACACTGAGAGCTCACACGGATGGATCCATTGTTCTGAAGCAGCAGTGTCAGGTCACACTACCCTGCAAAGCATCCACAACATACTTCAGCAAGAATAAAATAATAAACGTTACTACAGAGAATATTCAGTTAGATTTAGGGCTTCAGACAGCTGTGCCCATTGGCAGCTACAAATGAAATCACTGTGAGCTGACGTCAGTAAACAACACACAGCATGGTAATGTGGTGATAAGGATTTGTTGTAATCTTGCAAAACTCTGGATAACATTCAGTGACTTTTTGTTCAGTTCCAATATTGTTAAAGTTTGAGTGTTCTTCGGTATCTGCATATGGCAACTACAGCATGGTTAAAGCAACTATAATCAATATTTTTATATTGACAATGGGACTGATGTATGTGAAAAGTCTTTTTAGTGTCTTTCATCTCATTGTTTTGTTTTTCACCACACCATTGCTGTTGTTCATCAACGTGGTTTTCAGATGCAGCAAGCAGCTGTTTTAAGCAATACTGCTCTAAAGTCCACTGCCTGCTCAGCTTCAAGCTGGGGAACATAGTGTAGCATTTAGCTGCTAAAGAACCAGACATTTCCCTCAGGAGTTGCTGGATACCAAAACAGTGCAAAGGGAGCTAAATCATAGCTATGGTTATTGCAATTACACTGGGATAAGTTCAGGGAAATATGGTGGTTATAGTTAATGAAAAGGCACATTGCACAGAACATTGATCAGGAGGTCATGACCTCCTACAACAAAGTCGAGGTGCGGAATTCAACTGTTGCCATCTATTTTCCAAAGTTGCAAGCTCTAGCTCCAAAAGTCACTTCAAGTCAGCAGATAACATCATGCGTTCCTTTGCATGATGGTAACGTCATTGCACATTCATTTGCATAAAGCTTAGCGGTTGCGTCGGTTGCAACGGGGGAGATATCACCGAGCTAACTCACGAAGGGGACATTGTATTTTTTAGGTAAAAAATAAATAAAAAAGAAATAAAATTCTTGATGATTTATTTATGTAGTAAGATAAGAGATAAGATCAAATAGAACTGTATTTACCCCGAGGGAAATTGTTGTGCAACAGTTGCAATACACAGTAGAAGACAGTATAAGATGCAAAAAATGTACAAATAGTGCAAAAAGTTTTATACAATATACATATATATATATATATATATATGTGTGTAGAACATTTTAAAATAAGATGAGCTGAGATGGTGTAAGGTGCAATATTAAGGTGCAACATTCAACAAGATGAGGTAAGGTTGGCAGTAAAAAAATAAGAATTACCAAACCAAATGTTAAAGTATTCGTTAAAGTTATGCTCTGAATTAGATTCAACAGAAAAATCCTCAACAAAACATTTGAATGGCATGAGAGCGATGGCACTTAGACTAGGCTACAGTGCGCGATTTTCTCCAACTTCCAATCCAGAAAGAGTTTCCGAGTGAGCGTGTCAGCGAAGCCATAGAAGATCCCAACAACTGAACTCCCACTTCTGCGGCGAGCAATGTCCTCCAAGTCAGCTCCTATATGGAGTGTTCCTAAAAAGTAATGAACAAGAGTCAACAACTTAATAATATAGATGCTTATACTATTCTTTGTTACAACTCCAGTTTGTGATATAGACTCCAAACAAACTACTGAGGAGACAAAGATCAAATAAATGTGTGAATATCACACTTTAATCAAACTAGAATGGCATTTGGAGACCACAGACCTCCGCCACGGCAAATGGTGCATTCATGCGCTCCTCAGATGGACCCATTTCCCAAGTCGTTCTTCCAGCTACGGTGTGTTCATCATCTTAAAATTGCAAAGTGGAATTAACATCGACGCTACAACAAAGATGTGTTGCATTTTATTGCTCAGAGCGTTTAAACAACACTGTACTGTTCTTGTTCAATGGGAGCGTATTGAACTTAAAAGCCTCAGCATTAATCCTCCAAGGAACAGGCAGGTGTTGTCTTAGGCAGGAATTTAATAATGACAAGTGGCAAACTGAAAACAGAGCAATGTTGTGAAACAGAGCAAAGTATACAGAAAACAATTATCTTTCTTTTCTTTAACAGTATACATTTTTTTTTCTTTTGCCAGTTTAACAAGGACCAGGCAAGTATACGTAAGTATCTTAAAGTACAAGATAATAACTAATAATAGCAATAATTGGTCAACTGTAACCCATTTAATACTCAGTCAGGTTGTAACGGAAAGAACAGTTCACATGACTACAAAATTATATTTCCACAAAACATATATATACCACACAGCTGTAGCTGTTAAGTGAAGACCATTCTAGGATTCCTACAGACTGGGTAGTCGTTCCACTCAAAATTCAATTCTAAAAGCCAAGGAGTATTGTATGTATTCATAAAAATTTTCCTTTCATTGCATCACACATAATCTCCGATCTGAATGGTAGATACTGTATGTAATGGTTGTGGGAAAACAGTTTCAACTTCATTTACTTTGATGCTGAACATTTAAAAAAACAAAACGATGTTTAACTCATTCATCACCTGATTCTATCTGGTGACTACAACCTTGTAACGGATTCAGTTTGGGATCGTTCCTCATGGAAAGCCATGCCAAAGCCGTCTAAATCAGTACAAACAATCCAGGCATTCATGGACACGCACACACTCATAGACCCATGGAGGTTTAAAAACCCCACTAAAAGGGAGCATTCCATTTTCTCTAATGTACACAAGTCATTGTTTTCCTGCTGGACCCTTATTTACTGAGTGCAATCACTGACTCTAGATATAATTCAATTGTGATCTCCGACCATGCCCTTGTAGGTATAAATATAATGCTCCCGACTCAGAGGACACTATGGAGATGGCGTCTTGATCTTCTCTTGCTTGCTGACTCTGATTTTTTTTTTTATATAAATTTGACGGATGGTATCTCAGCCTCAACTGTTTGGGAAAGCGTATTTTAGAGGACAGATTATCTCTCGCAATGCATACATTGAATCGTAGAAGTATTGGAGGATGTGTCTTCCAAAAATGAAGGCTCTGGACAGACTCCTATCTGCCTCTCCGACCGCTGATTTGATGAAGAAGAGAGTGGGTTTACAAACTGGAGGTAATCTCTTAACCACCACTGAAGCAGAGAGGCTAATATTTAAATCCCGAGGTAAATTTAACGAAGAGGTAAACCCTCCAAATTATTAGCAAATCAGCTTCGTCAAAAAGCAGCATCTCACATTATCTAACAGATTAGATCATCTGATGGCTCCTAAACAGAACATCCTCAAACTATTATTATTATTATTATTATTATTCTACTCTAAACTATATTCTTCAGATTTAACACCAGATCTTAACCTTTTTTTTTCAGTAAATGGAACATCCCTACAATTGACCCTGACTCTAAAGCAAAACTGGAACAGAATCTCACACTGGATGAAATAGTTTTATAAAAAAAAAAATTATAAAAAAAAGATAAACTGGCTCCTCTTCTTCTTTCAGTTTATACTGAAGTGAGTAGCTTCAAGAGTAGCTTGAATGCAACATGTTTTACATATTTTACACAGTGGTAACATGCAGGTTGGACTTAAGGGGGGGACACCAAAGCTTATCATTTTCCTTTATTTATTGTTTTATTTAAAACAGGGACAGTGTACATTAAATGTATTGCTCCAAATATAGCACAATGCTAATTCCAATATGTTGTCCTTGGGTGTGTATACAGCGCACATATAACAATACAAAACAATAACTTCACATAACACTAATACACCTGTAGGACAGACCAGTGCATATACATTCAGAGAGGCAGTATCATATGAAGTAAACAAACATTGGTCGTAAACACAGAAAATTCCGAAGCTCATTAAGTTGTATTTTTTCATAATATTGCAATAGTGTTATGAGTTCAGAGCTCATTTGAACAGTTTATGAAGTGGTTGTGTAGTTGTTGTATATGCATTTATCATAGCTGAACCTTTATTTAAGTAATTATGAATACATTTTAAATGTAATAGCGTATATTCATAATAATGACTATCAGAACAATGCCTTCTTCTCCAAATGACATCTGCTTCGTAGTTGAAACACTTTTTTCTAATTTACTTGAAGACAGCCATCACATTATCCGGATCTTCTGCCGTTCTTCCGCATCCATAGAGCCCATAGAGCATGCGCACTTCTGTTCTCCTTAAACCCTGCTTCCCAGTTGCTCCGTCTCAGTCGGTCACATGAATGGAGGGAAAATGACTCTGGATTCGGCTAAGGGCCGATAAGGGATAAGGGCTATTCAAGTGTTCGTACTGGGAAGTTGATTCCCTCAAAATAAATTATACACTGATTTACAGACATTTCTTTCCCGATGTAAGTCAATGGGAAAAAGTATTTTTGGGCCCCATGGCATCACATGATTGACACGTAATTCCACGGTTTGGCCACTACGAAAATTTGCTTAAAAAAAAAAAGGACTTCCTGTATTTACAGGAAGTGATGACACTAACAAAGGAAGTATAGTTATTTTCAGGGTAAAAGTCCCAACTGAAAACTGCCTAATTACTGTGTGATAAAGTTCTCCAATAACATTAAGTTTCTCATTAAAGTTCCACTAGAAACACGTTGATAGCTGTTTCCGAGTTGTTGTTACACCTTGAGGGGTCATTCATTTGAATTTTCCCAGCCGGGAACTAATTTTTCCAATTATTCCGACACCACCTGAATGCAGCACAAAGGCCCTATCTCGAGATGTTAACGAAAGTGAAACTAATAATAATTAGTGTATCCGCCCTGTGATTCTGATTCAGTCCACAATGTAATGGCTTCTTCCTTGGCCCATGCTGCACCTTCCTACAAAGTTTCATGAAAATCGGGCCAGTAGTTTTTCCGTAATCCTGTTGAAAGGTATACAAACAGATCATTTATGAAATATAGACGTAGTCTCCGTGACCCATAAGTTTCTTAAGAGCCATTAAGAGTTCACTTTGGGTGGCTCTGGTGTCGCCATCTTGGCAGTGACGACTCCGCCTAACATCCGGCTAATCCACAAATGGGCAAAAGAGGAAAATCTTCGGTGGAGCTGAGGCGGGCCCAGGTGAAGCAGCAGAGCAGACAGCTAGCAGCGAGCGAGCTGTGAGGGCATCCGGCTGTCACTCAAAGTGTTCACGCCCTTTATTATGCCTAACTTTAAGTCTTAATATAATGTAAACTGTTGAGTTATATAAAAATTCAACCCCCGTCCTTTTTCAGCACCGCAGGTTGCCACTTGAACCAGACAGACAAACTGAAGCATAATCTCCTTGGTGGAGGTAATAAAGCATACGCATTAAATATACTTCATAGAATGACAATTGCCAGCCATTCACTGCTAAGTGTCTCATTTGGCCTTCATATATTTAAAGTATCTGAAGAGAGATTAAGATCAAAGAACTTTCTAAGTTCTTAATGGAATGATGTACAGTAGGTGAATTAAAGATCAAAATAGGTCAGTTCTCGGTGCTCAGTCAGGGTCTAAAATTAACATTTACAGTAAGTCCTGTCAGCACAAAGAAGAAAATAGTTTTTTTTATCCTCATCCACCTTTCTTTGAGGAAGAAGGAGGTATTCAAGTTCAGTAATGCTACTTTTCCTGCAGTGCCAAGCTGTGTGCACATGTGCACATGAGAGAGGACACATGTACTGCTATTATTATTTGCGAAAAGCATTTAAAGGAATGGAAGCATTATCAACTGCGACATATCTGTCAGTATAACAGAACCAGCGTCAGTGGCCATCGCAGATAGCGTATCCGTCTAAAGTCTTTATAGAACAGTTGGATGAAAAACAAAGGACTGAAAAAAGTTTAGAGAAGAGTGAACTGTGCTGTGATCTCAGGCCTAAAACGAAGATGAACGTTTTGTTACGTTTGACACACATCAATACGGAATGTTACATTGTGCATGTTTTAGTAACTGTTTACTTCTCTTAAAACTTAGGTGAGTCAAACCCCGGTCTTGGTTTGGGATCGGTCTCATGCAGCTGATGTTAAGTTAAAGGAGCTCAGTGTAATAGCCTTCTTGTTAGCTACTGTACACCAGCATGTGTCTTTGAGTTCATCCGATACATGTTTGAAAGTGTTTTCAAGACCAATGGTAAGTTCCGACACGTCAAGTCAAATATTCCCTCTCCTAGCTCTTAGCTCTGTTTTGATGTCCAGAAACTCTTGAGGAAATAATCTTTCGCTGCTATGCTGTGTTCACCAGCCGGTTGCTGCCGGACAAGTTGGGTTATCAGGAAACAATGAGATAAGAGCTGTGAGAGTAAACCAAAGCAATGGAAACAAAAAAAATTTAACATTACACATAGCGCTTCTTTCCATTGATGGCATAAAAACATTGATTACCGCAGCTTTAGCCATGCTGAACTCCACCCATCCATTGAATGAAGTCACTTATCCTGTTGGCCATGGTTAGCATGCATAGGCAGCAGGTGAGGCCGAGGATAGGGAAGGCTCATATTTGACCAACTGTCTTACTTGTATAAACAACCACAGAGGGAAAACGTTAACAACCGCAAACAATTAAGCACAGCAACTATGGGGAGTCATGGAAACACGATTACAAAATTCCTGCAGCACACAGCCCATGACAGATCTTCAGAAGTAGCATACGTTCAGCTTGCTATGCTAACTTACAATATTAATAGAGCGCTGTTGGTTGTGAGTAGGTGTGTGTGCCACACACAACAGGCTGCACACAGGTGTTTCTACAAGGCTCTCTCTGCTGATTTGACAGAAAATTGCTCATGAAGTAAGAACAGATTTGGCGTTCTATAGTGATACGCTCTCATATAAGTGATCAGATCAAATAAATGTATTCACCTTGTGTTGTTACAGGCTGCAGTGTGAAGGTGCTGGACATAAAAATGGTCTTTTGCTACCGCATATAAGACTTTTAGGGAACATTGGTAAATTGTAGCGTCTACCAATAGTCTACATGTGGTGGATAATAATTTAGGAAAGGCTTAGCATTCTCTAGCCTACATTACCCCTGTGGTTTACTAGGAAAAACAAGCTTTTTCATTTAACTTTTTTCACCTAAATTGGCCAATTCCCCTTAGACTTACAGTCCGTATGCTTTATAATGCTTTCTGTTGGTTGGTTGAGGCCATGTTTCTTCTCCAAAGCAGTTTGCCAACCCTCTTTTGTTGCTATTCAAGTTTCCCAAATAGCCCAACACATTCCTCAACTTCACCAAATGTGAATATCTCTGTGCCCAGAGCAGCTGCCCATAAGAAATACTTCTGAAACAAAGACATCCATATGCAGCAGAACCTTCGGATGTGGTGGTAATTTGATGGAAAGAAATCTACTGTAGGTGATTCCGTTTCTTTCCGCCGACCTTGACACAGTGTGAAATAATTTATGGATTGCAGGAAAGACATGTAGACCCTCCGCATCCACTCTCCTCATATTCATCCTTTCTTAATCCCATCAACTAAATCATGCCACTTCCTCTCAACCTTTGTTTGTTTAATTCTGTCTGCGACATCCATCCCACGCAGCACAACATTGGACTGATCAATCACCACGCTGCCTCACACTGCAGCCATTGTCAGCGGCCTCCCAGAGTCAAGAAACACACTGACAACCTCTGTTTGCATCCTTTCTCTGGGCCTTTAACAGGGCATATAGTCCTCTCTTTGTCCGCCCCACCCGTATTGATGGAATCTGAAAGTAAGCAGATTTGCAACGGATATTAACAGTAGGCTTTCAGAACAATGGCGAGAAGAAGCATTGCACTGGGTTGAGAACAAATGTGTCCTTTATGTCCGGGCCTTGTTCTGAGAACAGAGGGGAGGAGAGGAGAGGAGAGGAGAAGGAGATGTATGAGGAGGGGTGTATTCTCACACTGCCGATGGAAATGAGAATATCTACACACACACACACACACACACACACACACACACACACACACACACAAATCTAAGTCAGACACCATGAGCTCATGTTGACAGCCAGACTCTCTCCGAAGGCCTGGCATGCTGACGGACATTAAAGGACGACATCATACACAAGTGCACACATCAAACATATTCTGCTCCTCCAAACAAGCAGCTGGGGAGTCTGCGCTCTATATCTTCTTCTACGCCGGTCTCCCACTCCTCACTACCAATAAGGGTGTTTTACTCCTCTCTCAATGGCTCCATCCTTCCATCCCTTTGACAGCATAATGGGGGTGGGGGGGTTATTATTGGTTGAAGCTGCAGGGAGTCTCTTCAGACACACTGCTCTCAGCCTGCAGTACTGCAACACCTCGAGTCAAAGGAAAGTTGCACTGACACGTATTTACGTCTTTCTTCCCTGCAAGAGACAACTCGCTAACTTTATCTTCAGCTTTTTTTGGCTTTTAAAAAAAAAACCCTGATGAAACCCTATTTTAGAATCTTGTTCGATTAGTGGTAATGGCGTCACGGGTTCCACCTGTAGGAGTCAATAAAGCAAGGCTTTTTCATTGTATATGCATAGGGGCCTTGCCATTTTTAGAACTGTATATTGTTTATACATTTTTGTGGCCCCACAATTTCCATACATTTTATTGTCTGTGGTGTTAATTAAGTGACTGATAGCTTGATTATTTATGCTCTTATGTATGTGGTAACCACCACAGATGAGAGGTGCTGCCGGGGATTCTTTTGTTTTTACCTTCAAAGATGGAAACAGAATGGAGGAATCGAATCGAAACAACTTTTATTGTCAAACACGTGCACATCAAGCACAGATCAGCACACACAGGGAAATGTAGACTCTACATTTAACCCATCCTAATATTAGGAGCAGTGGGCAGCTACTATAGATCAAAATCTATAAATGCCTTTATACTTGATTTCGAAAGACATCGACCAGTTACAAAAAATAGAAAAGCCCCTATTCCCTACCCCCTAATTCAGAAAAGACAATCCTCTCTCTTATCCTCCAGCTCCATCTATTAGAAAAGCCTGGATGTATTAAAAGAACTGGATACACGTCGGGGCCCTGATCATTCCTATGAAAGTTGCTCAGTGGCGCATGAAGCCAAAATGGCTCCACTTTTGTGTATAAAGTTACCCGGATCTTCCGGCATTCTTTCACATCCATTGAGCCCATAGAGCAGGGGTCACCAACGCGGTGCTCGCGGGCACCAGGTCGCCCCCAAGGACCACATGAGTCGCCCGCAGGCCTGCTCTAAAAATAGCGTCTAAAATTTAATTTTATTCTGTTGCTATTCTTTTTTAATCACACTTGCATTCATATAGATTTGAAAATGACAATATCTTAAAAATATGTCCATGTGACGGCAAAGCGGCACAATGTGGAGAGACACTTCACTACGTGTCACAAAAGCTACCACGCTAACTACCCACCGGGACACGCACTAGGGGCAGAAAAAGCCCGCGAGCTAAAGGCAGCTTTGGGTAAGCAACAGTCTTTTTTCACGAGGCCGGCGAAAAAGTCACAAAAAGCAACCGAAGCCTCGTTTAGAGCTACACATTTTCTGATCAAGAAGAAGGCATTCAGACGGAGAAGTTGTCAAAGAAGCAATGATTGTAATTGCTAACACTGTACTTAAAGACGAGAAAAATGGAACCGATCTAATCTCCACTCTCTCCGACGTCCAACTGGGGGCATCTACGATGGCTAGACGAGTGTCAGCTATGTCTGGTAACTTGGCCGATCAGCTGGACCGGGATCTGGCGAAGTGCAGCTAGTTTAGCATCCAGTGCGACGAGTCCGTGGACAGCAGCAGTACAGCGCAGCTGTTGGTTTTTATCCGGATGGTGTTTGACGATTTCTCCACAAGAGAAGAACTCCTGACACTACTGCCCTTAAAGACAACTACGAGGGGAGTTGACATTTATAACACGGTGAAGGAGTTTTTCGTGCAGAAAACGGTACCATTGGAAAAGCTGGTAGCGGTGACTACAGACGGGGCTCCTGCTATGATCGGCCGACATACAGGTTTCATCGCTCACTGTAAAGGTGACCCAGACTTCCTAAAATTTCTGCATTACCACTGCATCATTCACCAGCAGGCGTTATGTGCAAAAGTGATCGGCTTTGGGCACGTGATGACTTCCGTTGTGAAAATCATAAACAACATCCGCTCCAAAGCAAAACAACGCAGGATTTTCAAGGTGCTATTGGAGGAGATGTCAGCTGAATATGGTGACCTGCTGCTACACACAGAAATCCGATGGCTCAGCAGAGGACGAGTTTTACTTCGTTTTTTGAAACTTTTGGGTGAAATCAAAGAGTTCATGCAGTCCAAAGGCGAAGACGTCTCACTGCTAGAGGACACAGAGTGGACACTTGACCTTGCATTTTTGACGGACATTACTGGGAAACTAAACCACTTGAACTGCGAGCTGCAAGGCAAAGGTAAGACTGTTGTTGATATGATAAGTGCTTTAAATGCATGCCAAGATGAACATTTTTTCTGTGGATTTACAGAGAAAAAGGGTGCTGCACTTTCCCTCTGTGCAGTCGGTGCTGAAAGACAATGCTTCTGCATCTGAGACATTTGACAAAGTTGCAGAAAAGTACTGTGAAGTCATAAACAGACTTGGGCAAGAGTTTGAGAATAGGTTTTGTGACCTTGTTCAGCTTGAGCCATGTGTGTCATTCATTTCCAATCCTTTCATGAATGTGGACACAACATGCTTTGCTGAGCAACTAAGTGCAACGTTCAACTTGGATGCTGGACAGGTGGAGATTGAAATCATAACATTGCAAAATGACCTCCACCTCAAAGCCTACCAGGCTGCACCAAACTTTTGGTGCCTTGTTGATACAGAGAAGTACAGTGGTGTATGCACAGCAGCTATGAAGGTTGCCAGCCTGTTTGGTTCAACCTATCTCTGTGAATCAGCGTGTTCTGACATGAACTTCATCAAGAACAAACACAGAACACGCCTCACTGATGCACATCTGAAAGACTCGCTCACAGTTGCAGTGTCAAGTTACACACCAGATTACAATACACTGGTGAACAGCATGCAATGTCTTCCCACTAACAAAGAAACAGATACCAGATGTTGTCAGTGGCAACATGGCAGTGCCATGGCAAAGTTGATTTAAAATATTGAAGAATTGTGTTCAATTTAAAAGTGTGTTCATGACATGTAACAGTTATAATTTTGTTAAAAATGCCGCAGATTTGGTCATTAGTTCAAAATGTGACAAGATTTATTTAAAAATATGTAAGTTGATTTTTCTTTAACATTACATAATTGATAACTTTTTGAAACATGGTGCAACATAGTTCATGATTTGTTGAAAGGGTTTGTCAGTGGCTAGTGAAAATGGGACATTTTTCCTATGAAATGTAGTGATGTAAGTGATCATCTGAAAATGTAACAATTACTGAGATTAATAGAGATAAAGGGCTGAATATTGATATCTGTTTCCCACCTTGTTGTCATTGTTGATAATTATTGTGAGAAATCATTAAGGTGATCAGTGTCTTCACATAGATGAGTATCATTAATCATTATTAATAATGTATAACTAAAGGCAAACTGAGCAAATTTGTTATTTCAGAAGAGCGTATCAAACTGGTAGCCCATCGTATGACTCAGTACCCATGAAGTAGCTCTCAGTTTCAAAAAGGTTGGTGACCCCTGCCATAGAGCATGTGCACTTGCGTTTTAAACCCCGCCTCCCAGCCGCTCCGTCACGGCCGGTCTCGGCTCAGTCACATGAATGGAGGGAAAAGTATATTTGGGCAACATGGCATCACGTGATTGACACGGACGTTGTAATTCCACGGTTTGGCCACTACGGAAATTTGCTTCAAAGCCTTCTTGGGGTCTTGCAAAAAACCTGTGTTAAAACGAGTGAATCAGTTTTGTCTCCTCTACTGACGTCAAATGGGGATTCTTATGCCATATTCAGGTTTCCCGGGATCCCTCATGTCATTGTGATGTCCTTGCTGTTGCGGAGCTGCTAACACAGCCGGAGCAAAGCAGGCCACTTGTTGTTGGCCGCAATAACAGAAAAGTCTTCATGTACTCCCATCATCTGACGATGTGAAATGGATTCTCTTTATTATGAGGCGGTTGTGGCTCAGGAGGTCATCACCAATTGGAGGGTCGGTGGTTCGATCCCCAGCATGTCAAAGTGTCCTTGAGCAAGATACTGAACTCCAAATTGCTCCCGATGGCCAACAGTGTGTGAGTGTGTGTGTGAGTATGTATGGATGGTTATCACTGATGAGCATGTGGCACCTTGTAGCCTCTGACTCTGTGTGAATGGGTGAATAATGTCATGTGTTGTAAAGTGCTTCGAGTGTTCGCTAAGATTGGAAAAGCACTTTATAAATGCAGAACATTTACCATTATTTGGTTTATTTTTGACTGAAATGTCCTCACATCAACAGGAAAAGTTGTTCTCAACGAGGTACACAGCAACAGCAGCTGTGCTTGGCAAGTTGTGTAGCTTTAGGCCGGTGTTGTACGGGTAAGATTGGCTTCCAGTGCAACATACTGTATATATTGAATCACCGTCAGCAGCCCCAGGTCATCCGGTCACGGTCACACATGGTACTTTTTTTTAACCTTATACTGAGTTTAGAATATTTTGTCACAAGACACACTCAAAGTCAAAAGTTCTGTGTAATCAATTTCTTTTCTCCATACTTGATAAAAAACAAATTTGTCATCATTTTGTTTTTACACTGTTTGTAGCTGTTGCCATAACTACACACGCAAGACGATGTTGTAGTAAACTCTAACTTTTCCTCCTGTCGTACACCTTGATAGTATTACATGACTGTTTAATCTAACACTGAGTCGTCTGGGTGACCGGATGTTCCTGGACCAGACTCTCCTCACACACGCCATCAGAGGAGAAGCAGCATCAGCGTCAGGATGACCGCTGTGACCCGAGAGCTCCGTGACCAGCTGACACAACTTCAGTAAACCCTTTGCTCTGATGGAGGACATGATCTGGGCTGTTTACAGCGATGTAATGGCTGTGCTACTTTTTACTCTTAGGGAGGGGTTTTGTCATTTTTTTTATTCACAATGAATGATCTTGTAGTATTAGACAAACATAGCATGTTCTTTCACAAAAACTTTATGTAATTACATGCAATAGCACTCTGCAGCGTCGACACACATTTTACAGCATAACTATGGCATAACTGTCTGACAAGTGAAAAGATACTTTGTGAAAGGCGGAAGGAGTTCATTCCTCACAGTGGCTGCTGATACTTAAGTCACTCAGCGGTTTGGTATAAAATCAGTAATTCCACCTTCAGTCATGTTGACGTGGTGCAGGATTATGTCTATTCCAAAGTGTCCGTGGTCTCATGTAAGTGATGTGTGGTCAGGATTACACATGGGGACAGTTACTAGCGTTACAGTAATCACTATATTGTTGCTGTACTATTACTTTCATACGTTAATCAGGCATTTACCAGATATAATTTCCTGACTACTGTTTCACATCTTGTTTTTTTCACCGCCACATCCTGATAGTCACCGTGTTACATGCATACTCTGTTACCTGTAGCTACATGCAAACATGTTAGCTCTGTATCTCTTCTTCACTGGGCTTTCTCACAAATGCACCTGTAAAGAAGTCAGGGAAAGCTGTTATTTTGGCTGCAGGCATTCGTTTCTCCCTGATATCAGATCAGATTCCCGATCCAGAGCTTTTCAGACATAAGATGAATTCAGGCAGACAGTATGAGAAGAATATTTTATTTATTTTTTACATTACGGCACGTAAGTGTAAACTCAAAATACAAAAATGAACCTGAAAAAAAGTGCCATAATATGTGACCTTTAAAACACGAAAATGTAGCTATAGCACTTTGAAACAATTACTTGACAGTTATTTTATTTTTATTTTTTTTCACATCAATATGTCCAATCAGTATTTTAAATATATGTGTTTATTTCTATAGTGTGAAGATTTTGATTTATTTCAGGTTTTTTTATCACTGGGCTAAATGTGACTTACGAGATACTGTGGAGAAAAGAATATGTTGTTCTTACCCTTTATGACAGTAGAGCATTTCCCTTTAAGGAAACCTGAGAGAGGCAGGTTTCGGCTGAATGAAAAAGGTGTTTTGTACTTGACTGCAGTGTCATTAAAAAAGCTGGAAACATGTTTTTCTCCATTCACTTTGAAGGTGCAGCGTACCTTTTTTTAAAACAAGAAATAGCACAATCTCATTCTTACAAATGAAAAGCTCAATTCAAAAGCAATAAAACAATCTCTCGCCCAATTAAGTACACTCAGACTTTTCGTTGCTGCGGCCTTACTTCGCTGACTTTATTACTTTCTTTTGCGCCGTTACACAAGGCGTGTTTCCACAAACGTATTGCATTAGAAAAGCATGGAGGATATGGAAAAATTTAATTTTTTATGCTCGCTTGAGGTGGTTTTTTGCCTTTTTTCGAAATAGAGTTAAGAGCGCTAAACTGGATCTGGAAACACCTTTGCTGGAAAAAAGTTCTGTTCTGACTTAGAGAACATTTAACTCACATGACTGATCAGACTTTTCCGCTGTCTTCCAAGACATATATTAATATTGTCTTTGTCTCTGGATAGCATGAGACATGGCCAATATAAGCTGACATAAAAGAACAAATGAAACTCGCTCAATTAAAAGAAAAAAAAAGAAATCCTGAAGATGGCTAAGGCGACTTGTTTTTATTCCGGTTTGTAACCTCCACATCTTCTGCTCTGTTTACTGGGGGATTACAGCCGTGTGTAACGCGTGTCCTAAACCGCCAAAACTATGCTTCGCTAAGCCAGGTTCATTTGCTCCAAGCCAGTTGATGGAAACGCGGCTAATTTCTTTTTTTTTTTTTTTTCGACATTGCAAAAGTTTGCCTAAAATTGGCTTGACAGTCGAATGGAAACACTACGTCTTCAAATGTACACTTACCATGAGAAGCTTCTTGTGCCTGAGGGGGAAATGTTTCTGCAAGTGACTCGTGGTACATTCTCTTGTGGATAAGTACAGTATGAGAAGTAGACAGGTGTCGATATGGAGATCTCGTTTGTGTTGACAGTTGTAGGTGTTTTTTAATTTAATTTATTTCCATGGTACAAAGCTCGAGGACAGATACAGATGCACATTTTCCCTTTCTCTGTCAAATAGTACATTTGTAACAAACACATACATTGAAAAACATAGCTTGTAGTATGATATATTATTACACATAACCTATCCTTGAATCCTCAATATTACGGGCCGGTGGGAGCACTGAGTTACACCTGAGGAAAAGCAAACAAGTGGGGATTTGGACACGCAATCTTCTCTTTGAATGTTAAAGTGGCGAACACGATGCATCCGTTCGCCAAGAGCTCTTTTCTAAATATTTAGCGTCATTAAAAAAGTGTTACATCTGGATTTGTTTAACACGGTTGGGGCACAGTGAGGTGTTTCTGCAGACTGAACAAACATACAGGAGAGCCGAGCTGCAGGAGTTACGCCTATATTTTGGTAACGAGGTTGTAATATAATAGGCCGGCCGCTCAAACCAATGTGCTGAAACCTTACGAGCGCTTACCTCGAAGTTTGGTGTGATCAAGTCAAATTGTATTTACATAGCCCAATGTCACAGATTACAAATGTTCCTCAGGGGGCTTTACAGTCTGAATAACATATGACTTCCTCTGTCCTTAGACCGTTGCAGTGGCTAAGAAAAAGCTCTGACAAAAAAAAAAAAATTAAAGGGGAAACAAAAGGGAAGAAAGCTCAGGGAGAGCAACTGAGGAGGGTCCCTCTCTGTTGTTGTTTTTATGCATTAAATAGCACGACGGCTGAGGAGACACGCCTCTAGTAACTGATTATGTATCGGGTTTTGTTTCTGAGAGCTCTAATAATGTGTTATTCAACAGAATTGTGATTAAAAATGAAAGCAATACGAGCGGAAAATGAATGATATATGAAGTAGGAAATGACTGTGTGCGCCAGTGCGTGCGGCGGCACTTATTTCAACTGATTTCCGTGGAGCAGCAACAGGCCGAGACGGACTAACACTGCTTTTCAAACAAAGAAATGAACATCCTTTAAGTGTCATATGTAATATGTCATTTGTCGAATTAACATAAAGACATGTATAATTATAAACGTTTCGTAGACAGCGTGAGTTCAACTTTATAAAGTTCATCCCGACACAACAAGCAACTCAAAAGATTTTTAATAGAGCCTGCGATATAGTAGCGGAACTGCACAAAAAATAAAAGCAATATGGGTTGGAAATCCATGACACACACTGAGAAATACCTGTGGCCGGGGGGGTTTATCTTTCATTGTCTGATTTGCTCAGTCCAGTTGCACCTGTTGCACTTATACAATGTGAATGTTGAATCCTCCACAGTCCACTAATGAAGACGTGGACATGTTCCTTTGTCCAAGAACAATCTCCTCTGATCTTCTTCTCCACCATGGTGGCAGCCCAGCTGTAGGCAATTCAGTCAGTCAACAACTAAATGTTTTGTCTGGTAATTCTTGGTTGCCAGGAGATAAATCGAAAATGATTTTGCCGTTCGCCTGGATTTATAGTGCCATCATTTTTGGGTTTTGAGTGAAAAATGACAGATCTCCCATGACATTTTGATACAGAATTTTTGAAAATAAATACTTTTCGGTTCTGATATAACGGCAACCTCTTTAGTTCCTCCTCACAGGACTCTGATTGGTCAGTGGCACTGTGGTTCGGACACAGTACTTGAAGCCGGACGAGATATATTTTCGAGGTGACGTCGCGAGAATCCAGCTACAGTGTGTCTGACCAGGTCAGAGCAATGATTCCTCCAGCAGGCAGGGAGATTCTCAGCCCAACTGTGATACTGTAATAACAACACCAAGCCAAACCAATTACCTACTACACTAAAACTACAGAGAGAACCAAAGTTAGTTTATTCATCTGGCTGGATTTGAAGCAAGTCATGTATTTAATAGTCCACTCAATAGTCAAGTGCATTTGTGATTATAATAATGGCCTTTTTTTAGCCACGCTAACTGATTAAAGCAATTAAAGTAAACGATAAATGAAAGTAGTCCATATGGTGCCAGTTTTGCCCTGAGATATACTGCAGGTCTGAAAGACATCCACTGAGAATCTATTGTACAAGCTAGAAATTGACTAATGACGTGAATTTTTCGTCTTGCAGACAGACCTGACAAACCATCAACTCAGAATTTTTACAAAGCGGCATCATCCTGTAGTTATTTAGGCATCCTTTTGATCAGTTTATTGCTATTACATAACACAACTACATTTGTTTTAGAAAAGCAGACCATCAGGCCATAGTAACGCGAGTAAAACCCAAATGATCCCGCAGTCAAACACCCGGACGGGTAATGTGAGGTAACACTTGGCTTCCCGTTTGGTGTGAACACAGCATTAATCAGCTGCCTTTGGGGTTAAGATATGACAAGCAGCTGAAAAGTCATTTTCGTCCGTGCCAGTGGACGACCCCCCTGCTCCTCTACTCAAAGCAAAAATGGCCTGAAAGTCTTGTCAGCGAAATGTGTTGGCTGGCTTTGCAAAAGTACATTTTATGTAAATTCACTGCAATGCCAAAATGTACAACATGTTACAAATGTATGTTTTAAAGGAAAAGTCAAATGTGCTGTCACTGAACCTTTTCAGACGAGTTCAGTATAAACATTTTGTGACTTTTAAAAATAATTTATAGGAGACAGAGCTATTCAATTGTTTAAGTCACAGGAATGATGGCCACAAGGATACTGATTTTCTTTTTTACCTCAGACAAGGAGGTTTTGTTTCTGTTGGACTGTTTGTTCAGCAGGATTACGGAAACTCTACTCGTCCAATTTTTGTGAAACTCACTAGCAATGCGAGAGAGGGGATTTGTGTTGCATTCATGTGCTGACAGAGCAATCGAACAATAAGTAAATGTGAATGCCTCTCGTGTTGAAAAAAAAAAACAATTGGGAAAGTCTAAAAAAATATTTTTGTTTCGTGTACACATTTCATGGCTGACCTGAATCGTTTCCTTTGCTCTACGTTGTCACGCACATACTGGAAACACTGTGAGCAAAGTTTCCATGAACACACTGAAGTGCAGGAAGAACATTTCGTCCAGAATGTTTTAAGACTTTCGATGTTACAAAGAGCAATGACGACTGCGCGAGGATTCAACATCAGAAAAGTTTGACGATTTGAACACGAGACATTGATACGATGAAGAATGCGAAGGTAAAGTTTCCATTACCATTTTGTTTGTCCACTGTCTGTATTCATCCAGGTCGACCACTCCATAGGGTCTCCATATCAGATGAGTGCAGAAAAGCATGTGTCCTGGCTGAGCTCCTGTTCGAACCAGCGTAATCCTCCTTTACTGGGATGATGATTGTCCTTCAGTCGAGCATGATGGTAAAGCGACGCTCTGAGGACCGCCAGGCTTTGTCAGGCTGAGCACTCTTGGCTTTGTTCTTCTCTGCTCGGACTCCTCTGTTGTTCTTGTTTCTCTCTCACAGGCTTCCACCTGTTCTTGACCTCACACTGTCTGCCTCCAGTCTGTTGACCTTTAACCCCGGCCAATCACAAACAGTCAGGAACCTCTTGAGCACCTCTTGACCTGTGGAGAGTGAGACGAGGGGTGTGTTGTTGTTGTTGTGGTGTGTGTGCGTGTGTGTGTGTGTGTGTGTCAGCTGGTTCTGGGTTTCCCGATGACTTTAATGATAGTAACTGATTTAATTTGAGAAGTTGTTGATCCCCCGACATTTCATCCAGCAGGTCAAAGTTTGCACCTTATCCAGTGAAATTTCTTAACATCCACTCGATGGATTGGGTGAAATAAATTGTACAGTCATTCATGGTTCCCCTATAATGTATCCTAATAACTGTTGTCATGCCCTGACTTTTTATAGAGGGCCATCGTCAGCTCCAAATGATAATTTGTCGGTATCATGTTAGCACACTGCATGTGCCTTAGAAACAGTCCGGCTGATAATCCGGCAGGCAGCAAAGCCAGTGAACCTTGCGACTATATAAAGACACTGCAAACATTTGTCAAAAATATTACATGACGTTTAGCTGACATTTTTGTCCAAAGCGACTCATAATAAGCAAGAATCCTGCAAGTACATTAGCTTCAAATAGGTGAAATCATTTAAGTACAGAACAATAGCTTCAAATAAGACAAACTGATGTAAGTGCAACATACAGAAATTTTTTTTTTTTTTAAATTTTTCTATTATTGGCCGAGGTGCAGTTGAAACAGGTGTGTTTTCAGTCTGCGACGGAAGGTGTGAAGACTTTCTGCTGACCTGACATCAATGGGGAGCTCACCAGCAATCTATTTAGCTTTATCAGTATGCAAATCCTAAACTTTTATTTGGAGGTATTTTTGAAAGGTATCGACAGGTTGCATCAGGTTGTATATTATATTATTATATCAGTGAAGTAGTTGTAACATCTGGCGGACTTTCAAATCAAATCATTTACATTTATTTAAGCCTAATAAGCCTACCATTGTTTCATATTTTCACTTTCTTACAAAATTCCTGTCATTATTATTAGCCTGTATCAGTGTGAAAAGACACCTGAATAATATGGGAAATCTATAATTATAACTAGATACTGGTTAAAAAAATTTTTTTAAAAAAAGACATCATTTAGTATTTCAGAAAGGAGTCAGGAAGTAAAGTATGTTTAATTCTTTCTCAGGCCAGCAAAGATGTCAGTCTCAAAGAACCTGATGGGCAAAGTTGACGTCAAAGCTTTCGGTAACGCTGAACCCGTATGATGGTCGGTCGCTGTTGCAAAAAAGACAATCATAGGCGTCACTATCACACAAGGCGTGCAACTTCCATAGAGTCCTGAGCAGTCAGAGGCCAGGCGCAGAAAAATGTGCCATTCTGAAAGCTGGATATCCCCAACGCAGCGGAATTGATTGACCGAACTTTGACTGAGCAAGAGAAGGTTTTTAAGGAGCGCATGGTCACTGTTTTGGAGGACGTTGCCACTGACAAAACTCTACGGACGGGATAAGTCCCCTCAGTTTAGCAAATACCGTCGAAAAAGGTTGAGAAACGATTTCTGACTCCATATACGGGGAAACACGCATCTGATCTGTGAGTAGTTTAGCTGATTTTACATGCTCAGGATGCTTCATTTGGAAAATGTTTTGGGAGCGTTAAGACAAATTGAAAGTCTGACCGGATGACGGCGCAAGAGGAAAAGTCAGAGGATCAGCAACGTGAGACGGATTCATCCAGGAATATCTGAACAAACTCATGCTACTCCATCCAATAATCGTGAAGAAATGTCATTCTGGACCAAGTCAACCATGTTTTGTAGACCGTCAAAACTCATAGGGACACAAACATAGCTAAATAATCACTTTTCAAACACAAAAGCATATTGAGAGACTATGTCTGTTTTTCTTTCTGTAAATCCCGCGTTGGACCCATGCGGGAGGTGCGTGTGTTTGTGTACGTTTGAGTGGCAGTTAACAAGCTGGGACTCCAGATGCTATCACATCACACTCAGCTGCTTTGACGCTGAGGGCCTCGGCTCTTCTCCATCAGACATCTGGTGACGTAACACAAACCCTCTGCAGGTCAGTTAGACGCTAAAAAAAAAAAAAAAAAAAAAAAAAAAAAAGCCTTATGTATATTATCGGCCTACAGATGTGCTGATCGCAGTTAAAGTAATGTCCATTACAAAGATTTCTTTGTAGGCTTCGGTCATTTATAAAACATCTGCCAGTTGCCCTTCTAAACTCTTCTAAACCATAAACCCTGAGCTGCAGCAGTAGGAAAATGCCACAGATCCATCAGATTTGTGCATGTTTCATAAAAGATCGAGTCACTCCTGCCCCCTGGTGGCTGTTTCTGGCACCGTCTGTGTTCTCAGTGAATGCCTTTGTGCAAAGTGGATCCTTGTTCTCCTGCAACTTGAGGCCCATCTGAAGGGCCCTGCGCGCCGAACCCCGTTCCGCAGTGGCACAGAGCTCATCGAGGATTTCCCCGTTGACCAATCTGCCCTACAAAAGGAGTGAACTATATTTTTTGTGTGAGAGCTTCAGTCTGATTCACTTCCTGAGCAGGACCGGATGAGACATCAGTCGGTCTGCACACTGCCGGGCTGATCAGGTGCCGCCCCCAGCGCTACGTGACAGAACAGCCGTCTGCACCTGTCAAACGCTCCCTGTGATATTTCCAAATGGAAGTGTGAAGTTGAAGCCCACTGCTTTAAGGTTCTGTATTAAATATTAAAGGGGCCCGGCTGGAATATTTCCATTTGAGGCTACTTTGTGCTTTTATTTCACTACATCTCAGAGGCTAATATGGTGCTTTTTACTCCACAGTCCACTCGTGTTATAGATGTAGTTTCTAGATACTTTACTGATTAAATATTTTCACACAAAACATACATATATAATATCATATTATAACATATCAAGCATTGTTAGATTGCATGACTAGCAATACATAAAGCATAACATTAAATCATACTTACGTGTTATTGCATCAAAAATTACATTCTAATGAAATATGTATAATTCAAACCTCTGAACCTCCCTTTACTTTTGATACTTTAAGTATCAGTGACAGGCTGCTTCACCCGCGGTGTCACACGGAGAGATACCGCAGGTCCTTCCTTCCTGCAGCAGTCAGACTATACAGTCACCACGGCCCCTGGTAGACCACCACACACTCAATGTGGCTGTAACACCACTGTTCCACCGCTCATGTGCAATACACCCCGTTACTATTTATTACTATTCTTACTGTGCTTACTTACTTACCTTACTGTGCAATACAATCACGTGCAATACGTATGTGCAATATATCTCTTTTTACTATGTATTATTGTTACCACTGGCTGCTAGAGTATTACTCTCACTGTTCACTTACTGTATTATGTCAACCTGCCACTTACTTGTTGTGTTTTTTGTACTTATATCTTGTACTTATACATTTGTACTTAACCTTTATCTGCACGGTCCATTTGCTGCTGTAGCGCTGTAAATTTTCCCGCTGTGGGACGAATAAAGGTTTTCTGATTCTGATTCTGATGCTGCTACTTTTGTACTTTTACTCACTCAAAGTGTTTTAATATAGAACATTTACTTGTAAAGGACTGCTTTTTTAAAACATTTTTATTGTGGTACTGCTTCTCGTATTCAAGCGAAAGATCATGGTCTATTTTCCACATGTTGTGCGGTTGTGTGTACGTCACACATTTGAAACATTTTAAAACTGAATTTTTCATCTTTGGGCTTGGAGATTACTGTCACTGGGTTTAATGTTGATGTCCAGTTGCTGGTCCTTCTCGTCTTCTTTTGAGTTGTAGATCATTGGATCCTGAGAAGTGTAGGATCCTGTGTTGGAGCTTGACCCATACCAGCGACTAAAAGTCTGGATAAATTGGCATCTGCGCTTACGTGTCTTTCTTTCTTTCTGGCCTCTTAAAAGCCTCCCATTTTAAGGTAGTGCAACACTAAGTTGCTGGAGTATCTCTTTATGCATGTGTCAAGGACGAGAGGGTGCATTATGGACTCACTTCATCCACAGAAAAGATGTATTGGGTTGTGCTTTGTCTGTGTTAGCCTGACTGCACATCCCCTTCCTTCAAAAAAAGTTCAGTGTGAGGACCTTGGGAAAAAAACAAAGCGGTCACCCTCAGTCCAGTCTCTTTGTGCCCTGAAGTCCTCCTCTTCCTACTGGAGATGTGAAAACGAAAGAAAAAAGAGGCTCGTACCTCATAACGAGACGCAGTTCAACAGTGCACACTCAACCCACCCAACTCGGACTGAGGAGTTCACGCGATCGGCGTGTCAGACGTGAGCGTTTTGGAAAGTCGCGTATTACTGCACAAGTCTTTTCAATGACAGGCATGAATACAGACAAGTCTTTGTTCTTGAACAGAGACCGGACTGGAAACTTTATTTTGAGAGCCAGAAATTAACCAAGCCATCACTGAGTCACTTGTGTTCTTCAACAATCCTCTCGGCCGTGTTAGTCATGTTTCCAGCCATAAAACTGAGTGCACGAATCACTATTTTGATATGAACATGAAGCAAAAACCACTACGGGTCGTGTGGTGGGGGTCACTTGTAGGGATGAAGCCACAGAGAATTATCGCAGGATTGTAGTGTCTTTCAGCTCATTGTTTTGTGTTTTGTTTTCAGCGAGAACGCTCTCATAAAGCCACCGTACACTTCCTGCTCAGCAGACAGACAGTGAGGGACTAGCTGGTTAAACATAGTGCAGCTAAAGAAACACGTTTTCCTCAGGAGTTTGTGTAGAGCAAAAATATTGGACTCACGCGACTCCAATTAAAAGCTAACGATGCTGAGCCGGTGCTCACCAGAGCACTTTAGAAGGTAATAATATGTCAATGTTGTATTTATAGCTCATCATGCTGCCCCCAAGTACAACTTTAAAGCGCGTTTAGACAACAAACTACGAGCAACTTTCATTGATCCACTTTTAGGTTTTTCAGGTTTCCTCCCAGATCAGATGAGAGAAAAAAAAAGAAAAAAAAAAAGAAAACAGTCAGTGATGTTGCTCGGAGAGGAGAAATGAACAAATTACATTCGAACCAATAAATCAAATTTTTTTTGGACATATAAACAAAAGCCAGTGATGACAGTTGAATGATGTGTAATGATTAATAATGTAACCAAATGTGGAAAATGTATTACAGGAAAAAAAAAAAATGCACTTTACTGTTCCAGCGCTTTTGAACTCGTTCTGCATTGACCCTGAGGAGACCTCGTTCCAGTTTCTCCATCTTCAGATGTACTACCAACATCTCCTATCCCCGAAGTCTCAAACGGTAAGAGTGTTGGTGAATGAATGACCAGAGAAGACACGTGTATATTACAAGATACAGAGAAAGAAGGACTTCTGGAAACTTTTAATCTTAATGCAGTGTTTGGAAGAATATACTGTTACGGTGACAAATGTTTCGAAATGACATAATTTGATGAGTTTGCACATTGTCAACTGCAACCGGGATTATAAATTCTGAAGGTGAAAAATGTAACCGTTTAAATTTCACAAACGTTTCTAACGACACTGAGTTAATATCGAAAAAGAAAGGCTTTTCATGTAGCTCATTATGAAATGTTACAGTGCAAAGGATGAAGTAAAGTGTTTCCTGCTTTACCCAAAGAACTAAAGTCAAGAGAACGTTTTGGTTTAGCGACGAATCCCAGATTAGGATTTTGAAGTCACCAAGTCTCTCACTTTTGTTGAGGCAGGAGACCGGCTTCATTTGTTGTCACCATTCCGATGTTCCACTTCAAATGAAACGTTTCCTCATGCTGGATGTACTGAACTCAGGTCGTCACGGCATCTTTGACCCACTTGAGGGAGCTGTGGACTAGATATCGTCTGGTTCCATATGCAGACTGAAACATTAGTTTGACAAATATTATAAACGTTCTGTCCACATCAAATTAAACAGAGTATAGGAGAGTGTACAGCAGCGTATTTTACTTCACCTTCATGACAAGTGAGCCAGGAGGAGACTGTATTTTGTTTATAGATTTTTAAGCACAAGTAGTGATGCAACAAACGATCATTTTCATTAATAACGAATCAGCTATTTCAGATGTATAGATTTGCCATTTATAAAATGTCGACTCTTTTCAGTTTCAAAAGTCGCTGCGATGTCGATGGTGGTGTATCCAATGTACACGCACAGCATATAGTTGTTAACGTTGTCATTAACCACGATTTAGTAGAAACAGGCTGATTATTTGAGTTTTCTTGCAGTTGTAGGAGCAGCGGCGGGCTGCTCCTCTGTGGGCTGGACCCCAAGTGATAATTAAATTGAGAGATGGAACACGAAACATATATAGAATAACAGAAGTTATTATTTTTTATTATATATTATTTTTATCGTTGATTAGTTCATTAATCGTTGGGTCTAGGAAATGTCAGAAAATAAGGAGAAATGTCCTTCCCAGTTTCTCAGAGTCCAAGCTGACGTCTTTAAATGTCTTGTTCTGTCAAAACCCAAAGATATTCACTTTAATACGATATAAAACTGAAAAAAATATGCATGACATCTCCATATTTGAGGCTGAAAACAGCTTTTTATGCCAATTTTGCATGAAAAAATATGTCAATGATTAAGCGATTATTAAAGTAGTTGCTGAATATTTTTTTGTCAACCCACAAATCGATTATTCACCTAATCGTTGTGGCTCTTTGTTATCTTTAAAAACGACTCGTAAATCAAATGTATGTTTCAATTTCAACGTGCATTAATGAATCCTTTAAAGATGAAACAAGGAAACTATTAACCATTAATTTTTTCCTTTTTACGTTGAATTTTATAATGCAATCAAATGTGTATTTATTCATAATATTTGATAAGAATGAAATACTGCAAAACTCTTCAATTCTTTCAGGCTCCATAGCAGGCTTCATGGGCGGCACAGACTTGCCATCTGCACACTCTGCGGTGCGTTATTGTCCATGCTTCTTGCATTTTCATCATACATGACATCACATCTCTTCTCTATAGTCCCCAATGAGAACAGATCTGTTCATTTAATTTCGACATCTTTTACTGACATTACAAACCTCCCTTTACACAATTAAATAAATGGTCGACAGAGTTTGATTCTCAGCAAGTCTATTTCAGTATAAGTGGTTTAATTTTGTTTTTTTAAAACTCCTCACAGCGTTTCTCCAAACACCTCATTATTCTTGCACTTCCGAGATAAGCAAGCAAGACTCAAACTCTGTGCCAAACAACATTTTTGAAGCAAACTATTTGACAGAAGTCAACATTAAGACAAGTGGGGAGCAAACAGTCACATAATAACCAATAATTATACTTTGTACATGTGTAAAACCTGACTAAAAAGAGACTAAGTGGCCGGCTTACAGCAGCCAACGCAGAAAGGAGCAGTGATCTGACAAAATTAATCAAATGCCCTAACAGTAACCTCCTCTTCAGCCTCCTTAGCAGTGTGTACGTGACAAGTGTGTGTGTGTGCGTGCGTGCGTGCGTGCGTGACTGTGTGTATGCATGCGTGTGCACTTGTGTTCTATCATACAAACAGTACATTACATAGAAACCCAATGTGTTCTAATAAGGCATTATGTGGCAAAACAGAAAATCCGAAAAACAGAAACTCCACAGAGCAAAAAACTGCATTAATGCCAGAAAATCTGTTTTTAAGGCCAAGAAAACAGAAGAAAGTACGTCATGAACACAGTGACGAGCTGCGTGAAATCAAGCTGAAGTCTTGAGGAAACCTTAAATGTCACTACAGACACCGTTTAATGGTCGGGGCAAGAGTGAGATGATGAAAGAAATATGAACATCTGGGCATCTCTTCCTGACAAAAATGGTTTGTTGCTCTGGGTTCGTGAATTGTGGCTTGTGTCGTAAAACAACTAAGAATTGTCTGCAGAAGCCCGTCTACAGAGTTACAACACAAAGTCCGTCGTCCACAGTGGAATAGGTTACATATTCACTGTAGCGAGGGTAAAAACCAGAGTGTGTGCATTTACTTCACAGGTGGTGATAGTAGCATAATGAGCTGGGACAGTACCTTAAAAAGTACAGATATAAAATACATTCATGAAGACATCTTTACAAAGAAAAAACGAGAACAAGGTCAATAGAAAGCCGAACACCATCAGTTCGACTGGCTCAAGCCGAGAGGCAAAACACAAACATCAGTTTATGGACTACAGTACAGAGTCAGGTGAGGGGCCAGGAGCAGAACAGAGACAATGATTCCCAAAAAAAAAGGGTTTTTTTGTGTCGTTACATTTCCGCACAGCAGTTTCATACAACTGCCGCTACTTACTGGTACTCAAAGGGACCATCCAAATGATAAAAAACACATGTTTGGCCACATACCCCAGGTAGTGTCTTGCCATGCACTCCATTTTGGTTTCACCTGACCAGGTTTTGAGACGGGGCTCTCAGCCTCCACACCAATACAATGCAGGTGAGAAAAAATGTCATGTGTGGTGCTCACAGCATTAAACAATGACATTTAAAAAAAATTAATAAAACAAAAACATTTTTTTCAAAAGAAGCATATGTTTTCAGAAACAGTCCAGTCACACCAATATTTGCGTAAGCTAAAGTTTCGGTCCAAAATCGCGAAGGTGCCAAACATCCACAGTATGTACTGCTTTTCTCGGGTTTTATATGACTGTAACCATAGTTACCAGTAGTTTTTTTTTTTTTTTTTATCATTTGTTGGGCAAAACAAGCATCTTGAGACGCCATCCTACACAGTGGGAAATTAAGACTCAATGGTTAACCGAAAAAGTAATCAACAGCTGATACGACAATATAAACATGCAGACCTAGAAATCGCATTTTGCGAATGTTGACAGGCGAATTTACACCACTGACCAATCGCAAAACCATTTCTTTAAGAGAATGGAGAGCTTTTTACATAAAGAGTTTTCCAATTTTTGTTTCCCCAACATACTAAAAAACTCAAATGATTGCACTTCTGTATCGTTGTAAAAACGTGTAATTTCTAAATACATTTTATCTAAAAACAGAAAAAAATAAATAAATAAAATGTTTTAAAAAGAGAGAGAACAGAGAGCTGGAGCTAGTTACCAAGCTAACTAACATGCTACTACCTAGCT
>CALSCE010009464.1:0-11413 GCA_943593645.1 Bovichtus variegatus | reverse complement strand
TTGTTCCACGGCCAGAACGGAATCCGCATTGTTCCTCTTCAATCTGAGGTTCGACTATCGGCCGAACCCTCCTTTCCAGCACCTTGGAGTAGACTTTACCCGGGAGGCTGAGCAGTGTGATACCCCTGTAATTGGCACACACTCTCTGGTTCCCCTTTTTATACAGGGGAACCACCACCCCGGTCTGCCACTCCTTAGGCACTGTTCCCGACTTCCACGCAATGTTGAAGAGACGTGTCAGCCACGACAGCCCCTCCACACCCAAAGCCTTCAACATTTCTGGACGGATCTCATCAATCCCCGGGGCCTTGCCACTGTGGAGTTGTTTGACTACCTCAGTGACTTCCACCAGGGAAATTGCTGATGATCCCCCATAATCTTCCAGCCCTGCCTCTATCAAAGAGGGCGTATTAGTCGGATTGAGGAGTTCCTCAAAATGCTCCTTCCACCGCCCGAGTACCTCCTCAGTTGAGGTCAACAGTGTTCCATCCCTGCTGTAAACAGCTTGGATGGTTCCCCGCTTCCCCCTCCTGAGGTGCCGGACAGTACGCCAGAAGCACTTTGGTGCCGACCGAAAGTCCTTCTCCATGGCTTCTCCGAACTCCTCCCACACCCGCTGCTTTGCCTCTGTCACGGCCGAGGCCGCTGCCCTTCGGGCCTGTCGGTACCTTGCAACCGCCTCTGGAGTCCCCCGTGATAACATATCTCGGAAGGACTCCTTCTTCAGTCGGACGGCTTCCCTGACCACCGCGGTCCACCACGGTGTTCGAGGGTTACCGCCCCTTGAGGCACCTAAGACCTTGAGGCCGCAGGCTCCCGCCGCAGCTTCAGCAATGGAAGCTTTGAACATTGACCACTCAGGCTCAATGCCCCCAACCTCCACAGGGATGCCAGAGAAACTCCGCCGGAGGTGTGAGTTAAAGGTCTCTTGGGTATGGGCCTCCTCCAGACGTTCCCAGTTCACCCGCACTACCCGTTTGGGCTTACCAGGTCTGTCCAGACTCTTCCCCCACCCCCTGACCCAACTCACCACCAGATGGTGATCAGTTGACAGCTCCGCCCCTCTCTTTACCCGAGTGTCCAAAACATGCGGCCTCAGATCAGATGATACGATTACAAAATCGTTCATCGATCTTCGGCCTAAGGTGCTCTGGTACCATGTACACTTATGAGCATCCTTATGTTCGAACATGGTGTTTGTTATGGACAGCCCATGTCTAGCACAGAAGTCCAATAACAAACAACCACTCGGGTTGAGATCAGGGAGGCCGTTCCTCCCAATCACGCCTCTCCAGGTGTCTCCATCGCTGCCCACGTGCGCGTTGAAGTCTCCCAGTAGAACTATGGAGTCCCCTACTGGAGCCCCCAACAGGACTCCATTCAGGGTCTCCAAGAAGGCCGAATACTCTGAACTGCTGTTCGGTGCATATGCACAGACAACAGTCAGAGTTTTCCCCCCCATAACCCGTAGGCGTAGGGAGGCGACCCTCTCGTCTACCGGGGTGAACTCCAACGTAACGGCACTCAGCCGGGGATTTGTGAGTATCCCCACACCCGCCCGGCGCCTCACACCCTGAGCAACTCCAGAGAAGAATAAGGTCCAACCCCTATCCAGGAGTACGGTTCCAGAACCGAGACTGTGCGTAGAGGAGAGCCCAACCAGATCTAACTGGTAGCGCTCCGCCTCCCACACAAGCTCCGGCTCTTTCCCCCACAGAGAGGTGACGTTCCACGTCCCCAGAGCCAGCCTTTGCCGCCCAGGTCTGGTCCGTCGAGGTCCCCGACCTTCACTGCCACCCGTCTGGCAATGTACCCGACCCCAACGGTTCTTCCTGCGGGTGGTAGGCCCACATGATGGAGAGGGGGGGGGTGCCACGTTGCTTCTTCGGGCTATGCCCGGCCGGGCTCCGTGGCAAACCCGGCCACCAGGCGCTCGTTGACGGGCCCCCCTTCCAGGCCTGGCTCCAGACGGGGGCCCCGGGCTTCCTCCGGGCAGGGTCACACCTCCTCTTTTTTGATGTTGCATTGGGGTTCTTGAACCATTCTTTGTCTGGCCCCTCACCTGAGACCAATTTGCCATGGGAGACCCTACCAGGAGCACTAGGCTCCTGACAACACAGCCCTCAGGTTCATAGGAGCACCCAAACCCCTCCACCACGGTAAGGTGATGGTTAAAAAAAATTTAAATATCTAATTTTGTCCTTTTTTAAATTTTTTATTCCTTATTAATTAAGAGAAAGAGGAGGCAACATTATGTGTTTCACTGCACACACATACACGCACGCACACACAATATTAAATGCACCTTCAAACCCCCTGATGAGATCAATGTGCAGAGCTAAAGATTAATGAGGCTGCTTGTTTTTTAAAGAAGAGTCTGAGCGAGGGGAAATGTTCATTAGTGCAGTTAGTTAATCTCAACGCACTTAGAGCAGTCCACTGGTGAGATTTGTGGCGGAGCCGAAACATTAGAACATCATCCGGAGAAGAGTGTCGGACTGGTTT
Organism: Bovichtus variegatus; assembly: GCA_943593645.1. Classification (NCBI taxonomy): domain Eukaryota; kingdom Metazoa; phylum Chordata; class Actinopteri; order Perciformes; family Bovichtidae; genus Bovichtus; species Bovichtus variegatus. The sequence continues at coordinate 8,908 of CALSCE010009464.1, read as the reverse complement.
TAACTAACACATTTGTCCTGCTTGTATCCCTCCGGGACTGTGCTTTGTAAAATGAAATTCATGTGCTGCAGTCGCTGCTACCAGGAACGTACATGCAATATAAACAGCAGTAATGGCATACATATATATTATTATTGTATTAAGAATGGAGATTGAATGAGTTGTTATAGTCTTTATAAAAGTGTACGACATAATTGTCCAAGTATGTATACGTTAACTTGTCTAATGGATGTTACATAACTATTTATTTTGATTAATATAATTATTTTTGGAATATTTCTCAGAACATTCTCAGTTACCTGAACATTGTCTCTGGAAAGAGATGTCGCTATTTAATTATACAAATGCATTTTTTAATGCTATAAGCACAAGGACTAAACAGTTAAACAACAGAGATCACAAAGATAAATAAAACCAAAAATTATAGACATGGTCGATTCAGTCAAATTGCATAATAATTAAGTTCCTCTTTAAACTAATCTGCATAAGGTGAAATTCTGTATGCTTTTAAGGAAACACAATACTCAACCAGACAACGTTGAACATACTGCAAAAGGTTCACTGGCAATGTATTTAATTTTTTTTTATTTCTCAATATGGCAACGTTTTTATGGTTATATTTTTCTACTCGGGAAAACTTGGTTAAATACTGAAAAAGTTAACACTAGTTGGCTTTTTCAATATTCAACCAAATGTTTTTGTAGCTTAAAACTAACCCGAGCTTTGTGTGCTAACCCCGACGTCCACCCTACAATTTATGTGAAGTCTTAGTATGTCACACTTCCTTTACTGAAAATAAATAAATAAAGAAACATTGCCAGTGAACATAATCCAAGTATGTTTACTCTGAAACATGTTGGGGAAATCAGATTGGCATGACTTGACTTACCACTGGAGGAAAGTAGGGAAATATCTCTATCTGATTTCTGTGAGCTCTGATGACTCGTCATCCCTTGACATTTTGCTTCAGCGCCACCAGCAGATCAGGATTCTTCCTTGTCCTCTGAAATATCTTAACATTTACCAGATGGATCGGCACAGAACAAACAGACGGCTGATGATGTTGACTGATTATGTCGATCTCCAGATTTAGTGCCAACATTAAATTTGATGGATTGGTCACGAAAAAAATGGCAACTGTGGTAAACATTCCATCTGCTTTACGTCACGTGAGCGTGTTGAGACTTTTTTTTTGGTGGTGTAGGGGCGACTTATCATTGACCCTGAAACAGGTTTTTTCTGTCGAGTGCCTCAAGAATTTGATGGTTATTGCTTATCACTGGAAGCTAAATATTGTACCCGTAATGATTTTTGCATTCGTAAATATAATCGAGGCATTAAGATGACTGACTGCATCCAGAGATATTCCTCAGAAACTGGCCAGGTGCACTTTGACAGGACTGCAGGTGTACCTACTCACACTGGCACTGACGGAATAAGTGCCCTTTCATCACTATGATAATTTCCTCGAAACAAAAAGCCACCCAATAATATTTTCCATCTACGTGCCAGAGAAAATGGTGCGCAATCATTTCCAATTCATTTGGGCTTCAGCCTAATGTAGCCTTAGCCTGTTACCCCTTTTAGCTCTCTATTCATGTTCTGCCAACAGGCCAATTTTGCAGCCGTTAGCTCTCAGGATCTTTCAGGTTGAGACTCACGGCTGTGTGTTGCCTCTGCTTAACGTTCATCAAAGGTGATGTTAGAATGCGTGTTGTCCTTATGAGATATAATTAAAATTTCCTGTGAGCTTTCTTTTTTTTTTTTTTTTTTTCTAACCTTGTTCGTCGCCGAAAAAGCTGGACTGATCAAAGCTGGAAGGGGGGATGTCCGCGCACTGTAGCCTACAGCTGTGAACAAGAAACACATTCGTTTTTTTTAATTCAAAGAGAAGAAGAAACTTCGATTTTAACCCAATGGAGTTTGTGTCTATAAAAACACAAACTTGAAGGAGAATGCATTATGTCCCGACAGGTATGTGAAGGGTTCAACATGTTGTTGGATGCAATATAATGCATAATGATTTTCTCCTGTCGCAAACCATAGAATGACAAGACAACCGCCATGACATCTACTGAATCTCTGTACACCTTTAAAGAAGGATCCCTCATCTGTTCCTCCTCCTGAGGTTTCTTACGTTTTTTTTTACTTTTACTTTTACGTTTTTCCTTATCCAGACCAAAGAACTTGAAATAGAGGGTGTTATATGCTGTAGCCTAAACGTGTAAAGCACTTTGAGGTTACTTTGTGACTTTGGGCTGTATAGATATCATTGACTTGACATGACTTTCCTTAAGATTTGATGTGTTTTAATGCAGCGACAAGGTCCCGGTTCTGAAGGATTATCTGAATGTGTAAAAAGGGATCTTTTTGGTCAAATTCAAATGAAACAACATGATGAATTTTGCTAAACCACTTGATCGGGTCACTTTTTTGCAACTCAGTCAGTCTGATATGATGGATGAACGCACGTGTGTGTAGATGTTTTGAATATGTTTGTGTATATATGACCATATGTCTACCGTGTTTGTTTTGTTATCTCGTGCATATTATGTCCCATAACAAACTATTCCAAAGGTCAAGAATAAACTCCCTAACTGATTTTTCTTATTTTGAAGGAAAAAAAGGTCTTCACCACACTCGTTGACTCCAGTCTTTTTTCTTTCTTTTTTTGCCCCTCTGAATTGTGCTGTCCTTGTTCTTAGTACCTGATTGCAACACTCCAGTTGATCCACTTTAATTTGTAATATTTCATCGTACATCGTATTTAAGCGTCTCAATCGTAGAAATGACCTCGCTGAGCAAGAAGACGTCCAGGATGTATGTATGTGCTATATTGGAAAATCTGGCTCCAAAGTTATATGGATATGGATATGTACTTCCCTTCACTGATAATCCAAAGAGCCCATCAGGCCCAGGCAAGGTGTAAACAGAGGACTTTGGTTGTATCTATTTTTTTGTACTGTATGGACGAAGGGATGCAGTCGTGAGGGCTGCTAAAGCCAAAAAAGTGATATGCAAAGACGAGATTATCCGTTTCCTTGCTTCTTGTTTCTATTGACAGACAGATTGTCTGTCAATAGAAACAAGAAGCATCTGATGAACTCCTTCTCGTCACAATATATCTCTTTTATCTTTCTCTTTTTGTCAGGATTCATGTCCATTTTTATGCGACTCAAAGTATGGCAATCACATTAAAAGTCTGACTTTTGGCCAAAAGAGTTTTCACGTGCGATTTTTCTCTGGGTGGCCATACATCAAATGTTATTAACCGTGTTAAACAGATCCTTGGCTTTAGTCTCAAGTCTGTTTTGCTTTCTGTTGACTCTTAAGAGCTCGGATATCTGCCGTCCATGGTCACTTGTTTTTTTTTTTGGATGCTCAAGTAAGTGGGGAAGAAGTCCCTCAGCTAAATAATCATAAAAGGCAACAGACAGAGGCGGAAGAGGAGAGGTGGAACAGAAGTATAGAGAGGCATAGGAGACTAAAAATTAGAAGAAAAAAACCCTGAAATACTCAACGCTTTGTTGCTTGTTTAGCAACCTCTTAAGGTGCTTAGAGGACTGTTTGTATCGTGACGCGCACTTCACCTGCATAGGGACATGGAGGAAGCGAGGGTGTTTGTTTCCTGCTTATGATGCCCCCGCTGTAGGGCTTGGAGAGAGGACAGAGAGGGATGCTTGAGGGAAACATTCAGGCTTTTGGCAAGCCTCAAAGGTGTGTTTATGAATAGGTTTACAGCTGAGCCACTTATGGCTGTCATGTTTTTTCCCCGAGGCCCGGAGGCTGACGGTTTCTCTATCAAGTGTACCGCGTTGGCAGTGTGAGGGATCTAAAATGCCAGCCTCCTTCATGCAACATTATCTCGTGTGATGAACTGTGACACCGGATAATGTTTTAATTTTTGTTCTTTAAACGGTTTACATTCATTAATTATTTGACGAAGCCTGGAAATATGGCAAGTTTCTGAGGACCTTTTCAGTTTTTCCACATTTTGTTAAATAAAAAAGCTTTTTGAAAGTCTGTGTGATGTATTTCAAGGGATAAACAATACAAAATCCTTTGGATGCTAAATAAACGGTTAAATTCAGTAATATACTGAAAAGGGCTGGAACATTCGTTTCATCTCAAAGGCAGGTTACATTTTGTGTCATTTGCATAACAGTGGAAGAAAACATATTGCTGATGCGGGAAGCATGCGCAAACTGAAGATAAGTGAACTCAGAATAAACCTGAAGGTAACATCAAAGTAACCTTTGAAAAATTAAGGGATTAAGTTCAATTTGAGATCCTCGTTTATCAGTCTTCTGCCGATGTATCAGATAACAGAGGATAAAACAATAAATCATCTTTATTTTAGGAGATTTCATTCCTACACTCCTTACGTCAGATTTGATCCGGGTGATCTATGGTTATTTAAGGGGAAAATAAAGCTGCTGCTCATTCAATTATTGATAGAAGATACACATGTAGCAGTTGAGTTTAAAGTCATGGTCATCAGACTCAATTGACGTATAGCAGGGGTGTTGAGCCGCATTTTGTAATAACGGTGCATTTTGTAATAAACGTCCAAAATGTAATAACTTTTTCATTTCATTTTGTAATAAAGCCGCATTTTGTAATAAACTGCCGCATTTTGGAATAAACTGCCCCAACGCATTTTGTAATAAATTTTGCCGCATTATGTAATAAGTTATTACATTTTGAGAAGATTATTACAAAATGCACTTGCAACTTTTTTATTCTCTAGAAAATGTAATAACATGGTGCATTACGTAATAACAATTCTAAAGCATTGTTTATTTGTTTGTTAATTGTATTTTATTTTACTTTAAAGTATTTGTAAAAGTTAGGCCTATTATTAGTATCACTGTATTAGCCTAGTAGCAGTACTTAGCAATTACTATCAGTACACTATTCAAAGGTTGCATTAACAGAGAATATTCTGTAAATTCCAGATTTTTTTTATTGGATACCAAAACCACATCAAGAATAGTTATAAACATCCAACAAACCTTATTATGCTTCTTATAATACAGAACAAAACTCTGGGTATCAAAATTTAATCCATTCGTAAACATTAACATATGCACATACAAAATAGAAACGCTGATGAATAGGTAAAGAACAGCTTTATTTATGCATTTATAGAACCTTTCAACAACAATAAATGCAACCAACACATGCAGGCTTGCGGCCAATTTAAAATAATAATGAACCAATGAATATAAGTTCTACCTTAAACAACGTAAGAGTCTTCTGCTTGTTTAGAGAGCTGCTGTGACCAGCAAATTTCTCCACTAAGATTAATTTTAAACAAATATGAAATTGCCTCAAAAGGCTAAACAAACAACAAAATTTCTATTTCCAAAATATATCCGTAATTTCAAATTGTCCATGTCTAATATGTCTAATTACCAGCCAAGCCATAAACCACTTGGAATGTTTCCCAAACAGCTCCTTGAGTTTTAATGCCACACCACCAAAGCGCCCTGCTGCTTTGTACAACCTTTGTACACTAATTGTGTGCTTTCCAACGACGTCCAACCCAAGGCTTCGGCTTAATGTTTCCCTTAGATAGATTGATGGATGGAATCGATCTGCAATGTCTTTAAAATGTTGAGACACTCTGTTAAACGTCCCAAGCATTGACATGTCATCCTCAAGGGTCATTTTGATAATAGACTGAAACATTTCAGTTGGTAGGACAGGCTGAACAGGGGGTGTAGTCAGAACAGGGTCCTCAGGCTCATCAGGCTGGATAGGTGGGTCACACTCATCTGGTGAGTCAGGCTGGATAGGTGGGTCAGACTCATCTGGTGAGTCAGGCTGGATAGGTGGGTCAGACTCATCTGGTGAGGCAGGCTGCAGTGGTGAAAGTGTGTTGTTGTCATATAACTGTCCTGCTTGAGCATCCAAAACATGCTCTATAAATGGTGTGACTGGTCCCTCCAAACTCAGATAATGTTCTCCATGCCCCTCTGCCACATGACCAAGTACTCGCACTGGATTGTTGTGACAATATATGTTTGACTCTGATACAATAGTTGAGGCATTGATTCCCAGAGAGGAAATTACAAGAAACTGGACCTGGAAAATTTCAGATGCTCTTTGCAATGTAATGTGGTCACCATAGGTTCCAGTTCGGGCCATTCTTTCCAAGTATCCCATCCCAGTCATTGCCCTCGACAAAGTTGAACAAGAGTGTTCCATTTCCATTGTATGGATAATTCCTGAGGTCTTGGACAATTTCATCTCTTAAGCTTTCTGGTGATCTAAATATTCCAAGGGCGGATAGCTGGTCAGCCATGGCTGCAAACTGACAATTTCCATCTGGGTCAGGGTCATAGCGAATGCTTAACTCCATGGACATAAATTCCTCTAGTCTGTCTGTGTGTGTGTACTGAAACAAAAGTGGGTTTAGGCCTCTCTTTGATGGTGCTGTCTTGGGTTTTTTAGAGTGTGTCTTTTTTCGCAGCTGGGTAGCACTAGTTATATCCGACACGAAGAACCATTTTTGTGTTTGTCGGAGGGTCTTTGGGTCCCTAAAACTCACTTTGTATTTTGAGAGCTTTCGATTTTTTTTCACAATTGTACCACGCCTTACGTGATACTTTTTGGAGACTCGATGGGCACCATCCCTCATTCTGACCAAAACAGCGTCCTTAACATTGTAGTGTTGTGATAGGTTTTTGTTTGAATGCACGCTTGATCATTAGTTTAGCACAGTGCTCAGAGGCCTTCCGTGCCATTCTTCTCACCCTTTTTCGTTTAGTATCAAATTTTTCTCGATGTCTCAAGGATGCTAAAGTTGAATGTTGATTCCTCACAGACTCCTTACGAACAGAAGATGGAGAACCGCATAAAGGATGCCTTATGCTGTTGCTTTTTCTTCCATAGTATACTTCAAATGGAGACCTCCAGCCTAAAACTTCTTTAAGATCCTCATTTAGCACTCTTGAATATACAGGTAGGTGCTTGACCCAGTTAACTCCGTTCCGTTGAAATTTCACCAGATCATACATGATCTTCTTTCTTAGCCACCTATGTGTCCTCTCAACCTTTCCTTGGCTTTGTGGATGATATGCTGAACTTTCAATTATTTTCACTTGCAGAGATGTCATTAGAATTTTCACTGCCCCTTTAAACTCAGTCCCTTTGTCATGTTGTAACACTTTGGGTGGTCCATGTTCACGATAAATCTTGTTAAGGTGTTTGGCAATTTCAACACTACTTTTTCTTTTCAATGGTTTCAGCCACATGTAACGACTGAACACATCCATCACTGTGAGAATGTAACGGTATAAAGCCTGACCATAACTAATTTTAATTTTTCCCATGTCCAATAGGTCAATTTGGTGTCGATCTTGCACTTCTTTGGCTTGAATGGTCATCAAAGGGGGCTTATTCAGAAACTTTGCATTTTGAAGTTGGTACCACTCAGTTTTGTTCAAGATTTCCTGCACCTTTCTTTCACTTATGCCACTATGATGCATTTTCAGTCGTTTGCTCAACTTTCTTGCTCCAGAACCCTTAGTATCATCTAGACCCTTTTTAACAACACAATCAACATTAGACTGTAGCATGACTGGCTTGCCGGCACACAGCAGTGTCTGCCCATCCTCACTGAGAGAATAGACCCCTTGATTTCTCCAGAGACGCACCAAGGCATTTTGTTGAATTCTTGTGCGTTCAGAAACTGGAACATCCCCCTAGGTCCCCTGGGACTCTTCGGCGCCCCCCCGGGGAGGCGCGCCTCACCTATTGAAAACCGCTGGCCTATATAATTCCAAACGTGTTCTGTCATACATAGATTTATTGGGCTACATAGCTCTAAGGGAAATTGCATAAAAAACAACAAAAAGTCACTCTTCTATGAATTCATTGTTTAACAAACAACAATAATAGGTATTATTACATAATGCACCATGTTATTACATTTTCTAGAGAATAAAAAAGTTGCAAGTGCATTTTGTAATAATCTTCTCAAAATGTAATAACTTATTACATAATGCGGCAAAATTTATTACAAAATGCGTTGGGGCAGTTTATTCCAAAATGCGGCAGTTTATTACAAAATGCGGCTTTATTACAAAATGAAATGAAAAAGTTATTACATTTTGGACGTTTATTACAAAATGCACCGTTATTACAAAATGCGGCTCAACAGGGGTCTTTAACGTTTTTCAGGCCAAAAACGTTTTTTTAGTTTTTTTTTTTTTTTTTTAAATGGAGGTCTTTTTTTTATTTAAGCCATTTTTCGATAATTGAAAGTTTTTTTTTTTAAATGAGTAATTTCTTCAAAATCAATGCATTTTTTGACAATTGAGGTCATTTTTCAAAATCGAATTTTTTCATTCATTCAAGTCATTTTTTTTTTAAATTGATTGTTTTTTTAGAAAGTTGAGGTGACTTTTTTCAAAGTCGAAGGTTTTTATAAAATTAAAATAGTTTTTTCGAAATGGAAAGTTTTTTTTGAAAATTGAAGGCATTTTTCGATAATCGAAGGATTTTATGAAAATGGTGGTCTTTTTTGAAAATTGAATATTTGAATAGTTTATTTTCTTTTGGAAAATTAAAGTAATTTTTCCGAAAATCAAAGGTTTTTTGAAAATTGCGGTCATTTTTTGAAAATCAAACATTTTCTTGAAAGTTGAAGAATATTTTGAAACTTTAGGTAATTTTTTCCAAATCGAAAGATATTCTTAAAATGAAGGTAATATTTTTGAAAATCAAAGGTTTTTTGAAAGTTGAGGTCTTTTTTCAAAATCGAGGTTTATAAAAAAACAAAACTTACCACCACTGTTACCAGCAGTAACCACTGATGTTTGCGAAAAACAACGAGCAGAGAAATATAAAGGCTTATAGCTTCAAGAGATTTACACCGCATGATGTATGATTGGAACCG
>CALSCE010009455.1:0-10921 GCA_943593645.1 Bovichtus variegatus | reverse complement strand
GTTTTACACACCTATCCTCTGTAACTGTATGTTGGGTTTCCAAACGATATTCAACAGTCTGCGCTGACGATCGACCTCTTCTTCGTATTCGACGATAGTTTTTTTAAAAACTCCGAATATTTCTTCAGCAGCAGCAGTTAGTCGCTCGTTGACAAACTCTCTCAAATGCTGAACTACAGACATTATTGTTGTTTAGGTACAACTGAAATATCGTGTCTGTACTACGACTACAAAATCGTAGTTCTACTTATTTAATACGTGCATGCAGCTAAAGCTACGAGCGCTTGTGTTGTTTACTTCCGCTTGGTGTTACACCGTTAAGTTACGACAGTGGAAGTGCTGGAGCTTTTCGTTCCGCTTTAAATTGATGCCATTTTATTCAAAACGTGTGTCTTTAACATCAGTGTAAAGTATGTACATCTACCTCGCTTCACTCAACAAGGAAATGTGGTAATAAACTACTCATCTTAATCTTGACCTTTTTTGTAATTTCGCAGATCATGATGTTGTATATTAAAAAGAAGAAAACAACAAACAAACATATAAACATCGGAGGAAAAAGTGTTCAGATTATTTAGAAGAAATAGAAATTAACCGATCAGAAGTTTAGTTAGAAAACAGAAGTACTAACCTATCAGCAAAATGTGTTTTTTGATTATCTTAACCTGCAAAGTAATTATTGTAACTGCAGGTGTCATATAAATGTTTGGGGTAAAAGGTAGTGAAGATTTATAATAGGCCTACTGCTTTAATGTTTACAAATATTTCATTACTAAAGTGATGCTATTTCCAGTTTTTAAACTCGTTTCCTGTACATCAAACTATATCTATATCAGCCTTTTGAACCGATTGCACATTAGAACTGACAAAAACCACAGGATGCTGGTCTTTTGAAAAAAGTCTTAATCACATAACAATCGGTCATCCACATCACGCCATTAGTTTAACAGCCAATACTGTGCACTCTAGGGATGTCACAATACCAGAAATTTTAGTAGAAGCTATTAATACCAGTGCAATTCAACGATTCTCGATGCCACTGTAAAAAAAAAAAAAGAAAACAATAAATCCCATGTACTTACACAACATACATTCTTTTATTACCATTTGTATACGTTTTTGTGTTAGGGTGTTAAACAGGTTATAAGTCCTTCTCTAATATCTATTTTAGGTCAAAACATCTCTTTCAAACAACTGTATTTATTCAAGTTCCTCGTCAAAAATAACATTTTACAAGACTACATTTGAACAGATCATGATACTGTTATAATGTACCTTCGCCTAGTTGTCATTTTTACTGAACAGACTATGAACGCACCATAACGCTATTGAACCTGCGGTCTCCGGCTAACAGCTTTCTTAAAGCCGATTTCAACATGGATTTGTTCTTCACAATGTAGCATTACCAGGGCAGAACATAGAGCGTCCCCTGGACTCGTCAACTTTGAGTTGACAGTCTCGAGCCTGACACTGACAGTGCCTACGGTACTGTAGAAAAACGAGCCCTGTCACGTTTTAAGAATGTTGGCATTGATTTGGTACACAGGGCGTGCACACGTACACATGCGCGCAGGCTGCAGTACACACACAGAGGCCATAGTTTGCCTTGCATACATTCAAGGAATGTATTTCTTCTATACATTTTTCATAACATTTCTATGAATGTTTGTGAGAAAGCCTATCTGCCGTAATGTCCTGTTTCTCTCTTGCCATAGTTGCCTCGAGTGAACGACGTCCTGTAGGAAGTGGAGCGCGAGGACAGAGAGCTTCAGTTTTCATGCTGTAATTTGTAATTTAATAATGGTTTTGCTTTTTTTTAGGCATGTATTGTATTGTACCCTCATTTCAACTTGGCACATCCTTTTTTTCATTATATTTATTCTTTCTATGTATCTATACATAGCCCACATACAATATGCAGACCCCGATCACAATCTCGACCAAATGCAATTTAATCCGGACCCTTCAAAAAATGCCAATGCAACCTGATCCAATTTATATATCACTTTCTTATTCAACCATTCTGGATTTATGACACCGTAGGCATTTTTCAACTGAATCTTTAAGATTTATACTTGAGTGTGACTATTCAAATGTGTTCAAGTATACAGTATTTAGACTATGTATACTTATGTCATCGTATACAGTATGCAGTGGTGGTAGAAGTACTCAGATCTTTTACTTAGGTAAAAGTAGCAATACCACTTTGTAGAAATACTCTGTTACAGGTAGAAGTCCTGCATTAAAAGTTTTACTTGAGTTAAAGTAGAAAAGTATCAGCATCAATATATACATAAAGTACAAAAAGTGAAAGTACTCATTGTGGCACATTTCAGAATTATTATATTACCAGATTATAATTATTGATTCATTCATGTTTTCATCACTTTAATGTTGCAGCTGGTAACGGTGGAGCTCAATTGAAGTATTTTATATATTGCTGGGTTGCTTAACCTATAATAATATATCATCATTTATTAGTTGATTTAAGATTTGTATTAATAATCTAAATTTGCAAAGTAACTAGTAACTAAAGCTATCATATCAATGTAGTGGATTAAAAAGTACAATATTCACCTCTGGGATGTAGTGGAGTAGAAGTATGAAGTAGCATAAAATGGAAATACTCAAGTAAAGTACGAATACTGTAAAATTATACTTAAGTAGATTACTTGAGTAAATGTACATAGTTACATTCCACCACTGACAGTATATATTGCAGTATATATACAGTAACTTTTCACATTTTGTCACAAGTGTTGTGACTTTTTTTAACCCACTGGATGTTACACTGTTACAGTTTGAAAGTGGAAATGAAGTGGGGATTGTTCCACTTACAATTGTTGCCATTTTATTCTCTAAAATTAATTGGCATCAACTGGAAAATAATCTGACAATGAATTTATTAATAAATCAATTGATTTAAGGAACATTTTTTAAAATTTGGCCAGACACATAAGTGAGGTAGCGTATTAAAAATAAAAAGAAGGCATGTTCACATTAAATAGGGTTTCTTATATGATAATACTACACAGGTGATGCCAGTCGCTCAAATGTGAAATCTGACTTCTTGCAAAGATGTGTAGGAGGCTTCATACAGAACTATCAAATACTACTTGAGTTACATGGATTTTAAGTCCTTGTTAAACTTTAAATATAAAGTTTCAAAGATGCTTCATAAGTAAACATTTGGCAAAATCAACAACCATCAAGATCACACCATTACTTTGACAGTCACCACTGTGAAACTAACATTTTCCCCACGATTTGACAGATTATTAAAAAATGTAATTAAATTGACTCAAAGAAACACTGTTTGCAAATAGAAATATAAGAGATACAGTCATATGAAGGGAAACTTTACACTAAAATATGACATCTCACCTTTATTTAACATGTTTTACATTTGGTTACAGAGATGTAGAAAATGTAAAAGTGGAATCATTCAGTTAGGCCCAATTCCAACCCGGCCCCTACACCCTCTCCTTGCCCACTTCGCGTGGAGGGTCCGCCACATTAAGTGCTGTTTCAAAAACAGTAGCGGGGAGTGGAAGTGGGTTATAAAACCCTCACAGAGTCTGCATCGATCCTGACTGAACCAGCTGCCCTTACTGACCACGTGCAATGCTGTTTGTGTCCGTCATGGAACATGCTGTGAAAAAATGTTCAAACATTTACTAGTAAATTGCGCAAACTAAGAGACATCTAATACTGTCACACAGATGTAAACAACTTAAAGGTAAAATTGTATTTTTATCTTTTACATAGGATCAAATATACCCGTGTCTAGTCTAGAAAACAGTACAAATGTTCATTTGAATGTACAATTTTGTAAATTTACAAGGACTGTAACCAAGAAGCTCATAAACATCAGAGTTAAAAACGAGAAGATGTTTACAAAGTGGCAGAAATGCCACTAAAGAATTTGGAGTTATATTATTATTTATCATTTCTTCCGGGAGATGCTGATACTTAACTAAGATTACGAAAACTTACAACAGTTGCTGTTTCTGCCAGAGTGAGGGACGTTCATCCCGAAGCTTCCCGCTTTATTTACACCGTGCACCTTAAAGAAGGGAGCCTCATTCTGCTGTGGGTGTGATTACAAACAGAGTTCACTCCGTCACAGAGTGGGAAGCTGTAAGGGCCGGATTGGAATTGGGCCTTAGTGAACACTTCTCCAGATTCAGCTCGATGGTTTCTCCTGCGATATTGATCCTACGGTGTTTTTTCCAGAGAAAAACTTGTCGCCTGTATGCCCTCATATATGCCTAAAGGTACGACTTCTCACGTGTGTGGATTCTTCTCATGTGGCCTAACAAATCACTGTTACGTCTGAAAGCTTTCCCACATGTTTTGCAACTATACGGCTTCTCGCCTGTGTGGATTCTCATGTGGACATTCAAATCATCGCTACGTCCGAAATCTTTCCCACATGTTACACAAGTATACGGCTTCTCACCTGTGTGAATTCTCATATGTCTTATCAACGCTGAAGCGTCGCAGAGCCTTTTCCCGCAGGTCTTGCAAAGGTACGGCTTCTCACCTGTGTGGGTTCTCATGTGGCCTATCAAGACACTATTACATTTGAAACCTTTGCCGCATGTTTTGCAAGAATATGGCTTTTCACCTGTGTGGGTTCTCATATGATACTTTAATGATGATATGTGACAGAATCTTTTCCCACAGGTTTTGCAAAAGTGTGGTTTCTCACCCGTGTGGATTCTCATGTGGCCTATCAAGTGATTGCTGGATCGGAAATCTTTCCCACAGGTTTTGCAAGAATATGTGTGGACTTTTAGGTGTCTCTGCAATTGTGATTTGAACTTACACATTTTTCCACACGTGTCACATTTTAAAAACGTTTTAACTGCGAGAGTATTACAGTCAATCGTTGAAATAGTAGGGTTGTATCTACTGTTAGTGTGACTGTTGCTTTTGTGATGTCTCTTGTTTGCTTCTGGCTCTGCATGAGTTGATCCTGAGTGTCCATGCTTGCCTCCTTTCCGATCTTGGCTCTCGACTACTTGAGAGTTGTGAGAGAGGAGCTGGTGGTCACTGTTTGTGTATAAAATCCCCCGTTCTGATACTACATAGCTTTGAACTGAAGTGTAGCTTAAAGGCTTTTTCTCCACCACACTCTGACTTTCATCAATACTCGAGTTCAGAGTCTGATCTTCACTGTGGTCACTTTCCTCATAAGTAGGAGTCAACATAAAGACATCAGTCTCCTGCTTCAGTACAAGCTGCTCTCCCTCCTCACTGGCGCAGAGTTCCTCCTGTTCCTCTTTAATCTGTGGAGGCTCTGGGTCCTCTCGGTCCAGACTGGAGTTTCTCTCTTGAATACAGAGCTGCTGGTCAGTGAAAACCTCCTCTTCCTTACAGACATGTTGCTGTGGGAGCTCTGGAGGGGCAGAGAACAAAAGGAATAGGATACTACAGTAATGGTATGACATCTGAGCATGTAAACCATTAGGATGCTATACTCTTTTGTTGTTTTGAGGTTGAGGTTTTACACACCTATCCTCTGTAACTGTATGTTGGGTTTCCAAACGATATTCAACAGTCTGCGCTGACGATCGACCTCTTCTTCGTATTCGACGATAGTTTTTTTAAAAACTCCGAATATTTCTTCAGCAGCAGCAGTTAGTCGCTCGTTGACAAACTCTCTCAAATGCTGAACTACAGACATTATTGTTGTTTAGGTACAACTGAAATATCGTGTCTGTACTACGACTACAAAATCGTAGTTCTACTTATTTAATACGTGCATGCAGCTAAAGCTACGAGCGCTTGTGTTGTTTACTTCCGCTTGGTGTTACACCGTTAAGTTACGACAGTGGAAGTGCTGGAGCTTTTCGTTCCGCTTTAAATTGATGCCATTTTATTCAAAACGTGTGTCTTTAACATCAGTGTAAAGTATGTACATCTACCTCGCTTCACTCAACAAGGAAATGTGGTAATAAACTACTCATCTTAATCTTGACCTTTTTTGTAATTTCGCAGATCATGATGTTGTATATTAAAAAGAAGAAAACAACAAACAAACATATAAACATCGGAGGAAAAAGTGTTCAGATTATTTAGAAGAAATAGAAATTAACCGATCAGAAGTTTAGTTAGAAAACAGAAGTACTAACCTATCAGCAAAATGTGTTTTTTGATTATCTTAACCTGCAAAGTAATTATTGTAACTGCAGGTGTCATATAAATGTTTGGGGTAAAAGGTAGTGAAGATTTATAATAGGCCTACTGCTTTAATGTTTACAAATATTTCATTACTAAAGTGATGCTATTTCCAGTTTTTAAACTCGTTTCCTGTACATCAAACTATATCTATATCAGCCTTTTGAACCGATTGCACATTAGAACTGACAAAAACCACAGGATGCTGGTCTTTTGAAAAAAGTCTTAATCACATAACAATCGGTCATCCACATCACGCCATTAGTTTAACAGCCAATACTGTGCACTCTAGGGATGTCACAATACCAGAAATTTTAGTAGAAGCTATTAATACCAGTGCAATTCAACGATTCTCGATGCCACTGTAAAAAAAAAAAAAGAAAACAATAAATCCCATGTACTTACACAACATACATTCTTTTATTACCATTTGTATACGTTTTTGTGTTAGGGTGTTAAACAGGTTATAAGTCCTTCTCTAATATCTATTTTAGGTCAAAACATCTCTTTCAAACAACTGTATTTATTCAAGTTCCTCGTCAAAAATAACATTTTACAAGACTACATTTGAACAGATCATGATACTGTTATAATGTACCTTCGCCTAGTTGTCATTTTTACTGAACAGACTATGAACGCACCATAACGCTATTGAACCTGCGGTCTCCGGCTAACAGCTTTCTTAAAGCCGATTTCAACATGGATTTGTTCTTCACAATGTAGCATTACCAGGGCAGAACATAGAGCGTCCCCTGGACTCGTCAACTTTGAGTTGACAGTCTCGAGCCTGACACTGACAGTGCCTACGGTACTGTAGAAAAACGAGCCCTGTCACGTTTTAAGAATGTTGGCATTGATTTGGTACACAGGGCGTGCACACGTACACATGCGCGCAGGCTGCAGTACACACACAGAGGCCATAGTTTGCCTTGCATACATTCAAGGAATGTATTTCTTCTATACATTTTTCATAACATTTCTATGAATGTTTGTGAGAAAGCCTATCTGCCGTAATGTCCTGTTTCTCTCTTGCCATAGTTGCCTCGAGTGAACGACGTCCTGTAGGAAGTGGAGCGCGAGGACAGAGAGCTTCAGTTTTCATGCTGTAATTTGTAATTTAATAATGGTTTTGCTTTTTTTTAGGCATGTATTGTATTGTACCCTCATTTCAACTTGGCACATCCTTTTTTTCATTATATTTATTCTTTCTATGTATCTATACATAGCCCACATACAATATGCAGACCCCGATCACAATCTCGACCAAATGCAATTTAATCCGGACCCTTCAAAAAATGCCAATGCAACCTGATCCAATTTATATATCACTTTCTTATTCAACCATTCTGGATTTATGACACCGTAGGCATTTTTCAACTGAATCTTTAAGATTTATACTTGAGTGTGACTATTCAAATGTGTTCAAGTATACAGTATTTAGACTATGTATACTTATGTCATCGTATACAGTATGCAGTGGTGGTAGAAGTACTCAGATCTTTTACTTAGGTAAAAGTAGCAATACCACTTTGTAGAAATACTCTGTTACAGGTAGAAGTCCTGCATTAAAAGTTTTACTTGAGTTAAAGTAGAAAAGTATCAGCATCAATATATACATAAAGTACAAAAAGTGAAAGTACTCATTGTGGCACATTTCAGAATTATTATATTACCAGATTATAATTATTGATTCATTCATGTTTTCATCACTTTAATGTTGCAGCTGGTAACGGTGGAGCTCAATTGAAGTATTTTATATATTGCTGGGTTGCTTAACCTATAATAATATATCATCATTTATTAGTTGATTTAAGATTTGTATTAATAATCTAAATTTGCAAAGTAACTAGTAACTAAAGCTATCATATCAATGTAGTGGATTAAAAAGTACAATATTCACCTCTGGGATGTAGTGGAGTAGAAGTATGAAGTAGCATAAAATGGAAATACTCAAGTAAAGTACGAATACTGTAAAATTATACTTAAGTAGATTACTTGAGTAAATGTACATAGTTACATTCCACCACTGACAGTATATATTGCAGTATATATACAGTAACTTTTCACATTTTGTCACAAGTGTTGTGACTTTTTTTAACCCACTGGATGTTACACTGTTACAGTTTGAAAGTGGAAATGAAGTGGGGATTGTTCCACTTACAATTGTTGCCATTTTATTCTCTAAAATTAATTGGCATCAACTGGAAAATAATCTGACAATGAATTTATTAATAAATCAATTGATTTAAGGAACATTTTTTAAAATTTGGCCAGACACATAAGTGAGGTAGCGTATTAAAAATAAAAAGAAGGCATGTTCACATTAAATAGGGTTTCTTATATGATAATACTACACAGGTGATGCCAGTCGCTCAAATGTGAAATCTGACTTCTTGCAAAGATGTGTAGGAGGCTTCATACAGAACTATCAAATACTACTTGAGTTACATGGATTTTAAGTCCTTGTTAAACTTTAAATATAAAGTTTCAAAGATGCTTCATAAGTAAACATTTGGCAAAATCAACAACCATCAAGATCACACCATTACTTTGACAGTCACCACTGTGAAACTAACATTTTCCCCACGATTTGACAGATTATTAAAAAATGTAATTAAATTGACTCAAAGAAACACTGTTTGCAAATAGAAATATAAGAGATACAGTCATATGAAGGGAAACTTTACACTAAAATATGACATCTCACCTTTATTTAACATGTTTTACATTTGGTTACAGAGATGTAGAAAATGTAAAAGTGGAATCATTCAGTTAGGCCCAATTCCAACCCGGCCCCTACACCCTCTCCTTGCCCACTTCGCGTGGAGGGTCCGCCACATTAAGTGCTGTTTCAAAAACAGTAGCGGGGAGTGGAAGTGGGTTATAAAACCCTCACAGAGTCTGCATCGATCCTGACTGAACCAGCTGCCCTTACTGACCACGTGCAATGCTGTTTGTGTCCGTCATGGAACATGCTGTGAAAAAATGTTCAAACATTTACTAGTAAATTGCGCAAACTAAGAGACATCTAATACTGTCACACAGATGTAAACAACTTAAAGGTAAAATTGTATTTTTATCTTTTACATAGGATCAAATATACCCGTGTCTAGTCTAGAAAACAGTACAAATGTTCATTTGAATGTACAATTTTGTAAATTTACAAGGACTGTAACCAAGAAGCTCATAAACATCAGAGTTAAAAACGAGAAGATGTTTACAAAGTGGCAGAAATGCCACTAAAGAATTTGGAGTTATATTATTATTTATCATTTCTTCCGGGAGATGCTGATACTTAACTAAGATTACGAAAACTTACAACAGTTGCTGTTTCTGCCAGAGTGAGGGACGTTCATCCCGAAGCTTCCCGCTTTATTTACACCGTGCACCTTAAAGAAGGGAGCCTCATTCTGCTGTGGGTGTGATTACAAACAGAGTTCACTCCGTCACAGAGTGGGAAGCTGTAAGGGCCGGATTGGAATTGGGCCTTAGTGAACACTTCTCCAGATTCAGCTCGATGGTTTCTCCTGCGATATTGATCCTACGGTGTTTTTTCCAGAGAAAAACTTGTCGCCTGTATGCCCTCATATATGCCTAAAGGTACGACTTCTCACGTGTGTGGATTCTTCTCATGTGGCCTAACAAATCACTGTTACGTCTGAAAGCTTTCCCACATGTTTTGCAACTATACGGCTTCTCGCCTGTGTGGATTCTCATGTGGACATTCAAATCATCGCTACGTCCGAAATCTTTCCCACATGTTACACAAGTATACGGCTTCTCACCTGTGTGAATTCTCATATGTCTTATCAACGCTGAAGCGTCGCAGAGCCTTTTCCCGCAGGTCTTGCAAAGGTACGGCTTCTCACCTGTGTGGGTTCTCATGTGGCCTATCAAGACACTATTACATTTGAAACCTTTGCCGCATGTTTTGCAAGAATATGGCTTTTCACCTGTGTGGGTTCTCATATGATACTTTAATGATGATATGTGACAGAATCTTTTCCCACAGGTTTTGCAAAAGTGTGGTTTCTCACCCGTGTGGATTCTCATGTGGCCTATCAAGTGATTGCTGGATCGGAAATCTTTCCCACAGGTTTTGCAAGAATATGTGTGGACTTTTAGGTGTCTCTGCAATTGTGATTTGAACTTACACATTTTTCCACACGTGTCACATTTTAAAAACGTTTTAACTGCGAGAGTATTACAGTCAATCGTTGAAATAGTAGGGTTGTATCTACTGTTAGTGTGACTGTTGCTTTTGTGATGTCTCTTGTTTGCTTCTGGCTCTGCATGAGTTGATCCTGAGTGTCCATGCTTGCCTCCTTTCCGATCTTGGCTCTCGACTACTTGAGAGTTGTGAGAGAGGAGCTGGTGGTCACTGTTTGTGTATAAAATCCCCCGTTCTGATACTACATAGCTTTGAACTGAAGTGTAGCTTAAAGGCTTTTTCTCCACCACACTCTGACTTTCATCAATACTCGAGTTCAGAGTCTGATCTTCACTGTGGTCACTTTCCTCATAAGTAGGAGTCAACATAAAGACATCAGTCTCCTGCTTCAGTACAAGCTGCTCTCCCTCCTCACTGGCGCAGAGTTCCTCCTGTTCCTCTTTAATCTGTGGAGGCTCTGGGTCCTCTCGGTCCAGACTGGAGTTTCTCTCTTGAATACAGAGCTGCTGGTCAGTGAAAACCTCCTCTTCCTTACAGACATGTTGCTGTGGGAGCTCTGGAGGG
>CALSCE010009453.1:1193889-1356964 GCA_943593645.1 Bovichtus variegatus | reverse complement strand
TGCATAGAGAAGGACACTGACAGGCTATAAAAGAAGGATGAACTGTCCTGTCACAAGTCGTCACAGCTTGGAAGTATGTTCTTAACATTTTTTTGACACTTATGAAAGAAGGTATATTTATCGTTGAAAACACAACTTAAAGTTCCAATCTCGAAGATCTCTTTTTTTCTCTATGGCTGCAATTCTTTGGTCTTACAATCAGTTCTGTTTTTAACTCTGCCTTTTTCCGTCATTATGTACGTAATCGAAAAAGTGCGTCTTTTCGATCATTAGTTCGCTATTAAAATGTCTTCTTTTAATAGTTTAATTATAACAGAAAATGCTTCACACCTGCCTTACGAAAGAACAACTGGGAATATTATTAACCAGTACATTGTTGGTAGAAACCATAAAAAAGAGGAAGTCACTAACCACAACCTCAGCTGGTGCTTTCACATTGTGTTTTTTTTCTCCTTGTGTATAGGTATAGTGCATTACTGGCTTGTCATCATATTTTAACATTTAAAATATGTTGCTGCCCTCTGTCGGTGATTGTTAAAATAAGTTGTTTGAGGTTTTTCTAAAGCCTCTCTGCTAACAATAAACAGAGTGTGTCCAGCACAGTAATACACAGCAGAGTCCTCTGGCTTTAGGTTGGACGTTCTTAGATTCACGACACTGTTGCTATTATCTCTGGTGAATTCTATATGTCCTTGCACACCGCTTGCATAAAATGTTTTGCGTCATAGTAAATAATTCCAGTGCTTTTCCTGAAGGCTGTCTGATCCAGTGCATTCCATACTGAGTGAAATCAAATCCAGTTCCCCTGCAGGAAAGACTCGGGGCATGCATTTGAACCCCACTGCAGCATGAATTTAAGCAACTTGCAGGGCAGACTGCGCTGTCAGCAGAATAATCAGTTGTCCATCATCTTGAGACTGAAGATGTGAACTGCTACACACTAACGAAGAAGTCAGTGGGAGGACAGAAGTATACCCTTGGAAAGCTCTGGGTTTGCAATGGGAGGGGCTAATATTTTGGGTTTAGATAGCATTCAAATTCATCTCTTAGGTAAAAATGTGTTACATGGAATTTCGTGCATTTTCACGGCACCGGTTACAAATGATCAAATGATCAAATGATCAAATGATCAAATCAAAGTTTGACAAAGTCTGACCGTCCTTTCATTTAAAAATATAGCTGCCCATACATATTTACTTTTTTTTTTTTTTTTTACAAAAGACGTATGTAACTAACATAGCAAGAGAAATGTGGTGATTTTGATGTGTCTATATGTAGTGTACTTATATGAAAACAGGATCCATGCAGTTATGTAAAAAGATATGAGATGTGATTTCATGGCATTATCTGGCATTCAGCTCATGATGTCAGATCCTGTTTATATACAGCACATACAGGCAGACCAAATTCACTTCATTTGAAATTAATTTTCATGTTGGATTTGTGTGATCAAATTGCTCATGCGCTCATTTATTTCATTCATAGGCTTCTCATGCAATACAACAAACAAATCAGCTTCAAATTTGATCATTGCGTGTATAATAACAATATCTTCTTAAATTGTTTAGAACCTTTAATGTTGCCAATGCATATATGGTTATGTAATATGCTGATTATGTTTATTCTCATATCAAAATACAGTGAACAAGCGTTGTAAGTGCTCCTGTCGTCCGATAATTTGCATCCTGAGATTAATAATACTAGAAAACACTTGTATGTATTTAGATTAATATTACATTTCAGAATGTCCAGCAATAAAACAATGGTCCTTTTTCCCCCCACATTTACAGAAATTACTTGTGCTTATTTGCGGTGGCATATGATTCACAATCCTTTTAGTACTAGATGTTTTTCCCTCACCACTTTCCCATCTGTTGTATTTTGTTTAGTTTCATTTAGTGATAACGGATAGAAAGCTTTATCCAGAAGGTCATTTACTCAACTGCACCACATGAAAGGATGAAAGGAGTCAACGAACTGCAAACAATAAGCAAACACATATATGTATTCTACATGAGTTTCCTTTTTCCAAAGGAATAAGGATTAAAATCTAAAGAGGTGTGAGATAGCTATTTTTATCATAAGTAAACAGTATCAAATAACAACAGTTCTTGTTTATGACATGTATATGTATTTATTCTTTATGAGAAATCTTTTAAAAACAACAGTAATGTTTGACTTTGTATATGAAATTCTTTATATGCACAGCATTAAGCTCATCGTTCTCTTCCAGACCAAAGCTGCAGAGATAATCCATATGAGACCTCATCCCCGCTCTCTGACATACGCAGATCACTGCTGATCACGGTTTACACACAGACACATGCTCACACAGGGAAAAAAATACTGCATGATAGAGCGACATATAATTATTTTTTAACAAAGAAATTCACGAGTACAAGTAGCCCAAGATCTCGACTAAGGCTGTCATCATGAGTATTAAACAAGCCTGCATCTTTCTCAGGGCAGGAACGAGGAGACAAGTAAGTCAAAATTAGTTTGTTGATTTTACAGTACAGTTTATGATTTTATGATTTTATGATTTTTTTACAATTAACCTGTCTTTAGAGTTTTCTAAATATCAAATGAATTAAGTATATACAGGAAGTATACAGTACATCGTTATTATATTTTCATTGGTTTACCAGGGACGTAAATCTTAATATCATGTGTTTGTAATTTATGAAACAAACATTGTTTTGTTAATATGCTCATGCTTATATGGGTTTAATTTACAGTAGGCTAATGGCAAAAGAAGCTTTAATGAGTCCAATTGTGGAGTAGAGGTGGAAGAGGCAAACCTTTGCTGGTGAATTACACAGATGCAATGGCACAATGATTATTTGCTTTGTCCCTAATTTTAAAGAATACATTTAAACAAAACCTTAAAATGTTTGTATAAAAATTTCAACATATTTACACAGGTTGAATTCTACACTCTCACTTATACAAACATATATAAAAATGTTTTTTTACCAGTAATTGAAATGTATAGAAAACCTGTGCTAATGTAGTAATCCCAAATTGAATATACTGTACAACAAACAATCTAGCCCTGACATTTGTTATGCATTATAACATTAATGTGTATTTTGAGTGTGTGATTTAATTAAATCTGGTAAAAACATATTGCAGTTATTCCCTATTTTTATACTTATTTGCTATCTTAAAAACAATCTAATGAACTCTTGACATAATGTAAATAATTGCTGATATAACAATACTTGTTCATCTTGTGGTAAACTACTGCGTCTAAAACATACTAACATAATTCCATATTTGTATCCATGACATTATTGTTTTGCAGACAAGGGCTCTTACAAACGATGAGATTGACGGTAACTACAGTATTTTATGCTTTCAGATACACTTGTTAGAGTGCTGTATTATATTGTTCTCAATCTACAATCAATTAAAAATTTCAGTAGCAAACATCTCAATTTTGTGTCTCTCTAGAGTTACGTGAGGCTTTTGTAGAGTTTGATAAAGACAAGGATGGTTTCATAACCTGTAAGGACTTGGGTAACCTGATGAGGACCATGGGTTACATGCCGACTGAAATGGAGCTCATAGAACTGAGTCAGAACATCAACATGAACTGTGAGTACTGTCCTCTAATGTATGAGGTAAAAGCTAAAATATGTCGGTTGTTGAAGAACTGATAACAAATATAATCCATCATTTTAATATGGGTATCTCCCTTTTTCTTACCAATATAACACAATCATTTTGGATGCCATTTTTGGACAATTTTAAAAAAGGTCATTACTTCTCTGTTATTACTGTGGGTTTTTCAAATCTGTACTTCTTTTATTTTTTGCCACAACGTGTTTCAATATAATGTAAAACATATTTAAAACAGATTTTTTTTCTTTTGTTGAAAGTTTCAGGAAATGTGTCTTTCACGCTCTTCGTAACGATGGTCTCCTGAGACACAGAGCATATTTGCATATTTCTATTTTGAAAGTAGCCGGCCAAATGTTGGTAGGAACAATCACATATATATATCATCTTCTGGTTTATCCTGTCAGCGGTTGACATAAACAGCAAAGCACAGATATAATCTTAGTTATACTATATCCGACAATCCGGCAAATTTATGAAGTATTTCTCTCCTCTGAGATTTTGAATAAGTAACTAATTTAAGGACGATAAATGACAACAAGAAAGAAGGGACATAAGTGTGCTTGCATGTATGATTAAAATTAGTTAAAGCACTATTTGCCAACAATTGATCAACAGTAAGCTAAAAGCGTGTCATTTTTGGAATTAACAATGCTGTTATAGTACTCAAACTTTGCTTAAGCTGTGTTCTCTGGCTACTCCCTGCTTATTAGTTACGTAATTTTTCTTATCACAGTGGGGGGACGAGTGGACTTTGACGATTTCGTGGAACTTATGACCCCCAAGCTCCTTGCTGAAACTGCAGGGATGATTGGGTTGAAGGAACTTAAAGAAGCATTTCGAGAGGTGAGCTCAACATACCTCTCTTTCTGGTCTCTGGCACCCCATAGTGGATGATAAATGAATATACTGTAAAAGCTGAAATATGGCTAAACATTATGTCATCATTTCGATATGAGTCCAAAATGTCCAAAAGCTTTGTTTTGTTTTCTTCTTTCCCTTATCCTTCAGTTTGATATAGATGGTGACGGTTCTATTACATCTGAGGAGCTGAGACGTGCCATGATAAAGTTACTAGGAGAACAAACCAGCAAACATGAAATTGAAGCAGTGGTCAGAGAAGCCGACAACAATGGAGACGGAACAGTTGACTTTGAGGGTGAGATACAAATATACACAAACACACATGCACACACAAAGATTAAGTCTTTTTTTATAGCCGTATATAAATGAGTTGAGTGGCTCTGTGAAACACAGAAGTTGAAGTAACATGAATTTATTATTTTCAATAATCTTTGGTTAAAAGAAATGGCTTCAAATGTTAAAGTGTGGTTCAATAAATTCAGCAAAAAATACATCTGAATGAAAGTAGCAGGGCTCTGGTATTAGCTGGCCCATTTGCATGGCTCACTGGCACACCTATTCATGATATTACTTTTACCTGTGCTCTTCTTGCTATGACTAGTCACAATGTCTGCCATGAAGAAAATGTACTCTTCAGTGCCAAAGCTGAACGTAGTATGTAGAGTGGAGTTTTCTTAGCTAGTTGTTTTCAGTTTGCTATAAACCTACAAGAAATCAGCTAATCAATATCTTCTCTATTCTCTTTACAGAGTTTGTGAAAATGATGTCGCAGAAATGAAGACAGCAGAATGAATAGATGATCGTGAATGGAGAGGATGCATTTACTTTTTAATTCTATGCTGATGATAGCATACTTTTTAAGAATCATTTTAGTTTATTTTCCTGTTATTTAATTGACATCTGCATCATACACGAACACGTGGAGCTAATTGATTTCAAGTGTTCGAAAAAGTTTTGTTCGTTTTGTTAGAATGTAAGGATATAACATTGTTAAGATTTGAATGGCAGTTATAGACAGCCTAGTTTATTTCAGTTCAGCTAATTTGAAACGTTCATTTTGATCTAGTTTGTTTTGAATCCCCCATACCTGTCCCAGAGCAATGAGTGCACATGTCATTGTCAGCTCCTCAAAAAGTAATAAATGTGTCAAATTAGAGGTGTCAGCGAAGTCCAGCTAAACATGTCAGCGTATGCATTAGTACAGAGAATAAGTAAAACCAAATTCAAAGATTCAAAGATGATGCAAGGGAAATTAGTTATATATATATAATTAGTCATAATTACAACTTGGCTGTTTAGATTAACACTATTTACAAAACTCGTAAATATTATAACTAAGAACACAGCATAAGCCAACAGAAGCCAGTAGAATAATAGAACTCTGCAAGGACACTGTTGCGGGCTGAGGATCATCTTCTCATGAATAGTCTGCTTCTGCCATCTCCAGCTTTTCTTTATAAGTTACATTTGGGTAAACCCCACTCACTCTTATTCACAATGAGGGAAAAGATTATATGGAAGATGAGCCCATAGTATCAGGCAGGGAATGAACTCTGTGCATCATGCTTATTTCTAAGAATGATCAGTTGGTATTTTTCCAAGGGGTTATTGGCTGTGGACAATGACAACGGCTCTTCCTTAATGCCACTCCTTGCCCATTGTTGGGAGTGTCTGCTGCAAATTGAATCTGATGTTGTCAATCAGCTGAGAATGCTCAGCACTGACCGCTCCAAAAGCAATGATTGACTCTACTGGTTGCCTTTAATGTGACTGCATCTGTGTCTCCGGTAACACCTGGAAAACAAGATCTCAGCAGTTGTGTCTGAGTGTCCTCTACTGCCACTTCTTCGCATCCCATGCTTCTGTCTCACTAGGGTGTAAAGGCAGCCAACCATCTGCTTGAAGTTTCTTAAAAATGGAATCAGTGGTGGAATGTAACTAAGTGAATTTACTCAAGTACAATTTTGTAGTAAAGTGCTTGTACTTCACTTTAGCATTTCCATTTAGACTTCTACTCCACTACATTTTGGAAACCAATATAGTATCATACATGTATTTGACAGTTTTAGTTACTTGTTACTTTGCGGATTCAGATTATATATACGAAATATAAATCAACAAATAGTTGTCGGTATATTAATAGGTTTGAAACTTTAATGCATCACTAATTATAATCCAGTGATTTATATAATATTCTGAAATGGACTATGTTGCATAATGAGTACTTTTACTTTTAGTAGTTTCAGTATATTTTGCCAATACATGTACTTTTACTTAAGTAAGATTTTGAATGCAGGACTTTTACTTGTAACAGAAGTAAGAATAATCTACTGTAAGAAACAGCCCATCATAGCAAAACATTAACAGTTATGTTATTAATGTCATTTGAAGTAAAAGAAATCTTTATTATTATTATTTTAGAAAAGTTATATTTTGTAAAATGAAAATAGACAGAGCACATGAGGAAATCTGCTGTTCGCTGCATCTGTGTCTATCTGTCTGTGTCTAAAACATTTCATCCATCTTTTCTATTTTATTTATTTTGAAAACTGCATAGGCTGAAATTGGGTGCTTTTGGCTTGGGTCCCCTAGGACCACAATACATTGGTATTTAAAGTTGTTATTTAAAAAGCACTAATTAAAACAGAAACAGAAAACAATGATATGGAGTCATTTTAAACAAATTGGTTAACAAAGTCATGAGAAAGTACAATGATAGAATACAGCACTTGTGAGATATGACAAAAAGTATACTTCTGGGGTCTGCGGGGACCCCAGTTGGTAGGATGAGGGTAAGACCTCAGTTCTTCTTCCACCACTGAATAGTATAGTATAGTAATTGTTTTCAAAAATGTGTTTGCCGTCTAAATTCCAAAAGTTTGAGTTTTGCATATAACCATAATTAAATCTCAAAGACAAATTGTACATTTTAGAAAATAGAAATGCAAGTTATTTCTCAGATGTTTGTGATTTGTCCTGTATTTCTGTATAATCTTGGTGCTGTGATTTGCCCACAAATATCCCCTCATAAATATCCTTCACAGACACCAAGGAATTCACAGATCCAGTGTTCAAGAACCTGTGTTTATGAAAAAGAAAATTCCTAATAACAATGCTCTGACAAAGAGAAAATAAAGTCTTAACTCTCTTAACTGTTGAGTCAGTTTGTCCATCTATCCAGCATTTTGTTCCCGGACATACTGGATAGCTTTCCAGTTTGGAAATACTATCGGTTTGTTTTGATGATCCCTAATGATCAAGTCAAGCAACACTGTCAAGCTAAAAAATTTTTAGTGTAGAAAAAAAAAAAGATTACTCCATTGTATTAAATGGATTCATCTTAAGTAAAGTCTCTTTGTCCTGAGACATAAAAGGCAACACCTCGAGTAAATATAAAAATGTACACATAGAAGTTTTGCATCTTTGAAATCTGTCTTTACATCTCACCGTATCAATTAAGTGACACAATGGCATTTTCTGATTAAATTTTTAATTAAAATACGAATTTACCCACAGATTAAAAATGAAAGGCAGAAAAAGCTAAATGTAGCTACAATCAGGCACCAATGATACATGTTATTTCATATTTTTAACAATTGCGATAACGCAACAATAACATTATTTACTGATCATTATTTAATATTTATTTATTCAACTGAAGACATCAGTTCATTTCTAAAGACATTCACGGATTCTCCATTATAGATAACTGAGTAAAGACCAAAGCTGATCCTATCCCCCCACCCCACTTGATACTCCTCTTACTACCTCACAAGAACTGAAGATTTTTTTTGCAAATGTCCACAGGCAAAAATAACACTAATTCAGTCAGAAATCAAGAGTAAGAAGAGAGTGGTATTTAATATCAGACAAGCTAGCTGTTTGGGTGGAAGTTGGGAGTGATTAACCACACGCACAAGTACTTTTTTATATAACCATTAGCCCTGAAAAACAGACGACGAAGCTGGTGCAAAGAAAAAAAACGACATGAGCGACGTGCTGGAGCGACAGCATGGGCTACAGTGCAGAGGAGCCACGAGACACGAAGAGACACAGATATGTTATGAAAACGAGTGTAACAAGAGTTAAGACATCCCACCGTGGCAGTGGTGGACATGGCGAGACATTCCGGCACTTTTCTTGAAATAAGGGTGTTTTAGGGTGCGAGTGACTAAGGCAGGACACTTCATTCACACAACTACAACTGCAGTGCTGCTTTGAATCTGCACCATTTTAGAAAAACCAACAAATGAATCCTGCAGGCGCCGTCAGCACCCACAAGGAAAACAAGAGGACTGGGTCAGACAGACGGGTACAGTGGCTGAACCAGGTCAGGGAAGAAGTAAACGTCTTTGGAGTGTACTCTTTGTTGTTATCAAGCTGACATGAGCGTAGCAACATCAATAAATTGTTGTGTTCAAATATGGCAACTTCTCCACCAGCTTTTTTTTTTTAAGGTCTGGGTGATAAGAACGTGGAGGCGAGAGACTCGGAACTTGTGGATCTCAGTGTGGGAGAAACCCTGAAATCCAAACGCACTGAGTGAGATTAAGGTAAAGAGAAACCCTGACGCTGCACAGTACATGGGGACAGTGACATTAGACCCTGTTTAAGACTGCAGAGGACAGACAGGACAGACTACAGCTCTACCGGCCGTCACACTACAACTGAAGGAGAGATTGATCACAATCAGAGATTCACAAATACTGTCCTCGTGCTGTCAGTATAGAAATCCATGATATTCATGCAGTATTAACAAAGGAAACAAAAAACAGAATAGTCTTTTTTCTAAACATAAATAAAAGATAAAATTTGGTCAAGTCTGCGGTGTGGGCTATAATGTCACAAACATACTAATTAAGTGGATGTGTGCATTTGCATTTAAATTTTTTTGTAGGGCGTTTGTAGGGTCTCCAAAGAACATTCCAAAAATAATATTTTGTGATCAATGTGAATCTTGTGAGACTTAATGTGAGTAGTGTAAGTACAATTAATTACTGGAGTATTGATCTGCCCTTTCATGGGATGTACAGTACATACTGTAATAGACAAGACCAGCGGTTCCCAACCTGGGGGTCGGGACGCTCAGTGGGGGTTGCCGAAGCTTGACGGGGGGGGGTCGCGATTACCGATCACGGTGAATACAGTTGGCCTTCATCTCAGCACTTGATTCAATCATGTAAAGAAAACAAAATGCATTTGTTATTTTTAAAGTTTGCATTGCGTTTTAAGATATAAACTTTTTTTTTATCTCACAGGATAAGGGCACGGTGAAGACCTGAACACAAGCTGCTGTATTCACAGAGACTTCATGCTAAACAGCCTCATCCTACATCAGAAAAGTATGCAGTTAAACCATCCAAAGAGCTAATAGAACAATGGCCAAGCGTTAGGAAGAAGAAAAACACTGAGTTTGTCAAAAAAGAAGACTATTAATTTAGAATGATTGTAGAAATAAATTAAACAAAATAAGAAAAAAAACATAATACAAATAGAGAATTGTATTAAAGGTGCCTACAAATAACCGGAAAACTGACTCTAATGCAATGTTTACAGGAAATAATCTGCTAATCACTTGTTTTACACAACCTTCCTCTAGTTGTTGCATTCACTATGTGTGTTAATTGTACAGCTTATCAGTTGTTCTGCACTGTTATAATATAATATGAAATTTCAAAAGAGGTCACTGAACGTTCATTATGGGTCATCAGTTTACTCAATGATAGAAAAGGGGTCCCTTAAGGAAAAAGATGGGAACCACTCGTCTAGACTATACGATACAGTTTAACTAAATCTGAATCCAAATACTGTATATACCAGGCAGATTAATTCTCATTTCAACAAGTATGATTGATATTATTTCGGAATGGCAGATTGCCAACGATAATAATATTAACAGATTTATTTTCCAACCACTTTGTTCATTTGGCATCTTTCACTGAAAATAATCCCTCTAAGGTTGCTAATGCTGTTGCATAACAAAAGGCTAACATGACAATTGTTGAGAGTGGCAATAACTATTTTTGTCTTTTAAATAATTGTGCTGGTCATAATCTTTTGAGGCTGTAGCCTGAAGTCAAGATTGTCAGTGAAAAAAACATTGATGTGTGTTATAGAATCAAGACAATGACATATAATTGCTGGGAAACAAAATATAATACTGTTTCATGAACCTGTGGTGACCAATATTAATGCAAGATATAAAACATCATCATGTTTAACATTTGCATATGCCATCACTGGTTTGAAAACATTGCAGTGACACAGCAAGATGCATGAGCTTGCCCTGTGATGATATGGTGGACCGTGTGGCAAATTTATGATTTTAGAGTTTTTTTCCAAGAATTTCATCCCTTATTGCTAACCTTTGACAGTAATACTCAATATGTCAGTTACTATATAATTTGCTTGTGAATTTCACAATTATGTTTAGCTTCAAGTCAAATCCTACACAGGTCATAGAATAAATGTCCCACGTTGAACAAATCACACATCATGAAAGAACATTCATACAACCACATATAAACTATCTCAGGAATAATCTGTCTCTGTGGGCTGGATTAGTTCAGTCTCTGTAATCCTCATCATGGGACCCTCAGATGAGCAGATGGCAGATAAGACAAGATCACCACTCTAATTCTCATGTACTGACTGAAAAAAGTAACAACAAAAACAAAACAAAAAAAGCTATAGGAGCTTAATGAACCAGAATGTGTTTTCAAATTGACATTTTGCGTGTTTAAATCAAATGACATATTTGCTAAAGGTTACAGACCTTTTTTTACGAACAATAATACTGTACTTTGAGAGCCCTACAAAAAGCTCTGCTGCATGCATACTGTATCAACAAAAGTGTACAAGTGTATTGCTCTATTAATCTATACACTGAGTAAATACTGATTTATTTGTTATTTATTTGTTATTTGGATACCAAAAAAAACAGAGTTGACAACAAACCTGATGTATGCATGTCATACAATACGTAAACCACGAGCAAACCACCAAATATATCAATAAACAAAAGAAAATCGATTTACTGATAGAAACATACAAGCATACGTTGAGGTAATAAGAAGAGAAAGAATAACCACAGTATGCAAAAGTTAATATAGGTTTGGAAAACAAAAATAAATTGAAATTTTAATTAATTTCATTTTCATGTTGTCACAGTTTTTTGGTTGAACCATAGGTAATCTACCTAAATTTCAAAAGAAAGCATCCCAGGCTAACTCGTGCGCTTGTGTACATGCGTCAGCAGCTCAAAACAAAGTCCAGGAATCAGGACAGATAGGTTTCACATGCAAATAGCATTCACTAGTATAGTATATGATGTCAAGATAAGGTTTACGATAGTTAACACCAGATCTGCTCTTTTTAGGTTAGATCTCATTGCACTTTCAAGTGATGTCAGTTTGTAGTTCACGGTCAAACTGTCTAGCATTTAGCATTGTCTAACATCATCCATAATAATGCATTCTTGTGGCACTTCCTGGTGTAGATCATACATCCAACACCACTTGAAAGCGTGGCTAATGGCTTGTGTAATTCTTAGGGCAGATGCACACAGTGATTCATCGATTGGAATGAGATGCATGACCCACAGCAAGCAGGGCCAAGGTAAGGCATCAGAGGTCGGGGTTGAACATGAAGTCCAAAGCTTGTCTCTCTGCTGCAGCCACATTTGGATGCCAGAGGTCCACACTCAAAATGACTCGGGGGCCAGAATCTGGAGGCCCTTTACAAATAGACACAGAAACAATTTTAGGTGCATACGTGCCATTTAGGTTCACCTGTTGAGAACAACTCAAGAAATAGAGCAAAAACTTGAAAAACCCAAAGACGCATAAGTCAAGAGTAATTTGCTGCCTGTTTTGTACACAAAATTGTCATGCATTGTATTTAATTAAGAATTTTTGTTTGAGTTTTTAATAATGAGAGTACAATTAAAAGCATAAAAATAAGAGTAAAATCTATTTTAGAAGCATTTTTGTTTGTACGTGATTCAGATTTACTAACCCTTGTGGGAGACAGTGTGCAGGAACGAATCATCAACCAGGAGGCAGTGTCCTTCCGACCAGCACTGAGGCTCCCCTCCCACCACCAGCTCACACAGGGGTGGAGTCTGCAGACCTACAAAAGTAATGTCTGTTTTTAAACTTTGGAAATGAAAAATGATGGTTTCCCTCAGCTAAGAAGGCCATGCACTCCTGTCTGTGTTTTAAATGGAGAGGATTATAGCCAGACGGATCATAGTACAAAAGGGGCTAAGGTGGAAATAAACCCTGACCCATAAAGTACCACATTATGCAATGCTTTAGTATTTAAAGATAGATGCCAGAAAAAACACTGTGAGTGCATTTCTTTTACCATTTACTTACCAAGATGACAACGTAGGCGCGTATTAGTGGGTCCATATGAGCTCCCCAGCGTAGCTCCGGGCCCTAACAGCCAAAATCCAGCAGATCCCAATGAGTTGCTGCTTATGAACGTACGTAGGGAGAGAAGTGTCCGGTAGGTGCAGGGACAGGAGCGACAGTTTCCTGCCACAGAGACACCTGCACTGTACAAAGAAAACACAGTCTGGCCCTAAAGAGACAATGACCTGCTATTAACATATGACTCAGATACAGACACATACATCAGAATTAAAAGGATCAACCTATTTATACTCCTATTAATATCAGAGCTTGTAGGTGGAAATTAAATGAACAATACTTATCATAAAGAAACTAACAATAAATAAATACCTTTTACGTTTTTTATTTGTTTATTGGCTCAATTGAGTGTGATTGAACGACCCTTGTTATGCATGCAAAACAAGAACACTAATAAAATCTAATCGAAATTGGAAGAGCCTCTTAAACCAAAGTACTTCGGCCATGCAGTTATGGAAGAAGCTCGTGGAGATTTTCAATGTTAGATATTTTATGTATTTTGATTCATTGTGATTTTCATTGTGATATTCATATGATTTGGAAAAAAGAAAACAACTTTATTTTGATAATAAATCAACAGGAAAAAATATTTCTCTTTTTATTGCATAAGTTCATTCCATAAGTCATAAACAAGCTTAATTATTGTAAGTGCAAAACAAATTATGGGATAGAAATTGGTGAATTTCATGTATTCTAACAAGAAAAAATGACACTCAACAACATAATGCTACTGCCATTTCCCCTGATAGTATTATGTCAGTTTGCGATTAATGATTTTTGTACATAGGATGGAAGTGTGTTTTTGCACTGTCCCTTTTTTCGTTGTGGGCCTTAAAGATTGTTTTTGTGTACCTTTGGTCCCAGACAGGTCCAGCCGGATTTTGAGTCGATGCCCCTCTGGTATATGGCCTTGAATTCAGCCAAGATTACAGAGTAGTTGGCTTCCAAGACCTCAATGTCATGTCGATGAGCATCTCTTGGGAAGAAAGGAACACTTGGGACATCTGGCAAGAAGAAGAGATGAGGCTTCTGTATAGCAGAGTGATCGTTCAGTCTGACCTGAAGTGAGAACAATAAGAAACCAATGATTCATTCTTGACAATGTTTCCTTTCTCCGCTGAGGTGTTAGGATAAGTCGTTTTAAACAAGATTATGCAGTTATACATGATATGCAAAAAATCTTCGACCACAACAAAATTCCGTGCAATACATTATTGAATACATCACATTCAAACACACCATCTTATAACCTGCATGGAATAAACTTGTACCTGCTCACGGAGGCCTTTATGAATGCGGCCCATGCCCACCCAACTGTAGCGCTTGGCATACTCTTGCAGTGCTGCGTAAAGTTTCTGGGCTTCTGCAGATGCCTGGACTGGGAACAAGGCATGACTCAGCACTGGGGTGAGGTAGCCCTGTCCCTGCTCCTCATCCTCCTCTGTTTCCATGGAAATAAAGGGAGTAATTTGATCACTTCTTGACAGCTTGGATCGTGCATTACACTTTGTTCCAGCACAGCTACCGCCACGGGACATCATGGACCGCCTTGAGCCTGACTTAAGCTTTCCAGCATGTGCGTGGCCTGGGATTGGCAGGTCGGAGCCCATCCGATAGCAGTGCCACAGAAAGAGTAGCAGTAGAGTCCACAGAAGGCCACTCAGTGAATGGACCCCCAGCTCAACATACAGAGGCAAGGGCAGTGTGTTCATTGACCAGTGCATCCTTTTAATTTGTGAGACACTAAGATACTGAAATAGAAACAGATTGAAACATTATGGTAATGCATGTCTAATATGGCAAAGGGCAATAACATATTCTCAGACTAAACTATATCAGCAAAATGAATATAGTTTGTTTTACCGGTTTGAAACTAATTATGTAGGTCACTCCAGACTTTCTATACCCCAAAACTATTAACCTTGATGGTGATGTTTTCATTTATTGGGATTTTCTTTTAGTCAACAAAATAAAAGCAATAGTAATAAGAGGTCTTTCCTACATTCCAAAAGCATTTTTGGGTTGTCAAAGTCTTACAGATCATTATAAGAGGCTCTGCCAAAAAGTGCAGCCTCAAGGGAATGATGGACTGTCCTGGATTCAAACAGTCCACTCATTAATTTATTGTCTTTACTTTAATCTCCTTCAGGGTCACAGGGAGCTGAGGACTATCCCAGCATGCACTTGGAAGAAATTAATGAAACAGTCAGGACATGTTGCCGGTCCATCACGGAGCCACTGACCCTTTGGTCAAGTTGCCTCCGACGCTGACTTCATAGTGTTATGTAAGCCCTGATTTTGGACCTTTCAGAGCAAGCTGTGGATATCATAGCAGGTGAAATTCTGAAGTCATGCCATGGCTTTCCATCCACACTTTTCAACCTTGGTGGCTAATTCAGATTCAATGACACATTCTTTCCTTTAAAATTCCTTAAATTCCTTGTGTTTTACTTTGCTACATGGGGTCTGTAAAGTAAACAGGCTACAGTTTAACCACTTATGAAAGTGGTTATGAAAAGTCTTTGTTCCTAATAGTTTTCCCTTTCAGCCTCAACTTTTCTCTAATTTTGATTCTTGCATCGTGAACAAAGTCATTGAAATGGACTGTATAGTGTTCTCTTCCCTATTAGTAGAAAAATGTGTCACTGTTCACTTACTTTCAGCTTGGGTGGTAAACAATGCTATTATCTCTATATCTATTCAAATGTAAAGTGTACTCAAAATGTGCAGAGCACCAATGACTTGGACAGTTATTCGACCTTGTCACCAGTGCCAAAGTAGTATATAAATCATATTTCTGCTACAACTGTGATTCTATAAATAAAAAAGTAGAAGATAACATCAAAGATAGTGTGTGAATGTGTGTGTGTGTGTGTGTTTAGGAGATATAAAATGAATCAAACAGCAGACAGACATGGAGGTTTTTCTTTTCTTTTGTTTTTTACTGTTACCCACAAGAAACATAAGTGCATGCGCGATCGATTGTGTGCGTGTGCGGGTGTGTTTTAAGTGGGAGGGATCTTTCCTTAAAGGCTTATTCCAACGTATTCGTTTTGTAGTTGCATCTATTATATGCTATGTGATGATACTGCTCACTGGAAAAACCTATAGGCTGCAGCACGGTTACGCATCGTAAAGATGTTCCATAAATTGTGGTCTTGGATCGTTTTTTTTGCAGTCACTTCAGCATTCATTTAGTTTTTTCTCTGCACCAGCCCCCACAGCTCAGCTGGCTCATGTTTAATGTCCGCATTCCATGTTAGCGCAAACATCCACCCATTACAGGACAACACGGCACAAACATGTTCGCCATGCACGTGTATATGGCACATGCAGGCCTTTAAATGAGCAAACAGACACTATTTACCCACTGCGTGCCGCATCTCTCTGTCTGATTACCTTGGTATACCGTGCAGCGCTGTGTCGGACACACTTCAGCACCGTGCTGGTGGACAGCTCCTCCAGCGCTCACAGACAAAATGTGGATATCTCCCGCGCGCCGCTGCAGTTACCGAGTGCGGCCGCTAGGGCGCACCTGAAGCTTCAACACAAATGCCCTCACATCATAGCCGAATGCGTCAACCACACGGTAACCAGCTAGGGGCATCTCACCAGCACAAACCCCGCCGTGTACTCGGGGCCTAAAGCAACAGGATAAAGTCCAAGTAGAAGAACACAGGACGCAGCCTGCAAGACAAAGGTAAGCGGCAGGCACCTTTCACCGTTGCTGAGATGGTTGTCGGTCTCACAGTAGTGATGACTGATGCCAAAAATCGTCCTCCGCACAAAGAGGGCCGGGGGAGGTGCGAGTGATGCTGCCTCGTATAGCCCCATCATTTTGTCACACACCAGGCTGGCATTTTCACCGAGGAAACGCCTCGAATAACAGAGGATGTGCTTTTTGACACATTACCATTGACAGGTTGATAATAGTATAAGGTTTAGAGTCTACCTGCGGTGAGGGTAGGTTCTTTTTCGTGAATTTTGGAATAGCGCATTTTCGGGCATGTTATTGCAGATTTGGGTGAGAAAAAAGCAGGGAAGGCTGCATATTTAACCTTACACTGCGATGTGTACCTGGCCCGTCTTTTAGATTGTCATTTACGCTTCTTTATCGTATGAATTTATTAGGTATTTTTCAGATTGATGGAGTTGAGCTTTTACAGTATTTCATTGCAATGATCCTTCAATCCGAGTCATTGAGGCCTGTGCGATGTAAACATACTCTGTACCTGAATTGCGAGTGTGTTTTCAACGATAGGAATAATAATTTGCTATTAGTTAGCACTCCAGTCAGCATGGATTGTTTTTCATGCCTCCTGCAGTAATCATAAGCTACACATAAGCAATTACATTACAGTACAAGATACAGTTATTGTTGTGTTTACATTATGACATAATAGATTTCTAACCTGCTAAAATGTGCTCTCTTTAACCTTCTAAGGTGATTCAGTGTTATCCAACGCCATGGGGTTCACACGCTTTGCTGTGATGCTTTCTGTCACCATGATCCACCTAGTTTCAGGTAACTATGTCTGTCTGTGTGTGTGTGTGTGTGTGTGTGTGTGTGTGTGTGTGTGTGTCTGTGTGTCTGTGTGTGTGTGTGTGTGTGTGTGTGTGTGTGTGTGTGTGATATTTTGTTTATCTCACATCTAGAAAAAAAGCAATATATTCTATGCATTTGCTTGGCATGTGTGGCTGATTATGTTTTTGCAAATAAAAAAATCAGTAATTATTCCTGGCTATTTCAGGGATGAGCTTTATGACTCCTGAGCCTGATACACCACCAACATCAACCCCGGACTCTTACCCTCTGGGTGACCTGATCCATGCTGCCCTACAGAGTAAGGAATACTTAGGAGAGGCTTCTGCAAGCACAGGTACATTAACGGCGGCCTTTATGGCTTTATATGCTTAATCCACCTGAAGTACTATATGGGTGAGTGATGATTGCAAATGACACACATTGAATTAAACCTTTGGACTCTGCAGGTACTACCACCAACCCGACACAGGCTGTGCCTGGGCTTGGGCAGACTGAGTCGACGGCGACAGTCATATCACCGGGGCTGCTCACCACAGCTTTAAGCTCCTCTTCTGCTGCCAGCCAGACGGGATCACGGAATACCATGTCCTCGCTTCCCATAGAGGAGGAGACTACTACCACTCTGATCACCACAACTACCATAACCACAATGCACATGCCAGGTACCTGCATGCCATCACTTGGCTTCCCCTGGATCTGAGTTATTGTATTGAAGCCAGCTGATATTGTTCTGATAAAGCGATGTGAAATAATGTTTGTGCAAACAATTTAGGATTTCATCCGTGGCTTTACAGCTGCTAAGATTTCGCCAGTGACGACAAAGTGCCACTGAATCACTTTGGTTCCCGTCACGACATTTCTCTTGTCTGGCCCTCTTTGAAGAAAGTGTAACAAGGAAATCTTGACAGTCAAAGTAAAAAGTCATAAAATAATATTGAAATATCAACAGGTTGCTGTACAATGTGAATTACCGATAAAGAAAGATATGTACACGTACTTTTAATTCAGAGCATCTAAAGTATGGGCATGCTTGTCTCTGTTCTTTCAGGA
The DNA here is from genome assembly GCA_943593645.1 of Bovichtus variegatus. Classification (NCBI taxonomy): domain Eukaryota; kingdom Metazoa; phylum Chordata; class Actinopteri; order Perciformes; family Bovichtidae; genus Bovichtus; species Bovichtus variegatus. Next base: position 1,338,445 of record CALSCE010009453.1, on the reverse strand, counting down.
TTAATGGTTCAAATGTTTGGAGGAACACAAAGAAGTGATAGTTAAGAATGAATGCTGATGAAGATGAGGAAGTGCACTCCTGCTTTCCTCTTTAAAGTAGTCAGTGAAACTACCTCTTCTCCCCTGTCACTCCTCCATAACCTAAAGCAAAAAAGCAGATTGGCTTACCAGCCTGAACTGCTGTGAGATGCCAAGCCAGATGTGCAATATCAGTGATATGTCTTACATAGACGTGTGCATCTTTGACTCACATGATGGTGAGGATAGCTCGCACTGAAAATATACACACATATGGTGTGCCCAGAAAATACAGCACAGTGTGATCATCCTTTGCCATTAAATCAGGAGAATGCAGGATCTAAAGTGGCCGACTGAACCATGAACACATGAACTTTACTATATACAATATACGTTTTTCCCCATAGCTCATCCTGCGATGTGAAAATCCTCCGCCCTTATTTATTACTTCAGTATCAGTCACAAAGGACAAGATGTATGGAGATAAAGAGAAGCAGATGACTTCTAAAAATATTTTGATGTTCTTAAACCTGTGGGATAGGAAGCATACAATGGGGGCTTGGACTCTATTTGGCTTTGTCTATCATCATGCGACACACTCGCTATTAGTGACCTATTCATTCACATTGTCACATGGAAAGTATTCTGTATCAAGCTTGACAATAAAGTCTAAATATATTCTTTCTTTTTTAGTTGTTATTACAACAAACAAATTAAACTTAATCAGTGAGCATGAAAACAACTTATGACTGAATAAAGAGCAACCAGGTGAAGCCAGTAATACTAATATCAGCACTGTTGTTGTCCTAATATCATAAGGAGAATTAATTTGACAAATCAGTCAGTCAACAATGCCATCATGACCAGAATACTAATACCGAGTGGTGAAGAACAGAATAGCATCCTTGTCAGAAATGGAGTGAAGTTAAACAACACTACGGCATCTCCTTTGGTTGGGGTGCCTGTACAGCTCTTACTGCAGGTAGATGAGAGCTGTTACTCATTCTGGTCATGAAATAAAAGACTCCATTACAGCAACGGATACAAATGAGAGTTGAGTAAATTGCGATTCAGTGTGTAGGTGGGTCAGCTGGTTTACACCAGATGTGGGGAGAGAAATGAGTGGGATGAAGGATCACTGTACCCTCTATGAGACACCCTCTAAGTAACAAGGGCATATCTCAAACATGTTTACCCTAAAGGAACAGTTTACATTTACAATGGAAATACATTAATCCTCTTTCTTAAATGTGACGAAAAGATTGATTCCACTTTCAAAAATCTGCCTACAAGAATATCTAAAGCTCACTAATCAACATGTTGTACCTCGTTTGTTTGATCAATACAAAAACCTAATTGGAAAGGAAACAAATTGCAGTTTTACACGGGGCTATATATATATATATATAATATATTATTATAAATTAATAAGTCACAATTATGTGACAGCACACTAGTTTTTCTGCTAAACTCAAATCCTGTTTGTTTTTAAAAATAGCGGAGACGTGCTGCATCTAAGTGGCCGGAGTTTTCACTTACTCTAACCTGTGTACATGCTTACTTTATGGTAAATTTACCATATAAGTGAAACATGTTGGGTTGCTTTTCCCTTCTCTTCCCTTTCACTTTTTTTGTTTCTGTTCATTGTTAGCCAAATGCACTGTAAAGGCCTTTCCTCTCCAGATCCCATTTGTATTACAAGGGGAAGGTCAATAATTTGATTCTACCAAAGCATAGCAGCAGTTTCAGTTATGCGGTCAATAAAATTATTGAATGCGTAGCAATCCAATACACCACAGCTTCACCTAAGGCAGTGCTAACTGGTAGGAATTACATTACATTTTTACCAAATTTAGTTGGTGTAGTGTTACTGACAACTGCATACTGCCACTTAGTGATGATAAGCCAGGTTGTTATTATCGAGCTCAGATATATTTCCCTGTACTAGCCCAAAGACAAGGCCGAAATACGCGGCTCCTTGCCCCTTGCCTGAGATAGAACGTGATTATACTGTATTTGGTACTATATTGGTTATTCTATAATACATAGATTAGCCTCACATAAATAATATGTGGCTATTTTGGACAAATCTGTAGCTTTTTCTTTTTTTTTGCCAAATCATAATTTCAATGTTTCTCAAACTAGATGGTTACTCTACAATCTTTCCATGTAGTGGAAAACGTAGTAGAAGTATCCCCTGTGGTAAACATACCCCTAATAGATTACTGGCTTTTGCTCTACAACTTCCAGTATTATAGGGACACAACATTACCAATATGGTGACAGCAGGCTGGACCCGTCTAAGGCTGGTGAGTTCCAGTCCAGCCAACTCACGTAAAGGATTTAGCATTAAAATGGACCCAGCATTCAGAAATGTGTCTGTGTCATTATAATATGCCTTGCTGATCAATGAACCCAACAAAAACCCAACATTTGTGCATTGTCTTACCAACAATCCACAAATGTCCTGCAGTTGCTAGTTTAGAGTACTGGCACCTTTTTGTATTCCCATTCAAGCACCAATCCAAACTACAGTAATGGATGTAATTACCTTCTGCTACAACTTTCCTAAAACTTTAAAAGGTTCAGAGCAGGATAACCAATTTTCACGGTAGGGGGTGTGTCACTGGCTGTCAAGCAGTGCACAGCAACTGTGATTTGCATCTCTCACCACTGACCTACTTGATCAGATCAACAGCACAAGTTGTGTTTTTATTCCTCTGCGCCGGCAGAGGCCGGTGGCATTGTGTTATCTGTCCCTCCGTTCCATTCAGGTGAATGCAGGATTTCTGGAGTAAAAGGTCAAAGGTCACTGTGACTACACAAACACCCTATATCTCTGGAACGCTGTGAGGGAATTTCTTCAAATTTGGCACTTGGACTTGATTAGAATTTGATGGTCAAAGGTGAAGGTCACTGTGACCTCACAAAAAACGTTTTTGGGCCACAACTCCAGAAGTCATACGCTAATTATAACAATTTCTTGTGAATGTCTAATAGGATAGAATGATGAGGTGATGACATTTTAGACAGACATGGATGTAAACTGCAGCTAGTTGGCATACAACCAAATCTTTTCTTGTCAATTACGTTGATGGATGCACAGCCAAGTAGATATTTCATTAAGAAACTCTTCTATATCTGTTTTTATACATTCATCAACCAGCAAATGCATTTATATGCACACCAGAAATACAGTTTTATTTTCATTATAGCAATAAAACAGCAAAGCAGAATATGACCTGTATGGTTATTATTATTATCAGCATCAAGACACAATTGCTTCCAGGATCAGGGTCTCCCTTTTAGTTTAGTAAATCACTACATCATCGCCCTACAGCAGCAAGAGAGTTATGTGTGGCACATCTGCATCCTCTAATTTGAGTAATCATTTAATTCCACCACAAGAATCAATTATTGCAGAACCTTGAATAAATTGTGAGCAACCAGCACCAGATCGTCAGGGGTGTAGGAGGCATCTTTGAGAATCAGCGGACACACAGTTCACACAGTTCCGTAGAAGACATTGTAACTTCTCTCTCATCTTCACATCACCGAAGGCTCACAGCATCACTCCCACCAATCCTCATCCAAAAAACACAAGGTCACTGGGATGCAACAGCATCATGCTTCATCTGCTTCTTTCTTTTATTGCCTGCAGAAATGTTTGTGGCAAAAGCTATAGTGTGCCATGAAACGCAGCCAAATGTAACTTAACAGAACTTTAATAATCGCAACTAAAAAAAGAGATAGTATATAGTATATTGGATAAGTTGGTCTGGACTCTCCAGACCACCTCTCTTGTGGCGATTGCACAGCTACATGTATGTTGGTCCAATCATGGTCAAAAAAGAGTGTTGGACCTTGATTCCAAAACTCTTTTTTTTTCTTTTTTTTGAAAATATCAATTAGGAAAAAATCAATCTATGATCTCTCATTGGTCAGAAACTGCCAAGAAGTGTTTGAGGAAAGTTCTGAAACTACATTAATTCAAACTATTGTAAGTCATGCTGTTGCTATAAAAACCTGTCTGTTTGCTAAAGCTCTCCTGTATGCAGTGAATTTAAAAAGCATTACATGTATTTCTCGACACATTTTTACACTTTTTTCCTCCTGCCCTTTCCCTGTTTGCACAGTACAATGCAACGCGACTTTGTCGGCAATGGAGGATGTTGTCGAGTCCCCAGATTCTGCATCATCATCTTCATCCTTTTCCCCTCTGGAATGCACATACAGCATTACTGTGTATGCAGGTTATGGTGTGGAAATTCAGGTAACGTGCTTTATGTCCTCTTCACTTATTCAACTATTAAACTTTTTTTCAAAGACATTTTGCACTGTAAAATTGTCCATTTTAATGTTGTCTATGAATCGAATATGTAGGTTTTGGAAAGATTTTTTTTGTCGGAGTGAAAAGTTCATGTGATTTCAGATATCTGTCAAATTAGATACACATTTTGAAAGATAGTCAAGCCTGTGTGTTACAATTTCAGTTTAATAAATAGTGGCAGGGTCAGTGGTGTATGTTGAGAAGGTCTATAATTGGCTGCATAGAAAAAAAATGTTGCATGTTGTATAATTCTAATTGTAATGATGTTGGTGCAATGTTAAAGGTATTAAAGGTATGGCATGAGTTGGATAAGGCTGTAGATCAGTTTCAGTGACTCAGTGATTACTTAACTCGTTGCGGAATTGTCTGGCAGGTTTATTCATAAAAGACAGCTGCCGGAGCAGGTTGCAAGTCATTACAGTACTTTCTCTTTTTTCCCTTTAGGTGAGGAAGGTTAACCTTTCTAAGAAAGAATCTCTGACGATCATGGGCTATGGAGGTTTGGGACCGGAGCTCTTAGCCAACGAGACGTTGATGAGAGAGGGTCAGGTGATTCGCAGTACAACCAATCAGGTGTACATACACTATCGCAGCCTCCGGCAGAGCAACCACGGCGTGTTCAGCCTCCACTATCAAGGTAAACTAACCCTTCAGATTTCATAAAATAACTAGAAATGGCAGGTCTTTTTGTCTGTACTGGATCTATTTTCTTGATGAACAGTAAGATAATTTTGCTGATTTATTTTTTCCTCTATGCAAGAAGGAGTTTTAATGTGGCTGGAATGAAAATCTGCATATCTGCATATTCCAAAGCATACAAACACGGTAGACATGCCAATAGATATAGTCAAGAAAGAGAATGCACACTGAATCCCAGTACTGTACTTCACAAATTCCAACTCTTTTTAATTTTTTTATTTGATTTTTTAGATGAGACCTTATCTTTTGAGTTTAAAGCTCAGAAAATGTCTGAGCTCTACACCGTGGGTTAAGTTCAATTAGAAGAAACTGAAATGAATCACAGCATTTTATTAGGAATTAAGAAAGAAACAGCGAAAGAATTTGATGATTAGACTCATGAGGACCCACGATGAACAGATGATACTGGTGTTGGTGAAGAGACAGCCGGTGGAAGATGGCACCTGCTGGGCCGAGTCACCTGGGGCAATCTGTCGATCATAGTGGTGAAGTGGGAGGTGGCGGGAAAGACAGAATGACAGCCTGACAGAGGTCTGAAGATTTGAAGATCAACATCCAACTGATAATTTAAAAGGATTTGGAGGGAAAGTTAAATGGTCTGAAAAACATGGTAAAACTATAGCTGACAGAATTGCTAGATGTTTATCTTCCATTTTACAAAATGAATGTTATTTCCTTCCTGTTTCATCGCCACCAACAGCCTTTCTGCTGTCCTGCCCGTTTCCTCTGTCTCCTGAGGGTGGCGGAGTGACAGTGACAGACATCCATCCTGGAGGTCAGGCACACTTCCACTGTGATCCAGGTTTCCAGGTTCGCGGCCATGAGGTGGCTACTTGTGTCAACACAACACAACCACACTGGAGCACTGCAGAGCCACAATGTGTCGGTCAGTAAGCTCATTTAGATACAACACTGGTTACTGATTGTTAAGGAGGTGGATTTTGGAAAATAGTATGTGGGATATTATTTTTCCTCAGCTGTGTCTTGTGGAGGGTGGATTCGTAATGCAACAGTCGGCCGGATTCTGTCTCCACCCCCTCCATCTGTCAGCAACCACAGTAATGGAAATAACCTGAGCTGCCACTGGTTAATAGAAGCCAAAGAGGGACACAGACTCCACCTACACTTTGAGAGGATTGCACTGGATGAAGATGATGATAAGTAAGTTTGTGTTTCCATTACTTTTTGTATCGCAGAATCTGGTTTTCTGACTCTGGTTTTAGAGTGTACAGTACACCTATGGTTGTGCTACCCTGTGTTTCGGTGATCATTGAATCCATGAAAAAAAAGTTATTTTTTTAACCTTGATGCACTTTTATTCTCTATATGTTTCTTTCCATGAAAATTCTGGCTAATACATTAGTGTTTTGTTTTTTTTGGATTTCTCAAACAACACTACCCAGCAATTTCATTCATCATTTAATAAGGGTCAAACATTATAGGTATCATTATCATAAATAATGCAAAACGAAAAAATGGAAAATGGAGAATGGCGAATAAACTCATACAATTAACTTCTAACTGAATAAAAACTTTGATTTAAGCATCACAAAAGTGGTTGTGGTTTTATTGTACAATGTGCATATGTGTCACCAGACTTGTTGATGTGTATTGCCTTCAATCTGCTATCTATGCACATTCATGCAATAATAATTCACACACTGATCATAACATGTCCCTCTCTTCTCAAGCTTACTATCCGGTGTCTTTGTGGTTTGTTCCTCTCAGGTTAATTGTGCGCAGTGGTAACAGTTCCCTGTCTACACCACTCTTTGACTCAGACCTGGATGATGTCCCAGAGCGTGGGTTGCTGAGTGAGAGCTCCACACTCTACCTGGAGCTCACAGCTGATTCTTCCTCCATCCCTCTGCTTCTGGCACTGCGATACGAGGGTGAGCAGAGAGACAGAGGGAAAACACAAAGGCGGTGGGTGTGTAGCTGCACATCCTTCTCACCTCATTATAGTATAATATTTAATTCCTTGGGTCAGTATTCTGCCTGATAACAAGCTAGATGTGATTCATTTATGAATTACCAGAATCCACCAATTCTAAAAACTGAAAAGCTTTGGAGGTGATGTGTCACTTGTCACTTGTCAATTGCTAAATTATAGATAATTTGGTCAGGTAATTAATATATTATATCTCAAGTGAAATTGGGATTTAATGGGCCATCTAGAATACCAAGGCTTTCTTCTCATTAATTTGTTGTTTTGTTTAAGAGGGCTATAATGAGCCACATAAGTGCTTACAGTCTGCCCACACTTCAGTGGGATTTATTTTAGGCTTTGGAGATGCTCACTACTTAAGATTTACACCTGGGCTTTTTCTAGCCAAGAGCGTTTTAGATTGTGGGTCATCCCAAGTGAAACGCCACACTGCTTCCTCCTCCATTAAATGGGTGGCTTAATTTTGTCGAGCAAGAGAACAAGGAAACGGGTAAGTCATTTTTCCTGATCAGCACACACATGAACACGCTGTGTCGAATGAATTTTTTCTCTTTTTTGTCTTGTTTTTAGCTTTTGATGATGAACACTGCTGGGAACCTTACATGCCCCATGGAAATTTCAGTAGCAGTGACATTACATATCAGCTGGGCACCACTGTTACCTTCACCTGCTCTCCAGGCTTTGTCATGGAGCAAGGTTCGGGGACGATTGAGTGCGTCGACCCCAGCAATCCCCACTGGAATGACAGCGAGCCTGTGTGCAGAGGTAAGATTCAGGATTGAGCTACGGTTGTATTTTCGAATAAGTGAATTTATTTAATCTGAATTACAAACGTGTTGTTGAATCTGGGCTTCTTTATTGAACTTAACATAAATATTCTGCTTATCCCTATTTCCAAAACGTAAAGAGTTTTGTAAGTTTTAGCACAAAGTGAGAAAGTCATTTGATTCATTAATATTCATATTGTATTTTGTTGAGATGGGTGACTGAACCATCAACATGTTGTAGCTACAGCCACGCTGACTGTGTCATCTGCTGAACTGCTGGCATGCTGAGAAAAGTGAGAGCAACAGAGAGACTGTGGCAGATATAAAACTGGCAGAGACATTGCCCGGGGTCAGGGACATGGCTGAAAACACAGGTGCTATAGTTTCAACCAAGCCAAAGACATTCTGAAAGTCGTATGTTGTTTGGTATTTTTGCTTGTAACTCATACACAGTGAGGTACAGGGAGGTGGATAGTAGGATATTGGTAACTTTAGTGCTCTGCATAGCGCAGAGCTTTCATGTTTGTCTTGAGCATCCAGGTATGACAGAGGGCTGTCTCTCACAGAGTGGAAACTGTTTCAAAAAATGAGGCATCAGCTGTTGGTTGGGAACGCTTGTATCTGATTGGTTGTATTTTATAATGTCATTTCTGCGCGTGTCTTCCCGACCATTATGCTCTCACTGAAATATATTTGACAAATTTTGTGGTTAAAATGTTCCCAAGCAAGTGTGTGTGCGTTGCAAATGTTTTAATTCGTTGTTTTACTCCATCCCATGTGTCTGTGAAGAGTCCTTACTCAACAACCGATGGCCACTTGTGTGGCTTCACAGTTTCATGCCTCAGTTTTAATAGGAAGTGCTTCCTATGAGTCTTGGCATTGAAGTCAGCAGCATCCTTCAAACACAATGAAACGGAATGTGTTCTCACAGGCAAAAGGGTTTGCATGGAAATAGAAGTGCTGTATTTGGCTCCTATCAATGCAATTTGCACCCTAGAGTTGTCATCTCCCTACTGACACACTTTCCTAGCTGTTTGTGTTGTATTTCTGCCAGGACTGTTTTGTGTTTTTTTTAATGTGAAGTAATAAGGCAGTAGTATCAAAATGATCATCCTTCATATTCTTCAATTGATCTGCCTATAGCTGCAGAATAATAAACAAAAGGCAGGCTACAAATAAGGTAGCTAATGTTTTTAATTACGTCATGGAAACAGCATGATGTATAACTAATGAAAGTTTTAAGTAAGCCGTTGCTTATGATGCCACGTCGTCAGCACATCTCTCTTCCGTATGTGCCCTCTGAAATCTTTATCATCTCTCATTGATCGTTTTACTTGGGTCTTATTTTTTCTCCCTCAGTTAATAATTCATTTTTTTCCAGTTGCTTTTCTTTTTCCAACTTCTGTTGTTATTTCATCACCCCTTTCATCGTTCTCTCTGTCTCCCAGTCCACGTACTCGCCTCACTTTCTCTCCTCTCTTCTGCTCTGCAAGCTCTGTGTGGAGGGGAGCTGACCGAGCCGTCGGGTACCATCCTGTCTCCTGATTGGCCCCAGAGCTACTCCAAAGGGCTAGACTGTGTATGGCAGATCCATGGCAATGAGGAGAAACGCATTGAACTGGATGTCCAGATGTGAGTATTGCTAATTTAAGTTGTTGGCAATTAAAAAGTAACCAAACATGTTTATTTATTTTTTTTGTGAATTTGAATGTATCAGTAAATTGCATACTGTGTTACTTATGTCGCAAAACAATTGGCAAAAACACAGTACCCCTGCAAATATAGTCACGTAATCCCTTCACTTCACAGATGTAGCTTCTAATTTTCTAATTTGCTAAACTCATATTCTCACTGAGCCCAAGAGGTTACACACATGTACTGTAATAATGACCTGGATAAGAGCCTTGTATTTCACACACTGAATCATACCATTGGGAAGCTAAATCTAGGTTGGCAATCCAACTGATTTGTATTCATATAGTACATGTTTGAATACTACATAATACAACATTTAGTATTATTACAGTCAGAAATATTTCAGGAGAGACTTATTTCTGAGTGAACAAAAATGTATCGACATGTGCACAATATGAGAAATGTGAATAGTCTTCCATCGGGATATCATATATTTTAGGGGAGGTGAAGCCGTAAGTAGAATTGGGAAACCCCCCCATTGGGGTCGAGACACTGGTGGTGATGAGATGAAGAGAATGTTGAAGATCTGGATTTGATGACTGGAGGTGAACGGGGTGGAGGAGGGCCGCAGCGATATCACCTGAAATAACAGCTGACAGCAGCAGAGACTAAAACAGATTCAAAGTTTGACAGCAGCGACATGATTGGCTGTTGGAGATGGTGGCAAAATGTAGTTGGTTAACTAAAAGAGTGGACGCCCATAATCAGCTGATTAGAAGCAGCTGGGGGAGATATAGATACATAGAGGTAGTCTTCCTGAGAGAACTTACGCTGAGCTTCATATCTAACAGATTTTGCACCCAAAACACTGCATATCATTGTATTAATATTTGATGGTTTCAGCACGTTATGTCACTCTGAGCACAAAATGTAAAGATTAGCCAGTCGTTAATGTGTAGATCTCCACATACTGCCGAACGATAAGAAGAAAAAGCTTTGGTAGGAGATGGTAGAACAGAAACATGTGCTTGATATGAAATACAGTATATTCCCCTTAGTAATAGGATCAGCTCTCATGTGGTTGCCAAATGAATAGCACAAATATTTCATTAACACTAATGAATTCAAGCAGCATCCTGGTGTCAAATTCAACTCGGGCATGCACCACATACACAATTTTAATGTTATTCTGTTTTATTCTTCTCATTTTAACATCTCATAGCATGTTTAGATTGTGATTTTACGGATTGTACATAGATTATACAGAACATCTATATACTGTCCTGCCTCTCCTGCCCTTCCTCTCTGCACTGTGTACTGGGTACAGACCAGACTGGGGTGGGTGGACTGCTCGCCGGCATCTCTTTCAAGTGAAACCTAATTTTCCTTTTTTATTCTTGCCTTTCCTTCTTAAAGTTTAAATATTCGCCACACTGACGTGCTGACCGTTTTTGACGGACGTGATCTCATGTCCCATGTGATTGGACAATACCTGGGGTCCAGAGAGCGTTTCCAGGTCGTGTCTGGGGGGTCAGAAGTCACCATTCAGTTTCAGAGCGATCCAGATGATTCCAGTTTTATCCTGAGTCAGGGATTCCTCATACATTATCGTGGTAAGTGCACTCCTTAAGTAACTTGTTTTATTGCTTCGTGTAAACATCTCGAACCTATACATTTTTACATTTAAAATAAACAACTGGCCTGTGTAAGTCAGGACAAGGACAAGAGATCATGAGGATTTCAATTTCATTCATTGCTCAATGTCTGTGTCGTGCAGAGGTCGAGCCAAATGACACCTGCCCTACTCTCCCTCAAATTGACTTTGGCTGGATCAGCTCGTCCCACTCCTCCCCTGTGAGAGGCAGTGTGCTGACCTATCAGTGCCAACCGGGATACGACATCAGTGGCTCTGACATCATCACCTGCCAGTGGGACCTTTCCTGGAGCAGCAGTCCACCTACATGTGTCAAAGGTGAGACAAGTAGTGTGACATACTTTAAGGATCGTAACTCCAAATCTTTTTTAAAGGGATGCTTTGAATTGTTTGAAGTGGGGTTGTATGAGGTATTTATCCATAGTCAGTGTGCACTTGAAGAAGCAGACAGGAGTACCGACACAGAAGCAAAGCAATGGACCTCTATGGATGGGGGGCAGCAGCTAATCTTATTTTGGCCACTCGAAAGAAATATCAGTTTATGGGTATGTCATATTAAGAATATTTTCACGACTTTACCTTTAGCTCTCATCAAAGCCACCAGACTCCCTTGATCAAGGCGGTGCTAAACCAGCAACTCCCTTGTTCTGCGAGGTAAAATTACGTCTTTTTAATGGAGTCTGGTGGCTTTGGCGAGAGCATAGATGGATATAACGGCTTCAGTTCCCAGACTGCCGTCTACTGTAGGTAAAACACTGTATATTGCTAAGTACTTCATACCACCCCACTTCAAACAGTACTGGGATCTGTATGTAATAACTAAATATTTTTTTTAAAGATAGAAGCAATGTGACCGTATATAAAGGTAGGATTACATTAAATAGATTTAAAAGTTTTGTTGTTGTGTTTTTAGTTTTATTCTTAGACTAAACACATCCGAGTTTCATCCAGGTTTTTCCCTTTTGTCAAAATCATTCAATGCATTCATCGCCCATGCTGCTATTAACTGCTGCTTATTGAAGTATTTTTGATGAAGTCAAATGGCAGGTTCAAGTTAAATGCTTCCATATGTGTCCCCCACAGTCCAACAGTGTCCTGACCCAGGAGAGGTGGTCAACGGAGCGCGCTCAGTGCGCCCCGAAGCAGGTTTTGCAGTCGGGACAGTCGTTCGTTTCTCTTGTAACCAGGGTTATCAACTGGAAGGTCCAAGCCAAATCTCCTGCCACGGACGAGACACCGGCACCCCCAAATGGAGCGACCGCAGCCCAAAGTGTGTCTGTAAGTCCCTTTTCTGCCCTCTGTCTCTTTATGATGCTTATTGCTGCAAATGAACTGCAAATACATGACTGTCCTCTGTGTGTTTTTGTGTGCTCTTAACAGTAAAATATGACCCATGTCCAAACCCTGGTGTCCCTGACAATGGTTACCAGACCTTGTACAAGCACAGCTACCAGGCAGGAGAAACTCTGCGTTTCTTCTGTTATGAGGGCTATGAACTCATCGGCGAGGTCATTATCAGCTGTGTTCCCGGCCATCCCTCTCAGTGGAACAGCCCGCCGCCCTTTTGCAAAGGTAAAGATTGTCATTGTCTCTGGATCTACTTTTTTGTGGACTGTTTTCAGTAGAGGGAAGAACAGGAAAATGGCTCGAAACATATCAATCTATGTGTCTGTATTTGAATAAATGGGGTTAAGTTTTTAAGATTAGCTGCCTTTGACAATGTTTTGTTTCAATTATTTATTTGACTTCTCTTTCTCTTTTCTTCATTTCACACAGTGGCATATGAGGAGCTTTTGGACGATCACAAATTAGAAGGTGATTTATTTTATTTTCTTCCTCTTTGTGATGTGTATAAAGTCAAACATGTCCTTTAAATATGTCCTTTAGACATAATATTTAAAGCCACTACATGTAGAATTTAAATTCCTTACTTTGGCACCATCTTTGGTTGATATTATGAACAACACCGTAATAGACGCTGCCACAGGTATTTGTGTACACTGGAACACTCGGGAGGTACAAATGCTTTTACAACCAACATTATAATGTACTTTACTAAATGTATAGTGTATTAAAGCAGGTCATAAACTTTTTATTTGATTTAACATTAGGCAGTGTTAGACAATTAAGATTTAGTAAATGAAATGTAAGTGCTAATTGATGTAGTAAAACTTAGAGTTTCTTCAGATTTTGCAGCCTCTTTTTAGCGTGTTTGACACTTTGACTAATTAAGATTGATTAAGAGTGCATTGTGAGCAGAAAAACATCACGGTTGGTGAAACAGCTTCTTTTTGTCATGACTCTTTCACTATTTCCCAGTGTCCCAGTCATTCGAGCCATCCCATCAGATCCTGAGTGAGAACATTGCTTTGGCAATAATTCTGCCAATAATCCTGGTCATCCTCCTAATTGGAGGAATTTACATGTACTATACAAAGTAAGTAACCTGGGTTACCAAAGCGACATTTAACCCTTGATCGATTTGTAACACTGCTTTTTACTTTTCTTCACCTTACTTCACAGTAGCCTTTATTCATGTAGTCATATGTCATTTTATTTTCTCACTCACAGTATCTGCAGACTAGAGTGGAAGCCGCTCTTCTGGAAGTCTCTCTCTCACACACACTCCTACAGTCCCATTACAGTCGAGTCCGACTTCAACAACCCTCTTTATGAGGCAGGTGTAAGTATAAGGAAGATACTTAACATGTTTTTCCTGTTTCTCATATTTTTTTTAATTGGGACTTTTAGACTATTTTATATATTTGTTTTTATCTAAACTAAAATGTCTTAAATAATTGTTTTACTCATTGAATTTCTTACTCCCACAGGATACGCGGGAGTATGAAGTATCAATTTAAAGGAGAAAATGTCTTGGTGAGAATTCAAAACCACAGAAATATTTAAACATTTTTGGAGGATAAATTTCTAAGTATTATAAGGCCTCACCCCCCTTTTATCATTGTAATTATTTTATCTAATTATCTTTCTGTTTTACTATCACTGTATCTCTGGTTTATCAATTTGTGGAAGTGCTTTATTTTGATTTGTTGCACTGATATGGTGGTCTGCCAAATGTGGGTCCTACTTCACGGTCCAACTTTCTGTATCACTAGGACTGGTGCCTTATGAAGGGTAAGAAATTGATAACAAAGGGGGAAAATAGCAGTGTGGGAGGCATAAGTACAGCAGAGGTGAAAAGGGTGAAGTTAAAATGTATTGATTTATTAAGTACAATTATTATGAGGCCAAAACATCAGAGAACTTGGCAATATTTAATTTGTAACTATCAAAAGTTACAGTCATGAGCATTCACACTGAATGTTTGTCTTTCATTTTTAGAGTGGCTCATGTTACATTTTACAAAGTGTTTCAAGTAAAAAGGGAAGAATACTTTAATTTCAATCATGAGAAAATGTTCTCTCTTCTTCACTTTGTCTTTCTCTCGCTGTGTAACACGCACACACACACACACACACACACACACACACACACACACAAATTGAATGTAAATATCTGACTTAATATTGATTGAGGTTGATATATATATGTATTAAATTATATATACAAGCCTCATATATACACTTAAACATGGTGGTGGGAGGTTATATATTTTCATTATATATGTAATGAAAATTCAGTGCCAAAATATAATGTTAAATAATTTAATGTCCCTAAGTGTTTCATCTGTTGTTGCAATACTGTTTACAAAGGCAGTTTATTTTATTCTTCGCTGTTTCTGGAGTGCATCGTCACCCAGTGTCACATGACATATAAGATAAGGTGAGGACATGAATGTCATTATGCTTAGAGCATGCACTGATTGTAAATTATATTGCTTCTGCTCAATCTTGCCATTACCATTATAGTTATTGACAGTTATCATTGTTATCAGATTTGATGTTGTATGCACTATGTTGATGAAAAATTACAAAATTGGCTGCTTGCTGTGATGCATTATGTATTTATTTACAACTGATTGTTTGAACAGTGGATGTATTCTCATTCACTGTGCCAAATGGAGGATACTGGAGACTGTTGCTTTGTAGATTTATTCTTCTCTTATCATCAGTAGCATTTCTTTGCTTCATATATGAATACACTCTTTTGAAGGCGGTAAATTATTTGCTGAACTGGAAATAAAGTCTCTGTTGAATGGTGTAAAACTTTTTAGAAATTAGCTTTCATTTTTCCAAATAGCAATGCTATACCTACATCCGTGCATACAAAGAATATGGACCGTGTTGATACATATATAACAAAAATATCACAGTGGGAAAATAATGTTATATGTTTTAGAGATTATTTTCTTTATATCTAATAGATAAGGACTAAAGGAAATGTAAAAATAGAATGGGGGGCACATACACCAATATTTTAGGTTTCACCCACTCAATAATTTGATTTGAATTAATGATAATTTAT
Organism: Bovichtus variegatus; assembly: GCA_943593645.1. NCBI lineage: Eukaryota > Metazoa > Chordata > Actinopteri > Perciformes > Bovichtidae > Bovichtus > Bovichtus variegatus. The sequence continues at coordinate 1,322,969 of CALSCE010009453.1, read as the reverse complement.
TTACTTTATTTAAGTATAATGATAATTTTTATGTATCATAATTCTACCTTGATTGCTTTCGGTTGGTCACTTTATTTTGAAAGTACTCACCAGAAGTCTGAGCGTGGCATTAACAAACATTAACACTTATTGAACCCCCTAAGAACAATGATAATTGGTACAAAATATCAGTATTATTCTACCTCCAGAATGTGGAGTTGTTTTCTCTACAGTGAAAGTGGTGGAAGAAGTATTATCATCAGAATAAACTTAAAGTACTAAAAGTATAAATAGGATACTTATTACGCAGAATGGCCCATTTCAGAATAATATATATTATATTATTTGATTATAATTAATAATGCATTAATGTGTTCATCAGTTTAATGTTTCAGCTGGTAAAGGTAACTTATATACTGCTGCGTAGTTTCATAATACACCATGGTTTATTAGCTGATAATAATCTATATCATGTCTATCTATCTATATCATTGATCTGAATCTGTAAAGTAACCACAGTTATCAAATAAATGTAGTGGTGTAAAGGGTATATTATTTTCCTCTGAGATGTAGTGGAGTAGAAGTATAAAGTAACATAAAATTGAAAATACTAAAAGTCAAGTAAAAGTACCTCAAAATTGTATTTATGTACAGTACTTGAGTAAATGTACTTAGCTACTTCCCACCACTGTACAGTAACCAATAGAGAATATCGACCATGATCATAAATGTTAATTTTTGTATAGTTTTGATTGCTTCAGTTTGGCCACTTTATTTTGAAAGTAATTACCGGAAGTAGTAGGATGCTCTCATGTCTGCAATTGACGCTAACTTGATTACTGTCATTTTGCAGTTACATTGTGACCACTAGAGGGCGGCACATACGTGGCTATATTTTCAATTCACTCAATTCACTGTCATCTTGCTTGATACTAAATTAATATTAGGAAAATAGACTGATCCACACATTATTTGCAATGATTACACTAGTATACGTTGTACATATTAACATTACAAAAAAAAACAATTATCGTGATATTACTGTGCATTAGCCATAGTTGTAGTTCCTCACTGTGGGGGCAGTAAAGACAACTGATTATAAAAACACTACTAAACATGATCGTGACATGATCATTTCTGTAATTTTTTTAAATAAAATGTTGAAAAAAACAGCCAGTTGCCTGTGTACTGCAGTTATCGAGCTTCTTTGGTATTACGTACACACGTTTCCATTCCAAAGGGTGGCGCTTATTCACGTCACATGTTGTTTACCTTACACAAATGTGCAGTAGAAGAAGAAAGCAGCGGAAGAAGATGTGCGAGTTTCGTTTCCGAGTGACCTACTTAGCTTCTCCTATTAGCATCAGTAAATAATCTTTATGTCCAACAATGGAATTGGCCGTTCTTAATGTAGCAGTTAGCATTTTTTGATGGTTAGTTTCTGATTTTACACCTAAGAAGTGATACAAAACATAGGAGCATTGCTAGCTTAAAGCGTCGCTAAAAAGACTAGCTGTTGTTAGCATCTTTGATTTAGCTTACGTTATACTGACTGCGTTTAAAATGAGTTGTCAAACCATAGCTGCGTTTTAAATTCGCTTGTGTGGTTTGGGCTGTTAGTATTAGCTGGTTAGCTGATTGGTGGCTAAGTAACGCTTCCACGTTTAGCTATATTTGCTTAGCTACGTTCACTCCTGCAGCCCCCTTGGATGTTCAGTGTGGTAAGTACAATTTTTGATAATCTTATTTAATATTGTTAGATTTTATCAGCCTGATAAGTTAGCATCGATCACCTCAACAACTAACTGGACATCAATAATTGTTCAGCTAACGCTACTTGTGGTTGTAGCTTACTTGTTGCTAATATTATGTTGATAAACACCTAACTTGGGTGTTAGCTGTGTTTAGCTGTACATGTCTGTAACACTGCTGTGGAGCTACAGACATCTCAGTCAGTTGACGGACAGTCTACGTGCATGCTGCTAAAGTAGGACAGTGTATTACATGAAAGCATAAAAGCTATTCTGAAACAGAGCTTCCTGTATCCCACTGAGAATAAGTGTGGAAAAGTTACACATAAGGAGTAAGTAATTGGTTAGTTTAATACTACTTTGTTTTGCAGTTTGGAAATAAAAAGGTGATTTAAAATCATTTTTAAGGTATTTTCACATCTATGTTTTTTTTTTTGTTCAATCGTAGAGAACGAAATTATTTGAAGAAAAAATAAATGTACAAGACACACGATGGGTGTGGTTGAAAAATCAGTTTAAAAACAAAACGGTTCATTAGTAAGTTAATTGATACTTCCTCTATTTTCCAGTGTGCCATGACCTGGATTTTAGCATTTTAAATATTTCATGCTGGATGTTGTACCACATCTGGGGTCTACCTTTGTGAATATAAATATTACTATCCTCATCTATGTCAACTAAAATAGTGACTTTGCACTTATTTTAGTCAAAACCTGCGCTTGTTACAGTGTGTTGTTACTTCTGTGTTACAGTCAGGAAGTGACTCTTCAGCCCCATGTCTGCTGAGGCTTCAGTAGGCAGTCATGCTGCTGACTCTGCCCAGTCCGCTGGTTCCCAGCCTGCCTTCCACAACACAGATGAGCTCAGAAATCGGGGTCTGCTGGGGAGCAAGTATGTCAAATTAAATGTGGGTGGCTCGCTGCATTATACAACTGTCCAGACATTAAGCAAGGAAGACAGTCTGTTGCGGAGCATATGCAACGGAGGAACAGAGGTTTCCATAGACTCAGAAGGTGAGTGGATGTCTATGTCTGCTGAGCACTATCGTTGTTACTTGATCCATGCATTATTATTTAATGTCTTGAAGGCTGTGCCGTTGATATCTGCAATTTTAACATTATGGCGTAGAATCTCTTATGACCTGATGACATACTTATTTCAGGTGCTCTGTTTTGAAGTTATATAAATTCAAAATGACTCAATCTGTAATAAATAAAATTAGACAACTTTTAGTTTTACATCAGTATCACCTTTTTAATCCTTACACTTTTATCATGCATTGTATTTTATACAGATGTATTTCTACAATAGTGGGCAATTCTACATCTTTTTTGAACTTGGACAGCAATCCTCCACTTGTAGTGTCATCAAGTTCTGTGCAGCAAATAGAGATGCACCGATCCGTTTGTCAGCTGTCCGATCAGTCTATATACGATTTTTCTGTTGCCAGTCAAATTTACACACGTGCCGCATGATGGTTTTACGCTGCGCACACAGTGAAACAGCCTGTAACGTCACAGCCACGCACACACTGCATGTCGTTGTGGAAGTTCTTCAGCGTGAGTAAGACGACATAAAGCTCACAATTTGTAACACCTACAAATCCCAAACAAGGTTTTGACAGCAAGAAAGTACTGTAACTTGGTGCAGTTTTGAAGAAAAACTAACTTATTTAATAGTTTTATTATAAACAATTCCATCGTAAATTATAGTTCTTAGAAAGAAAGAGAATCAGATTCGGCAGGTCAGACTTAAGAAAAATCAGAATCGACCAGGAAAAAGAAATTGATGCATCGTTAGTTGTAAGAGATCAAACAGCTAACATGAGAAGTTTCACTCACACTACATGATTGTCTGCACTGACTGACTGGAATTACAAACTTTATCTTGTGTGGTCATGGTGTGGCCTATAGAAATGTTTGTATGGGAAAGGTGTGTCTATGTCTAGCTGTTTCCACATAAAAAATTCTTTTTTAAAAAGTAACAAAGATTACTGAAGAATGCAAATGACTCAAAACTAATTTTCCTGCTGTCCCAGGTTGGGTAGTTTTGGATAGGTGCGGCCGACATTTTGGACTTGTTTTGAACTTCCTGCGAGATGGCTCGGTACCACTTCCAGAGGATCACAAAGAACTGGATGAGGTTCTGAAGGAGGCGCAGTACTATCGCGTCCAGGGACTCGTCCAGCACTGCCTCAGTGCCATGCAGGTGGGGGTTTCATATTATTTCTGACATTAAATCGACCTAAATTATTAATTTATCATTTTTTATCCAGTTAGTCGATTCATTTATACAAAACTGAATAAGTTACAGATTTTTTTTAATGTACTTTCTTTGTTTACCTTCAGAAACAAAAGGATGTTTTTGAAACTGTGTGTCGCATCCCCATGATCACCTCAGCCAAAGAAGAACAGAAGATGATTGCTTCGTGTAGAAAGGTAAATTGCATTTTGCCTCAATGAAATGGACCACTGATGAAAAAACTCTTTATCGGTCATTTTCTTTATTGTTAAATATGTACGATTTAGTTTATTTCTCATCATGAAACTCGAGGAAGTTGACGTTGGTTTTCTTTGTATGTACACACAATTTGTGAAGACATTGTTCCACTGTACACTACAGAATTACGTGGATTTATTCCTGCTTCTTGTCTCTACAGCCAGTAGTAAAATTGCAGAACAACAGAGGAAACAACAAATACTCTTACACCAGGTAAACAATAAGGCTGACTGTGCATGTGTCCTACAGAGAGTATACCAACAGTTTCACATGCTGCCACAACAATCTCTCCGTGTTCGCTTGACCTTCACTTTTTAACTTTACTTTTTTGGATTTTGAGTGTAAAGTGCTTATTAATCCTTTTTAGTTTACACTTACTTACTCTTTGTCTCTCCCCTGTGTCCAGCAACTCTGATGACAACCTGCTGAAGAACATTGAACTGTTTGACAAACTCGTGCTACGATTTAATGGCCGCGTCCTGTTTGTCAAAGATGTACTCGGGGATGAGATCTGCTGTTGGTCTTTCTATGGTGAAGGCCGCAAGATTGCTGAAGTATGCTGCACGTCCATCGTCTATGCCACAGAGAAGAAGCAGACCAAAGTAAGCATGATGAAGTTTGCACACCAAGTCCTTAAAGCAATAGTTTGACATTTTAGCACAAGGATGCTGAGCACCTCCTAAAGATAAATAATAATAACCTTGCTCTATCCCAGATATGCGTTAACCTGCTGTAGCTTTATATTCTAACTGACGGCTAAAGAGTGGTATTGATTCTCTCATCTAACTCGCCGCCAGAAAGCAAATAAGTGTATTTCTTTAGATTAAAGTGTGTGTGTATATCCATAGAAACCATTTTCATTCAGATATCTTGAGGTGGGTTTGAGAGGTCAAAAGACCCCCTTTGAAAATGACCATGCCAGTTTCCCCTCGTCAAAGTTTTGCCTAAGTTTGGACCGTTATTTAGCCTCATCACGACAAGCTAGCAGGACATGGTTGGTACGATTGGATTCCTCATGTTTCATATGATGCCAGTTTCTTCACTCTAAATTAAAAACTGAGCTTCGGCCTCGGAAAGACAGAATTACGGCCGGCCCACCGGCGCGCCATCTGAACTTTAGGGTTTAGCTGCTGATGGCATTATTGTAATCATAGTAGGTTACTTTGTTATGGCTAATCAATGTGTTTTGACTATTATCGTAAAAGTATTAATGTTACTGCTTTGACTAGGGTTATATTAATTATAGTGCACCAAAAAAATACTACGTCTGAAACTGAACTGATTGTTTTTAGGTTGAGTTTCCTGAGGCTCGAATCTTTGAAGAAACCCTCAATATCCTCATTTATGAGAATGGCAGAGGTTCTGGTCCAGGAGGCTTACACCTTTTAGACTCGAGAGGCTCGGGTTCAACACTGGGAGCTGAGGAAGAGGGTGCTACGGGAGGCGACAGGCGAGTAAGACGGATCCACGTACGGAGGCATATAATGCATGATGAAAGAGGGCACGGTCAGCAAACTGTGTATAAGGACTAATAATGTGAAAACATACAGCACGGAAGAGTGACTTCATGTATGTTCATTTTTTTTTCTTGAATGCTAGAATGAAAGAGATGTCCTTGATCATAGCAATAGCTCGGTAGGTAGTTATTTCAATAAATGTCTTTAGATGTCACTGCACAGAAATGTAGGAGTTGATGATCTGTAACTGAAGTAAGAGACATTTTGAAAAATGCTTCTGTTTACAAGAAAACAAATGTACATTATTTAAATAGGAAATGTTTCAAATGAAATGAGACGTGAAACTGGCATACATATTACTTTGCAAATGTTAAAGGCATACTATTCAGGATTTGTCGATTGCTGTTTGTAAACACACAGCATTCAAAGTGGGCCCCTCCTGCCCGGCTCAACGAGCATAAAGAGAGAGCAACGGTGGTCACACAACCCTGCGGGAAGGTGCCACATAGCCTGATTTTGTGTGAATGCAGCCCAAAGCACACGTCTCATCTTATCCACAGTGGCCTCTGCTCTGCGTGTGTCTCACCCCCGCCCTCGGTCAAACAGACACAGACCTGCAGCAACGGGGACAGTGAACCTAGTCGCTACCTTTTTTTATAAAGTCCCGACCTCACCTCCGCGCTGTTATTGATTGGGGGCTACACACCACTGCCCAAAGGTTGATGCAGAAATGTCAAGAATACAGCAAAATAAGGAAATGCATCCAGAGGGCAGCAGGGTCTCTGCAGATACAGACACCATCACACACTTCTAGTGGGTCATAAATGATGATTGAGATGGATTCTGTTCGTATGAGTCTATACGTTGTTTTTTTTTTAGGAAAATCCTGCATAGTATACCTTTTTTAAGGAACCTCCTGCAAGTAACTGAATGGGCCTAATAACCCAACTCCCACCCCACCTGTTAATGTGGGTGTTAATGATATGCACTGGCACACTCCTCTGTGTTTGACTTATAGGAAACACTGTCGGTCTGTTTATTCAGGTTGTGAAACATCTGTTGCCTTTTCATTAGTTGGACTGATTTGCTGCCTGACAGCGATGAACAGAGGATGGTCAAGTTTAGCTGAGATATGTTAACACTGGAATAAAACTGAGTAGCCATTTTTAGGGAGGTTGTCTATGGATGAGATTGTTGAGCAGCTCCATTTTCTTTATTTAAATTATTACTGCTGTTGCTTCAAGATGTTTTTATTAATTAATTTATGAACCTAATTTATTGTTTGGTATTTAACTTTTTGTATTGTATGCAATCTTTGTGTTAACTAGTGCTCAAGTGAGTTGTAATTTTTTGAATGATACAATGCACTCGATAGCACACACCAGATTTTGAATTTACTCCTGTAAATGACTAAATAGTGAACTTACATTTCAGTTTAATGTTTCAAGAGGAACCATGACCGTTTCCTTGATGATGTATTTTATTCTGAGCCATGACCTTTCACTTTATGTCTTATACCAAACCACTGAAACTTGCTAAAAGTAATTGGCCATACAGTGATGATAAAGGCAATTAATACTGGGTTGTATTTTTATATCCCTCAGGGAGAGGATATTTTCTTTCTGATATACACCAATGTCTTGTGTAAACCTAATCACTCTAAATATTGAAAAAACACATTGAATGAGAGCAATATGTGTCTCAGACTCTTAATAAAATCACCTAGGTATACCTTAAAATATGCACTAATATGACTTCCGTCCAATAGTGGTCATGGGAATGTTCTGAATAAATTACTTGTGAAATCCAACTTTAGCTTCTTGGTCTTATTTTTCTGTTTTTCCTAAAGTATAATAAAGAGATGGACTCAAATATGTGCATGTTATAGAAAACAAGTAGATGTGTTTTGGTTGGTTTTTTTTTACCGCATTTCCTTGTTTAATTCATTCAAACTGCTGACTATAGGAAAGTAATCTTTTTGGGCCATAGATGCTTGCAATTGTTGTTATTGTTCCATTGGTAATAATAAAATAGGAAAGTAATTTTAATGGATGCTTAATACAGTGGCTTGAATTATGTGGATGTTATTCAACATTACTGTACCATATTATATAGAACAAAAGCTTAGTCAAGGTTTTAACTATTCACCACTGCACTGTGACGCATTAGATAAATATACATAAATAAAGTAAAGCCACATTACAGTCCAAATCTAATCAAAACATTTTGTATTTAATTGTGTTGATTTCGTTTGATGTTATGAAATTTGAGAGTTTATGAAAAATACTTGAAATCCTGAAGTAACAGATTAATTATACTGTAGCAGGTAATTCCGCTTAATTGCTCCCAAGAACTTGCAGAGTTGTCCAAGGTTTTTATATTTTCTATTTTGAAAGGGCGTGGCGCTAATCTGACGTCACTTCCTGTAACGTCCTGCGGTCCCGCTGCCTAAAAAAGACACCAACAGAATCAGAAATGATGGTGTCAGAGAGAAAGAAAAGCGGTATCCGCAGGTTTGTGTGTGATCAACTACGTGATGAGCCAGACCTCAGGTACGGGTGACGCATTCAAGAGTCAACTTACGCATTTAACTCAAACATTGCAGCTGCTGCAGCTTTAATGCGCCATTTACCATAAAGATAACGCCACACACACGTGACGCAGTAATGTTGGGATTTGTCACCCCAACACGGCGTTAAATATAACTAGGAAACCGAGCTGGCATTGTTAAAAATGTGATATTAGTGAGTGGTATACGCCATCAATGTTCCACCTCTTGGTTGGAAGCGGTAGATTTACAGTTTGCATCATTCGCATTTCTCGAATTATCCTTACCTTTTGTAAAACGGTAAATGCATTTCTTAATAACAATTCGTACACCCAGCACCACATACTAGATTACCTGCAAAAGCCTGTAACTTGCTTCGAATCCTTATCTCTCAAAGGTAAATTTATAGTTAAAATGAGTAAAAGTCAAGATTTACCTGAGCAATGCAGGACACATTTACAAAAACATGTCAACTAGAAATGTATTTATGATAGGCTTGACATGTGACAACTGGGTCAACCCTTTTTGCATGTAGTGACGTACAATGAACTAATGCCTGGATGTTTTTAGAATATGGTTCAATACATGTTGGTGACATTAGCAGATGGCGGGAAACAGCAGACACTTAATCTACATAATCATCTGATGAATGTGCCAAAGCTTTTGCAATTCTTTCAAAAAGAATGAGAAATTGCTTTTCTGATGTGCTCTGGTGACTAGATGATGTGGAGGGACAAGTAGTTTTTGAGATTGTCAATTCTGATCTGACAAATGTGACTGAGAAAAAATTGAATAGTGCGCCAACCATTTTTGGTTAATTTTGTTTGTGCTGAAAGTGTATCTAGTAATCTGCAAGCCCCTCTATCAGTAATTGCAATTAGTTTCTCTTTTTTTTTTTAAGTAGTAAAACAAATTTGTAGTCAACAAAAGAAGAAAAATACAACAAATTCCACATCTTTTTACACATGATAAATACTTTCTTATAAATAAAAAACTTTAACTCAAATTGTAGTTTTTTATTCACTATAGGAAAACTGTATTAAAGTAGTGCCCACAAAGTTACAAACTCCCAGTTTGCTGCACTAAATAAAGTTGTTTTTGTTGTGAAATCTTTGGCCCATTTAAGTACAGTCAAAGAGTACTTTTTGTGGATAGAATCTGAGTTGAAATTTGATATGCCATAGTGTCCCAGTAGCGATTTGTAACAATTGACAAACTAAATTCCCTTCTTTGTCACCTCTCTTTGTTGCCTCTAAATGTTCAATATTTATAGTCTTCATCTGTTTGAAAATGTCATTCAGTATAAGGTGGGTATTTTAAATGTTATAGTTTTCAGATATATTTCTCATTCTGTATTCAAAGGCGCAAGTTAATTATGTCTCTTGCTATGAATGACCTCTGCCCTCACACACCATGATGTAAGCTTTTTGTAATGTTTTATTCCAGCACACTGACCTTTGGAATTTTAAAAAAGCGATACCTTGCTCATGTGCCAAGTGAATCATTAAGTCCAGAGGTAAAACATTTTATGAAGCGGGTGGTCCAAGAGGAACTGAAAAAAATGCAGGTATCTGAATTCTTCCTGCACATCTTACACTTTTAGTGCACTGTAGTTGTTACTGTCATCATCATCATCAATTGTTTTTTCTTCGACTAGGACAACGTTGAGAATGAAAGTGAGTTGAAGCCCCAAAACAAAGGGAAGAAAGAAAAAGAAAATGAAAATGACGAGGTGATTAATGGGAGAGAAGATGAAGATGAAGCCACGGCAAACACATCGCGTCTTCGTCCAAGCTCATCATCAGGTAGGTTACTTTTTTTTGGCCATGACCCCTAGGGGCCCTGCCAAATGATTATTTTGAAAGATTTTTTTTCTTTCTTCAAAAATGTAAATATGTCTGAAAATTCACATTTAATTCAACATATTAGCAAAGATAAATTGGCCTATTCATAAAAAATAAAATAATTAAATTGACACTACATTGATGATGGTCTAACAGTTGAATGGATCCTCGTGCAAACGCATGAACTAGCTAACCTTTGCTAAACCAGTGTGCGGCACCTGTCCATAACGAAGAACTAGTGGGTACGTGTTATTATTTTAATAGCGTGGTATTGTAAGCACCTTAAAAAGGTATGTTGTCAATGGCACTACACGTTATTGTCGGCTTAGTTTAATATGTTGCTCAGTGTTATACATGTGCAGTAGAGGGTCCCTGCTCCGTCTGTCTTTTGCCTAAAAAATGTTGAAGACTCCTGATCTATAGCATGTTCTACTTTGCAGTTACCTAATGAAAAAATTCCTGAAACATCATTCACAGCAGAACTAGGGCTGCAAGTAATGATCATTTTCATCATCAATTAATCTGCAGATCATTTTTTTCAATTAATTGTTGGCCTGAAAAAAGGGCGAATCAGTCTTTGGGGACGTCATCATTGGTCTTCTTTTGTCCAACCAACCCACAGATATTCAATTTACAGTGAAATAAAATGGAGAAATGCAGAAAATCCTCATATTTCAAAAGTTGGACCAACAGTGTTTGGCATTTGGGCTTAAAAGATTAATAACATCCATTATCAAAATAGTTGGCAATAGAATTTCTGCCAAACGACAAATCAGTTAATCGACTTATGATTGCAACTCTAAGAAGGACACATGCAATTCGGCAATACTAGAATGTTGCTGATACTCGGGTCAGCTGTTCCACATAAAACCACACTTTTTCGTTGGCGTAGCAGTAATTGAAGGCAGTTCAGATAACCTCACTCACTCAACACCTACGTTAACCTAACCTCGTCTTTATCCACAGTGAGGTTTGTTCATTTTTTTTTCAGTGAGTTTTGTCGCCACATTGTAAACCATGAAATGTTGCCTTTCTTTGTTGCCTTTCTTTGGTTACTGACAGATTTGGAGGACGAAGAGGACTGCAAAACAGGAAGTGAGGAGAGTGAGGAGGAAGAGCAAATGAAACCTGAATCTGAGGATGCAGAGCAAGAGGGAAACAAATCGCAGCTAACGACACATGGAAAGCGTAAACGGCAGATGAGCAGTGAAGAATCAACAGATGAGGAAATTAACAAGGCAGGAAAAAAAGATAATGACAGTAACTCTGATGACAGTCCAAAAAAAAAAGTAAAGAGAGCAGATGCTGCAAAGAACGGAGAGACAAGAAGCAGCAAAACTAACGCAGGAAAGAAAAAACCACAGAGTGATGAAGAGAATAAAACTGACACGGATAGCAAGTCAGAAAATAGCGACAATAGTGACTCCTCAGATGACACTGAAAAAGGCGACTATGCAAACTTTATACTTTTTATATCCCAAACATAAATGTTTATTTATTTTTTTAAATATGACTGAACAGGTCTTTTTGTTGTTTTATGCAGAAGAAAAAGTCTCGGTGGAAAAGAAAAATAAAGAACCAGACTCTGATTCATCGTCTCTCACCTCATTGGACGATGAAATGGATAATGGAAGAGAAAACACACAAGCTCCAAAAAAGAAGAAAACCATGAAAAAAGAGAAGAAAAAAGAGAAGAAAAAAGAGAAGAGCGCCAAAGTTCAAAAGGTGAGCTCATGAGTGACGTTATCAATCAGAATCAAGCTTTGTATAAACAGTTAACTAATTGTTATTTATTATTAAAATTATAAATCGCACTCCAACGACTTGGTAAAACATCTTCAAACTTAACAGGAATTACAGTATTTAATGTATATAGCATATAAACGTATAATTGAATAGATCCCGATCCCGATATTTAAGTCACTATTGGCCCGATATCGTCGAATACCTTCTTTGAGTCAAGTCAAGAGACAAAGTACAAGATGAGTGGTTGAAAAGCAAAGATGAAGTTTTGAAAATGGATCACCAAGACATAGGTGTATATTAGGTATTTGTGAGGTTCTGGCAACGCTGCGTCTTCTCTTCACGACCCGTCTGTCCTCTGATTCTTCCATCAGGATAACAACAAAATAGTTGTGAAGCTCAAGCGCTACATTTCTCTCTGTGGTGTGAGGCTGAATTACAAGAAGCTCCTTGATGGCTGTCGCTCTGTCAGATCCCAGGTGGCTGTTCTGAAGAAGGAGCTTAAAGATCTTGGTGTCGATGGTCAGTGGGAGTACATTCACCTTTTTTAACAGACCTCACATTTTGGGCATAATTCCTTGTTTTTTTTTTTACATTTGCCCATTATAAGGTGTCTTGCACTTACAGTATTTTCTGTTGATTTATAAGGAGTAAAATGTGATACTTGTGGCCTCCCAGGAAAACAAATCTCAATATTCTGTAGTGTCACCAGAAAGAATCTTTACACACAATGTTCACAAAAATATCCAAATCTAACCGGCAGGCTGCCAAGACATTTATCAAGCACCTACCTCTGGAGTTTGTTCCTGCTTTCCCACCTTTTCTGCATTTCTTGAACTACAGTGAGGTGGTTTTTGGTTTCTTGTGCTTATACAAGACTGATAGACAAGCGCAAAACAAACCTTTTCTTCAGTAGACTGTATGTTTATCAGTTTGTATGTGTCATCTTTAAACAGTGTAAAAAGTTAAGTTTTCAATTTCTTTGTTATTGACACAATTTGATTAACTCAGGGATCCATGGGTTAGTGATAACGTGTGAATGTGCTTTTTCACACAGGTCAGCCATCTATTAAGAAATGCAAAAAAATCAAAATGAAAATGGAGGAAACTCGGGAACTAGCTGATCTTGATGTAAGCAACATCATTGCCACAAAAGGTAACTATGTTTTTCTTTCTTGAATGTTGACACTCATTACTCTGTGATTTTTTTCAGTTTTCTGGAGTAAAAGAGTAGAAGAATACGTACAACTCAATTTATACCACTCAATTGGAATCCTAGAAAAGCAAACAAGTATAAATGCATTGAGCCTGGCAATTATAGGATATTGGGTGGGAAAACTATGCTGACATTGTTCATTCGATGCATATGTACAGTTTACTGTAATGCAGCCTGTAAAACCAGGAAAAGACTCATGCGATTTTACTATATCGAAAATTGACGACGATATCTAGTCTCATATCACGGTATCCATATAATGTTGATATATTGCTCTGGCATTACCTGGTTGGATCAAGAATTGCGCAATGCACCTATAGTAATGTTCCTGTTGCAACAATGTGTATAACGTTGAAGTCTTTCAGTCGCTAGTATTGCTTATCATTTTATTGCCCATGCAAAATGTGAAAATATTGATTAACAGACCCGCAAATTTGGATACCTCTCTCAGGTCGACCTAAACGCAGAGGAGCATGGCAGAAAGATCAAGACCCTCCGTCCTCTACATGTCTGCGCACGCTGAACTCCGACTCTGACAGTGATGAAGAAAACAAAACACACAGAGTGCGTAAGAGAGCACCAGACTGGGCCAACCTGCAGGGGATCATCAGTGATGATGCAGACAGCAACTGACTGAGACACTTTGTCGAACAAGTGTTCGAAAGGCTAAATTTTTCTTGATTTTTGATACTATTTTAAAAAAAAAAAGAAAAAAAAAAAAAAAGTAAAAACAAAAAGTTTTTTTTAAATGTAGTTCCTAAACCTTTTACAAAAAAAAAACATTGAGATAAAATTGATACGTGACTTGTTTTCTATGTTATTATACATTAGAATATGTAATGTTTTCTAATGTTATGTAAAATGTAAGTCTGCTATATTTCAAATAAAAGTGTTGTGCTTTGATGAAATAACCATTTTTATTTTAAATTAAATGAAGAGTGCCGATTTTATTTTGCTTTTTCTAACTGAATGACAAACTGTATAAAACAGGCAAGAAAAGGACATGAAAGCATAATAATACACTATACCCATAAGAGTGGCAGGGAGAAAATAGCAGCAATAGTAATCTATCCAGAAAGTCTGAGTTGAGCTAGAACATTTAAAATTCTGTCCCGTCAAAATTTCTGCGTCACATTTCCGGAACTAACGTAAGTAAGCTCTCGGATATACGGAATATTTCGCTGACGGACCGGTCCTACGGGGTAACGTGTCCGCAAGCACTCCTGCAGGTCAATGAGATATTTCTTGTTAATTATTTCAATACCAGAACGATTGTTGCGTTTTTTGTGCGTGTACGGCAGCATTATGTTGTGTTGCTAATAAATGTGTTGGTACGTATTCTTAGTTAGACAATGTCTGGATATAAATGAATAACTGCATGCATGTGACCCTCAGCCCGTCTGTCAAAGAAGGGAATTATAATAAAGAAGTACATTACATTTAATGTCAAGGGTGGATGGAAATGGCTTTAATAGGCGATATATTTTTTTTATTATTTGTTTCTCTTATTTGTTAGCAAAATGACATCCAATTATAAACAAACAGCAGGTAATACAATCTAGTGAAGCACAATTTAATATTTATTTAATAATAAAAAGGTATCGGGAATCACTGAGCCTCGCCGCCAAATTGTGTGCATAGTGAGCCGAGGTGGGATGTTACTAAGTACATTTAATTAAGTACTGTACTTAGGTACAATGTTGAGCTATTTGTACTAAATTTAAGTATTTTCTTTTTTCATGGCAATTCTGGCCCAGAATATACTATTCCATCCAATGAAAAGAAAAAATTATTGCATAACCCTTAATTAATTTAGACCCTACACTACACATTTCATGCAGGAATGGATGATGATGCGCCAGATGAGTTCTTTGCTGAGCTGAAGACCAGGCATATCGGAGCATGGGGTGTTGCTCAGATAGCTGCTGGCACTGGGCTTGCTGTATATGCTATGTGGGTGGGAATCCTACAGCCGGGCTTCCGAAAAGTCCCCTTGAGGCTGCAGGTGAATAACATTTGATGTAAATCCTTAATTGTACAACATTCTTTTTTATCAGATGCTCTTCAAAATGTCTTCCGAAAAGTCCCCTTGAGGCTACAAATGAATAACATTTGATGTAAATCCTTAATTGTACAACATTCTTTTTTATCAGAAGCTCTTCAAAATGTCTTCCAGGTCCCGTACATTCCTGCAAGCAAAGCTCAAGTAGATCATGTAATGACATTGCTGAGAGGTCGAAAGGGAGGCCTTGTGGATTTGGGATCTGGTGATGGCCGCATTGTAGGTATAAGAAAAATATTTGGGCTCCTTTTTTCTTCCACTGCAATGGGTTTTGACCGTGGTATTTTTTTCTCTTAAGGTCTTGGAAGCCCATCAGCAGGGTTTCACTCCCGCTGTTGGTTATGAGCTCAACCCCTGGCTTGTTCGCCTGGCCCGCTTTCATGCATGGAGAGCAGACCATCATGAAAAAGTGTCATACCGACGGGAAGATCTCTGGAAGGTTTGACATTTATAACTTTTATTATGGCATTAGTAACATTCCTGTTCAAAGTTATGCCAGCCACCATTAAAGGACAACATTTGATTATTGTAATTTGTCTTACAACAATATGTTATTGCAACAACATGATAGTTTGAATGGAAATGTCCTTACTGAAAAAAATAGAAGTAACAAGAATGACAGAGTCAGTCTTCCTCCATCTAAATAGCGGACGAAAGCGTTTCTCATTATTTAACAAGGTGTGAAGATGTGAATTGACCAAATATCTTTTGGAATAATGCATGTACACTTTTCCTAGTGGTTTAGGTTGCACTTTTTTAAAACCTTATTCTTGCCATTGAATACAAAAATAACTTTGTTTTTACATGTGATGATGTGTTATTTAAAGCTGAATTGTTAATAAAGTGGCCTATTTACAATCTGCCTTCATCACAGGTCGACTTGACAGAATGCAAGAATATCACAGTGTTTTTGGCTCCTAGCGTGGTGAGTAATATAATGTACAGATGCTTATTAACTGTGAAATAAATACCATCTCAATGTAACGTACAGCTAAGCAAACAATCCAGAAAAGTATGAGTTGAGTTGAGTTGATCTTAAATGGATTAACCCGTCCCACCGTCACAATAGCGATCGTAAAAAAACGTTGAGGTGAGGCACGGTGGGTCACCTGTAGGTTATGCAGAAACTCTTGTGTCTGTCTTAAAACAGGAAGCCCTTATTGCAGATTGCATTGTTGCAATAGTTTTACTATTTTCAAAAAATAATAATTTACCATCTAAATGTTCTTCCACTCAAAGGTTTTTTTTAAATGGAAAATCAACCTCGCTTCAAATATTTTTGTCATACTGTTTTAGCCAGGAGGCTGCAACTTGTTAAAATGAACCTGTGTACCATGACCTTACTATATTTTTTAGATTCCTGATACCAGTAAAAAAAAATCTTGGGAGAATCGGTCAGGGTTGAGTTGCTGTTGCGTTCAGATCAGATTAATAATGATGGGTAAAATTCAGTAAATGTCTGAAAAAAATTTTTTTTTTTGTTTGTTCCCAGCTTTCATTATTGCAGCAGAAGTTGCAAACTGAGCTTCCTGATGATGCCTTAGTGGTAGCTGGTCGTTTTCC
This sequence comes from Bovichtus variegatus, assembly GCA_943593645.1. Taxonomy (NCBI): domain Eukaryota; kingdom Metazoa; phylum Chordata; class Actinopteri; order Perciformes; family Bovichtidae; genus Bovichtus; species Bovichtus variegatus. The sequence goes on along the minus strand of CALSCE010009453.1, from coordinate 1,306,307 downwards.
CTTCCCTGACTGGACTCCCTGCAGAGTTGAGGGACATGGTGTGGACAGAGCCTGGGCATATAACATGCAAGCACAAAGACAGAACACCCCCAAAAAAAATGACAAGCTCACAGTCACAGATAGCGACCTCAACAATGAACTAACCAAGGACAAAGGATCCACTTGAAGCTCCATGGATGTTCTTAGTCTTTTGCCCTCTAGAATGGTAACATTAAATGATACTGTATAATATAATTGACTCACTGCTTATAAAATGGAAATACCCTTCACTGGAATATTGAGGACGTTTAACCTAACTTTACTGTCTGGACACTTTTTGACTAAATCTACACCATGTTTCTGACAAACTGTGGCACTGAAATGCCAGATTGAATGAAAAGTGCTCTCTTCTAGGGTTTGGGTGGATGGATTCTTTTGTTGTTATCTATACATTTTAATCCAGACATTCCTGAGCAAGGGTTTCTGTTATTATAAAGGGAAAACCACACCTTTGCCCCAAGAACACTCTAGATTTTTTGGATTCCATGGTGCAGCTAGTTCTCTACGGGTAATAATATATTTAAATCCTTTGTGGGTGATGGTTATAGGCACTTAGTGCTTGTCTCTCTGTCGGAAAGTGTGGAATGTGGCTTTTCAGGCTCTGATTGTCAAACGTGGCTTATGAGTTTTTCCCTTACTGTATATAATCTATGGTTTTCTCCCAATCTCACAAACAGATTGTAACACTTGTATAAACTCCATGGGGTCCATAGTGTATAAAGGGCACACACAGTAACAAGAGTATCCCCATGTATAGTACATCCATTGACGGTAAAACACACCATCTGTATACATATTATGTATGTGCATCAGGGTTTGTTTTTGGATGTTGCTTTTTCTCTTGAATGTTTAATTTTAACCTTGTTGTGATAGTTTATGCTATAAAAGTAATTGCTCTAATAATCTATGAATGGATATAAATTGCCCTTTTTTGTGCACCATGTGCTGGACATTTAATTTGTCTCCTTATTCAGGTAGTGTGTGTGTGTAGTATGTGGGTGAAATTCCTCCTTTGGTTTACAGTGACTAAAACATGTCATTGTTGTAAGCAGCCACATATATTGTTCATAATAAATAATTCAAACTAAATGATGCATAACATGATCAGGCCCCTTCTGGACTCAACTAATCTGGATGTTTTATATGAGAAAAGTCTCAGTGTGGAGTGGAGATAAATCTAAACATCACAAAAGGTGCACACTTCATCAAATTGTGCAATGTTAATTGGAAAGTTCTCCAAATAATAAATCCGTTTTGATGGAGTAAACATTTCCACGCTTAACACAGTATTATATGAGCACTTAGCATTCGCCTTTAGGCCTTAGAATATATAACATGTGACTTTTTGAGTAAACAGATTTTCTTTCATTTATATATAATTGCGTATTACTTTTTAAATGTTTGTGCACACGGATACAATGTTACCCAAACACTTTGTCTTTATTATTTGTCGAAGTGCTGTGCTTTTATTATTGTGACTGATTTGACACAAGCTGATTGGTTTGGTTGATTTTTGCAGCAAAAGAGGAAGTTGCGAAGCGAACCCTGTAACCAGCCGCAAGCTAGCTGTATGCTTGAGCCGCCCTAAGCACTGAGAAGGGGAATAACAGGAACAAGCGCGCATAGTATTATGTATTTAGTGTTGTTACAAATGTGTCAGATGCATAATGTAAGTGTGCATATTCACCCGCTGTGAAATTACAAACGGTAAAGGCGAGTTGTCGTGACCAGCAGCCATAGAAGCATGTCTATGTTTGACAGCTAGCTAACGAAAATGATGCCTTCATCCTTCTAGAAAAGCTAGCGAGGTAGCCATCCGCTGCAACGTTAGCGGCTGGGTAACTTAGCTCCGAGCCGCTTGGCATAGAAAGCTAATTAACGTTGCACATTTCTCCGGTGTTAGATGTTTCACAAAAACAAGATTTCTATATTTAACTTAACGGTAAATGTAATTACACGACAATGCCGTTAACTGACCAATTCGAGGTAGCTGTTTCTATCTTAAGCCTGTATGCCTGGTAAGCGAAAACGCGTTTTATTCGAGCAAGGTAAAATTGAATCCGTATTGAACGTTGTTGTAAGCAAAGTCAACGACGCCAACCTTTGCTAGCTAGTTGTGTGTGTGTGGAGTATCGACCCAAGCAGGCGAGCAGACCATGATGAGCCCCCTCTGCGGTCACGTTAGCCAGCAACACCTTAGCTAACGTTAGCTACAGAATTGGCTAGCTAGAAAGCTAATGTTGGCTTATTACTGTTATTAATCCGAAAACAAGTAACCTGAAGAAAGCATCTGAGCCAGCTAAACATGGTAAGTACAGTTTAACACGTATTATTTACTTATAAGTTATTCACGTTGTCTTCCTGTCTCGATTGCTAATAGCTAACGTGGGTGCATACGCTTTTGATTCGTATATTTGAACAGGAAGACTCAAAGTTATGTCTGTAATGTATTTAAATGTATCTACATATAGTTAATCGTGTATGATTAAATGCACTGTGGCCCTCCGTGTCTGTTAATCCATATAACGGTTTGTGAGAGGCCAGGTAACGTTATTTCACGAGATGTGACAGCTCGTTAAGCCATTTCACGATACAAGACGCCCATCTTGCAAAACAGAATAGTTGCTGTGAGTAGTGTTGAGCCTCGGCACGTTGTGGCTCATTTGAGGAATTCAGACCTGCCTGCCACAGGATCTGCTCTTTAAAATCTCAATTTGCTATCTCGCTTATGCTAGGTGGGCCCAACTTCCTCCCCCTGCAGAAGCGTGGTATTGCAATTGATATAACGCAATTGTTTTAAATTACATCTTGATTTTTACTTGTATTACAAAGACTGGACTTCTCATGCAAGCCTCAATGCTGAACTATATGAGCACGTCCGGTTGCATTGGTTAACTGTAGAATTGCAAAACTGTGTGAACTATATTTTCATGAGACTATGCCAAAACGTGCACAACAATCAGCGATACGTGTGCAATGACCATAACTATAGCTATGTGCAGGCATGTACATGTGAAAATAAGTTTCACACTCACTAAGTTTCCCGCCTGAGCAAGATGGTACATATGACTGCCTGAAAGCACTGACATACAAAAGGTCTCCTCTTTGAATCAGCCTACAGGAAGACATGTTGAAGTTGTACATGAATACAGGCATTCTTTGTATAGATCTTGTATAAATGCTGAATGCATTATAAATGGGAGATATGTGAGCAAGATGCTTGAATGGTAATGAATTGTTCTATTCACTGTGAGGCTGAGTTTCTTGTTCGCTGAGAGGCATCTGCTGTGCGTGTACACTGCACGACAAGCACAACACTTAATTGTGTCTGTCAAACGGACCAATACTCATCTAAGTGTGATTTTTGTCATGGTAATTGATAGATGATTTTGACACACATACTGCATTTAGTGGTTTAGGTTATGCATAGTCTATATGTGAGTTTTGTACTTAACGTTTCCTTTTTATTATCCACTAGGCTTCAGAGGAGACATCACTGCGTGCACTGGAGAGCCTTATGACTGAATTCTTCCATAGCTGCACAACCAATGAGCGAAAGAGAGAAATAGGTAAGTGTGGCTTTGAAAAACCTACCGCTACACATTAGGAGCACCAGCATGGTACGCAAGTCATTTCAGGTGTCTTTCCACCAATCTGGTTTGTAAAGGAAACAGCATGGGACTTATCTCTAAAACACTGTAGAGTGAAAACATGTCAAATCATCTTGATTTGATCAATCGTCTTTCATTATCAAAGAAAGATAATGTACATGAGGCCTATATTTGTCAAACGGTAAAGTTTTTTTCCTATGGGATACTCTCTCCCAAATTCTTCTAGCGGTTGACTCATATCTGTCGTACTCATATCTGGATCCCCACATACAATGTAGTGTATACTGAATACTGTAGTGTAAGTGTTGTCACTGTAGAGTGTTTAATGTGACCTGAAATTATTTGCTTTCTATTTAAAAGTGTTTTCTGTGATGTTTTTTTACACACTTCCTGTGTTGTGATGCATTACTTTCAGTCTGTCTGCAATTGAACTCCTTCATTGTCATGTACGTCTGTCAGAGATCAAGCCTACTTCCTTTTTTCTGCAGAAGAGCTGCTGAATAACTTTGCACAGCAGACTGGAGCGTGGCGCCACTGCTTGTTCTTTCTCTCCAATACTCGGAATGAGTATGTAATGATGTACAGCCTCACAGTATTTGAAGTAAGTCTGGTCAGTAGGGAGATGCATATTATCTGTTCCTAGTACTGTCTGGGACCTTATTTACTTACTTCTTTATGCTTTGAAAATAAGACGGCACACAGAGAAAATAATTGTTTTATAAGTACTAGCGAAATAATCTATTTCAGGCTGTTTCATAATATCCTTGATTTTGCAAAACAAGTTAGCTTAATGTGTAATACATTTAGCATTGGGAAAAAAGCCTGAACATCATGTGACTCATAATGACATACTTTCACATTATTTAATGCACTAGTGCAGTGCCCGGTCACAATGGGCTGAATGCTTGGCCTGTGTTCTTGCTGCTTGGAGCTTTCTTGAGACCCGCTCATCCATCAATTTCACACTCGACACTGCGCTTCCTTGGGTCTTGAGGTAATATCCCTGCCATGATATGGTTGCGTCACACACCTAAGTCCCGGCTATTTACAGTCAGAAACACCAGTGAAATAAACTCTGGTCTTCTGTCCAAATTGCACCTAATTCGACGCTGCACATCCTTGGATCCCCAGCAATACACCCGCCAAGTGTGAAGTAGATCGCGTGAAGGGTTCTCAAGAAAGCCAAAAGACATATAAACCCACAGACAGATGAGATTCTTTGGTTTGTAGTTAGATATCTGAGATATGTATACTTAAATATAGGTGTTTTTACTTGCAGCATTATGTTTGAAGTAAAGTGTGTGTTCGTAAAAAAAAGTTTTATGTGGGCATTTTATTGTTATATAAAAGAATAAATCATCACACAGGAATTACTGATATCAAAAAGTATGGGGAACTGTTGATACATGCGTCTGTGTCCATTTGTAGTCTCCTTCAGATTGTTCTCTTTTTCTTTCAGAACCTGGTGAACAAAATGTGGATCGGCGTTGCTTCACAAGACAAGATGGAGATTCGGAGCTGTCTTCCCAAACTCCTACTTGCTCAGCACAAATCGGTGCCCTATTTCATCCGTAACAAACTGTGCAAAGTCATTGTAGACATTGGTCGCCAGGACTGGCCAATGTTCTACCATGATTTCTTTACAAACACCCTTCAGGTAAACCTTGCTCTGTCAAATTTATTCAAACTGCATTTCATGTTTACGTTTTTATTTTATTTAACTTGGTACATTTGAAACAATGTATTTTTATTCTCTGTATGCTATGAGGATGTGGGGGACAAGAAAATTGCTCAATGTCTCTTTTTTTTGTTTTTATTCTACAACATTGTGCTATTACTTGGAAGTTAGACTATTGCTCCAGAGCACAGTAATGGGAAAAAGCTTTGCTGTTTGCAGGCAGTGCATCATCAAAGAGGGACGGAATCAACTGTCTACATTTGAGGCCCCTCTTCCTTCACATTAAGTGGCTGGCCTTAGCGTAAAATCGCAGTTGATTGCTCATGTGTAGTGTATACAAAATATGATGTAATGTGAATTTTAGATCTTTATAGCAAATTTAGCCAATTTTTGCAAAATAATCTCAAGAAATGTCTGTTTATTTGCAAAGTATTTTTCTGCAAGTTGTTGACTTACCGTAATTTCCGGACTATAAGCCGCTACTTTTTTCCCACACTTTGAACCTCGCGGTTTATACAATGACGCGGCTAATTTATGGATTTTTCCCGCTTTCACAAGCTTCATGTCGCCAAAAAGGCACCTGCGGCTTATAGACATGTGCGGCTTATTTATGTACAAAATACATATTTTTTAAAAATTCAGTGGGTGCGGCTTACATTCAGATGCGCTGAATAGTCCGGAAATTACGGTAATCAAAGACTTTATTTAATCTATGACTTTCGCAAAAGAAAGTCATAGATTAAATAAAGGTCAGGGTTTCGCACAGGAAAGGATTCAGCCAACATGATAAAGCACATACAATAGAACCTGTTGCATCTTGTCTCATGTTTATTTTAGTGAGCAGATGACAACCTCAACATTCATATATATATATATGGCATTTGTTGTGTGAAGGTTAATGTTTCATTTCATAAAAGTGTATTGAATGTATTAGATGATAACAGTTTTAAAAAAGTATACCCACCTTTGCCATAAAACGCAGTAAGAAACCCTGAACTGTCGACCAACCTTCGGGGCTTCTTTGCATTGAACCATCTGAGAACAGTTTTGAAGCACCTATATGTAGTGGAAAAATCAATTATCTTTATTGATGGAGCTATTGTCTGTCAATCTCTTGTAAACTGCAGCTGATCCAGTCCCCAGCTCTGGCTTTATTGGGTTTGGTGATGTTGAAAACCACTTCAGAGGAACTTGCGTGTCCTAGAGAAGACCTCAGTGTCTCCAGAAAAGATGAGCTGCGTAAACTGCTGCTGGAGCAGGTACCGACAGTGCTTGGACTGTTGACGGGTGAGAACAACCTTTTAATAATTTGTGCAAAGTGATAAAAGATTATTCTTTCTTTTAAAAATCGGGTTTTAGTTGCTGGAAGGTTAATGGTAGTGTATTTTTTTTCAGTAGGCAAGAAATAGAAAAGAGATTTATGCTCTTACTGTTAAACATTTAGCACTATCTAGTTATGGTGCAGAACTAGTGATTGCTACATGCACATTAGTGTATGTAACAATAACTGCTGGAGTCTGAGTGAGTTAACAGTGTAAAGGGTAGCCTGAAATTCAGTCCGATTTCTAGACTGGCACATCTAGTGAAATGTGATTTTGAATTGGATATACAGTATAAACCACTTATAATACACTTAGCTAATGAGGTTTACATCTGACTTGTAAATTCTCTATATTTATTTTATTTTTTATATTTTTTTGGGATGCCAAAATGTGACTTAAGATAGAAACTGCAGTCTTTGCTGCCACTCAAAACAATGTTTTTGGTAAAAAATCTTCAGTATATGTGGATAATTGGGTTCTTGTCACGTCTTGTTTTGCAGGTATCCTGGAGACCTATTGGGACAAGCACAGTGTCATAGCTTCCACCCCGCCTCCCTCTCCCACCTCAGGGGAAAGTGGTAAGTGAATTGTCCTTTTGTAACATAAAATGACTAGTAATGTGGTGATTATCGCAGAATAGTTGTCATTTGTTTGTATTTCAACATTGACAACAGCAAGCATTTTATTGAGTGGTTTGTTGTGTGTTAATCAGACCACTTTCTTTTCTTCCTCTTCAATCTATCAGTGGAATTGCTGGGCAGTTTGTTTCAGGGCAGCCAGTACTCAAAGCTGCTTTGCCAGCCCATGGCAGCATTGGACAATGAGAGTCAGCAGCTCTGTTGTCTCGTTTTGGAGTGTTTGGCTCATCTGTTCAGCTGGATCCCTCTGTCCACAAGCATAACACCCACCCTGCTGGCATCCATTTTCCATTTTGCACGTTTTGGTTGTGATTTTCGGACAAAGGCCAAGACGGGATGCTTCATTTCCTCGAACTCCTCTTCTAATGGTCAGCTTAATCCTGCGACAATGCCGCCAACATCAAATGGAGGAGGACGAAACGGACAGCAGAGTGAGGGCAACAAGGTGGATCGTGCCCGGCTTGGTGTGCTCGCTATGACCTGTGTCAATGAGCTTGTGTCAAAGAACTGTGTGCCAATGGATTTTGAGGAGTACCTGCTGCGCATGTTCCAGCAGACCTTCTTTCTCCTGCAGAGGCTGACACGAGAGAATAACGCTCATACAGTCAAGACCCGCCTACAGGAACTTGATGAGAGGTATGGCTCAGTTTTTGCAGAAAGCGTATTCTACATGACAATTTCACCATGAGGTCTGCTACTGGTCATATTTACCTTTGTTGTACCCAAAGCTAATTTGCAGCCAGAAGTGTATGCACTGTGGTGTTTCTTTAGAAGTCCATCTCTCAAAAACACCTTTGTTTTCATCACTGCTGCTCCGTCACATGTGTCATTCTGATCTATTCTTTCTACTGTATGTTTAAAACTGCCATTATAACTAACTTTTTATATACAGACATGTTTACATGCATGCATACAGGGAGTCCCAAACTTAAGTCATTGAGCTTCATTACTCCACTTCACCTGTGACATCCCAATCGTTATTAAACAAGCTTGATATTTTCATATTCATATTATATTCATATTTTCATGATCTTGTATTATGTTCAGATACATGAGATACTGTCTGTGGTCAAGATGTAAATTAGGTCCTGGGTAATGTAAATAAAAATGTGGGCACCTAGCCTTTGTTTAATAAATGTTATGTTATTATTATCGACTAGTATAGACTATATGAAGTAACTTCTAAATGTAAAATGTTTGTGGTGACTTTACTGTTGTGTTTGGTTAATGTTTTCTCTTTCATCTTGCAGTTACTTGGAGAAGTTCACAGATTTTCTGCGCCTGTTTGTCAGTGTTCACTTGAGGCGGATTGAGTCCAGTCCTCAGTTTCCAATTGTAGAGTTTCTTGGCCTGCTTTTCAAGTACACCTTCAACCAGGTAACGAGAAATGTGTCAATCAGTCTCTAATGCAGTACAACATAGGTTGTTGAGTTCTGACAGATAACAAAACCTGCTTCTCATTGGTTCAACAGCCTACCCATGAAGGCTACTTTGCCTGTTTGGATATATGGAGTGTCTTTTTGGATTTTCTAACGACCAAAATCAAAAGCAGACTAGCTGACAGAGAAAGCGTTCTAAATAGGTGAGTCACTCTGAATCAATGATCTCAAATGAATGCAAATGTATAAAGGTTTATAAAAGGCCTGATGTGTTGTTTTTAATTTGTTGTTGCTTTTGTTTAAAATGTAATTGTGTGATATGTTTGTGTATGGTTGGACAGGTACAAAGATGCCTTAGTTCTTCTGTTGAGGGAAGTTCTGAATCGCATACAGTTCAGATACAATCAGGCCCAGTTAGAAGAGCTGGATGATGAGACTCTGGATGATGACGTAAGAACAATTTTCATATATTTTCTGTCAGTTTCAGCTTTTTTACTTAAGACTGTATGTCCTGTGGATCGCTACAAGAACTCTATAATAAAAGTCAATTGTATTATTAGCATACTAACCCTTTTAAGACGGGCACAATATTTAAAAGGACTTCATCTTCACTTCAAAGTTCTAAATGTTCTCCTTCATTTGGTAACTATAGCAACAGACCGAGTGGCAGAGGTACCTGCGTCAGAGTCTGGAGGTGGTTGCCAAGGTGATGGAGCTGCTCCCATCTCATGCATTCTCTACTTTGGTAAGAGATCATTGTTGGTGTCACCTTGTAATTAGATAACGTTAGGCATCTTTAAGTGCTTTACTGCAGTATTACCATTTTGTTGAATTCCAAATTAGCTGCAGGAGTATTTTTCTTCAACTCTGACGTGGAAAAGTTTTTGCTGGGTTCTTTTTTTGATTGGTGGTTTCAAGAATGCATACAACTTTAAAATGCCAAACATCTTTGTGTACTCTAGCTTCCCAAAGCATCAAAGTAATACTGACTCCTGAATATTATATTAGACCACGAAAGCAGTGTGCTAAATAACATCACTTCCAGCAAACTTCACAGAGAACAATAAGGGCAGAACAGCATCACCAATCTGTTTGAACCGAATGTTCTCTGGTCTTGCTCAACTAAAGACACTGAATGTGGCAGCAAATTACCTTGTCATTCACTAACAAGCCTGTTTGTAACCGGTGCAGACAACGTTATCCTCTCTTCAAATGTCTCTGCTCCGTGTTTGTGTGGAGAGGCCAATCCATTAGTTCAGAAAAACCATGTGCATTTTGGCATTAATGTTTTGGTGTGGTTTAGATTCAAACAACATGTCAGAATATAGCACATCAGGAATGAGTTGCAATGTTTAGTAAAACTCTGTATCTAGTGAATGTGCTCTCATACTTTTATGTATGTCTTAATTCTTCATAAAAACTAAAAATGTAATTCTGTTAAATATGGTTCCTTGAATTGTTTCCTGTTTAAAACCTCTACTTTTGTATTGTGCATGTTTCGTGGTTATATTTACAAAGTATACAGAATCGAAAATATTTTCACATGGCTATGGATTTTATTATTGCATGTCAAGAAATGTATTCTGATATATCCCAGTGAGTGACGGCCTCCTCCTTATTCCTCTTTTCTCCCAAGTTTCCAGTCCTCCAAGATAATTTGGACGTCTACCTGGGTTTGCAACAGTTTATTGTCACCACTGGCACAAGTAAGTGTTTGTTTTTTAAGGTACATTCACATTGGGTGATGCTAATTCCATATAGCAAAATGTTGCGATGACCTAATCATGGTGTCCTTCTCTCAGGTCGGAGGCTTAATATCACTGCTGAGAATGATTGCCGTCGACTACACTGTTCTCTCAGGGACCTCAGCTCCCTACTTCAAGCTGTCGGACGCTTGGCCGAGCATTTCATTGGGGAAGTTTTTGCTGCACGTTTCAATGACGCCCTGGCAGTGGTGGAGAGGTACGAGCTCCAATACTCTTCGAAAATATTAAGACACAATTCTTGTGCCTACATCATGAGGTTATATTTATATGTTGACTTGTTTCTAAAAGAACACCTTCTCCAGTCAATATTACTGAATCTCAACTCACTCTTAAGTTGGTTGGTTGCTGTTTTTGTGTTGTATCTAAATTGTTTCGTGTTGAAATGTATTCAGTGTTTTGAGTGCTAGACTGGTGGTCTAAAAGTGATGGTGGTTGATTTTCTGTTGAGTGTTGCTCCATTTTAAGAGCGAAACATCACAATGAACCATGCGTTTCTTTTTCAAGGTTGGTTGAAGTGACTTGCTACGGCTCTCAGACGAGCCTTTACGACCTGGAGACCGCTGTGCCTTCTGTGCTCAAGCCAGACCTCATTGACGTGTGAGTATCACAGGTTTAAAGCAAAACCCAACTTTAACATGGAGGTCACACTAGCTGTACCTGAGAATTGTTTATAAATGTTCCCGATACAAATAACAAGACGACGCTGTTCTGTTCTCAAGTGCGATCAAAATAATAAGATAACTGTGAATGTGTGTTTGTGTGAATTTAGACACATTACAGCAATATTTCTCAGCTTTAACAAAAGTCACTGAATAGCAGGTCTGGCTGTTAGCACAGTGTTGAAGTTACCTCCCATTCATAGCTATCAGAGCTACTGTTTTACATCGTCCGTTTTCTCATATGAACTCCGGATAATGATAATAATAAAAATTCTGAACATTATGCTTCAGTGCTTCTTAGAAATTCATCACAAATGCAATTAATACTACCATAAATGCACAAGTAACATTGTAAAAGCAAATTTGCAACAAATTAAGTTAAGCTGTATAAAGAAGAAGCAAGTTTTATTTAGTTCATCGTGTGTGTGTGTGTGTGTGTGTGTGTGTGTGTGTGTGTGTGTGTGTGTGTGTGTGTGTTACAGACATGCACAGGCCCTTGCTGCTTTGCAAGCCTACTCTCACTGGCTCGCACAGTTCTACAGTGAGGTCCACAGTCAAAACCAGAGCCAGTTCATGAACCTCATCACATCTACAATAGATGCCAGTAGCCCACTCATCACAGCAAAGGTAGATAGCCTCATTGTCATGCTTAAATATGATTTATGCAGAATTTGGCCCATTATGGGTCAGAAAAGTGCAGTTTATGAATATACTTGATCTAAAAAAAAAAAAATGTGTTTAATGTCGAAACAGTGGTTCATTAAGGAGGAAGTATGATATGGGAAATATTAATCAACACTTAAACCTTGACCTGCTCCTTTTTGGTTGATATTCCCCTTGCTTCCCCTTGTGTGTTATTATGATAAAATGGTGGGATTCTATTCATTCATATCTTGTACATAACTGAGTAATTGGCTGTGATATTTCTGCATTATTGACAGAAAGCAAACCGGTTAATGTAGAAGATGGTGGGACACTAGAAAAGATGTTTTTGTTTTTTCAAAAAAAATAGATAAAAAAGCACATTAGAGTTTAGTTGTTATTCAGTAATGCAAATACCAATGTTGCACCCTTTTCAAAGCTCCTTTCCATCTACTGTGTGACATTACAAAATGCAGGCAAATAGTTTTGAAAACTGGGGGAGTAAGATGTTTAGGGTAGGATAAGGATAGTGGAAAGAGAAACTGCTTGGAGAGAGTTGTTTAAAAAGAAAAAAAAAAATTGTTCTTTCAACTCTTATTCTGACTTTATCTCCAGGTACCTGAAAAGTTGCTGCTCTCATCATGCCATCTGATGGTTTCCATAACCTCTACTGTGCGGCCTGTGTTCTTGGTCACTTTGCCAGCTGTTCGAAACATCTTCAACCTCATTACTGCAGAGAATCAGACCCGCAGACTTCCCCAGGAGGTAAATGTTTGTCGCTTATGTTTTGTATTTTATTATATGTTACGACTCAGTTATTTTCTCAATACATGAAATAACTGCTCTGTGTATGTTTTGTTTGTGCATACAGGCTCACATGTTGGTGTGTAGGGCTTTGTCCAACATGCTGCTGCTCCCGTGGCCGAATTTACCAGAGAGTGAGCAGCAGTGGCAAACACGCTCCAGCAATCACACCAGCCTACTGGCAGCACTCACTCGAGAATATAAGGGAATAAGAGGGACAGTGAACAATACTCCACGGCAACCCGATCTGGATAACAGTCAGTATTTGTTTCTCTTCTCTTTTGTTTTGTTACTCTTGATCTGTTTATTTAATTTATACTGGCAGCATTCACGCCCTGTCATTCTTAAACCTGCTTTAATTGTGTTTTATGACCATCTTTTTTTTACTCTAGTGAAAGCAGTGATACAGCAGACCCTGCCTGTGCTCAGAGACATAGTGGACAGCATTTCTGGGGAATCCACTAAATCACGTCAGATCTGCTACCAGAGTCTTCAGGAGTCTGTCCAAGTGTCCCTCAGCCTTTTCCCTGTGTTCATTCAGCAGCCAGGTCAGTGTCACTCATCCACAGTTTGGCTATCCATCTACAGTTTGTGTTAATTATTTGATCACAGTATGAACATGATACTATACATTCATTCGCTTTTCTGTACCTACTTGCCCTGTCACAGGGGGCTGAGGCCAATCCCAGCATGCACCGTACTAGGGCAAACGCGTGTAGAGATGTTTCTCGGCCTCCTAGTACATGCATGATGATAACTTTACATGTAACAAAAGACCATATCTACACCATTATATTACCTAAACACTTTTGTCTTGACTTAAGTAACAGTGCACTAATCTCTGCTGTAGCAACTTGTATTTATAGATGCAGCTAGTTTGTGTCAAATAGCATAATGAAAAGAAAGTGTGTTTGAAGTATAGGAACCTGAATTGAAGTGTGCAAACATAGCTTGGTTCCTCACTGCTTATCTCTTTAATTTCCTTACTACTGCCCGGCTTACACAGCAAGCAGCAATGCACATGAATGTCAAAGCTTACTTTACTTACGTTAGGATATCGCATTAAGAAGAGTGCTATGTCCCAAGTTAGTTAGTTAATTAGAAAACCATACTCTGTTTGCGTAGAAATCATTTATAGCCATTTGAATTAATTACAAATAATAATAATTAATACAAATAATAAATACATTCCTGAAGATTTCAGCAAAGGTTGTCTGACTGGACAGTTTTTTTTAATTGTCACTTCTCTTTCCCAGATGTGACAGATGAGATGTTGGCCTTCTTCTTGACGCTGTTTCAGGCGTTGCGAGTCCAGATGGGTGTAGCACTCACAGGACAGATCATCCAAACCTTCCTCGGCATGTTCACCAGGTAAGAAAGCGTTTAAATTTTTATTTTATTTTTTTAATACACAGTAGTTTCTTTAACTAGTTGTAGTCCCGGTATCGCGCCCGGTCTAGATGGATAAAGGTTTAAATGGCGTGGAGCAAACACTGAAAATGCTGGTACAACTCTTAACACTAATTCATGTAATGTCACTTGTATGTGCTCCAGGGAACAGCTGGCTGCCAGTATTTTGCAAGAGGGCAGTGCAGGGTGTAGAGTGGTACAGAAGTTCCTAAAAATCCTGCAGGTGGTGGTGCAAGAGCCTGGTCAAGCTTTCAAGCCCTTCCTACCCAGCATCCTCTCTCTGTGCATGGAGCAGGTTTACCCGGTCGTGGCAGAGGTCAGTTGGTGTTCACCTTTCTTGCGTTAACTTTCATTCTGAAGTTTTATTTTGTTTGCTTCTGCATTGATTCGCATGCTAGGGGCTTAAATTAGCGTGATGTGTCACTTCTCCCTTTTGGAAATCATACAAAAATGTATCTACAGTTAAAATGGAACGTTGTGGAAAATGACAAAAAATGATCTAATAATAATTTGTCTGTTGAAACGAGACACCAATTGGTTCATGTAAGTCTTCTGAAAATGAAGTCGTGTCAGGTACTTAACAATAATATCATTTCTTAAGCAATTTCTTTTGTCTTGCATTCATCAAATTTCCTGGATAACAGATGGTCATTCATTCTCTTGTCTTTGATAGCGGTCATCCCCAGACGTCAAGGCAGAGATGTTTGAGTTGCTGTACCAAATACTTCACCAAAACTGGAGGTACTTCTTTAAAACGTCAGTCTTAACAAGTGTCCAAAGAGGAGCTGCTGAAGATACCATGGAAAATGAGGCCCAGTTCACAGCTGCCATGCAGGTGTGTATGCGTGTTTGCTAAAGTTATCATCATCATTGCATTCTGTTTTTTTTTTTTGTTTTTTTTGAGGAGATCAATAATTCATATTATAAAATGATCTCACTGTACCACAGCTAATGGATGAAGTCATTGTTAAATCTATCTCCAATTCATATCCTGACTTGTGCTTAAATGTCCTTTCCAGGCTTTTGGGCAGTCTTTCCTGCAGCCTGACATCCACATCTTCAAGCAGAATCTCTCCTATTTAGAGTCACTCAACAGCAAGCACAAGTTGTATCACAGAGTAAGTTGAGCTTTTTATCATGTCAGTATCTTTTGTTTTTAGAGGTGAAGCATGTCGTGGAGTCGTTCACCCACTTTCAAAATTCTGAATGTCCCTCTCCATTAGCAGTCTGCAGACTGTCCTCAAGGGGAAACGTTTCAGTCGTTATCAGAAGACTTGCCAACCTATGGCACTCAGAGAAAGGGACAAACAAGATGTAAACGTTTCGATGTCACCTCCTACAGGCAAAAAAAAGTCATAGCTGCTGCATGTCTTTTGTAAACTTGTTAGATTAGATGAAAAGTTATCGATTTTGTTATTTTGCATAATGTTTTGACAAATAAAATCGAGTTAGTAATCGGGAGGATATTTTTATTTAACATACACATTCTCACCCATCTTTTCACACAAACACACAACAGGGGTCATAAAAAAGAAAAAACCTGGTCCATTTTTAAATGAAAGGAACAGTGTATGGGCTCCAGTCTCCGACTCCTTGGAGAGAATTAATGCAAACTCTTTGATAATATGTCCTCAATGAAAGGATTCACCTGTAATTAAGACAACATGTGTCCCTTCAGCCACACACTGATTGATGGAGCGCTACAGTGAGTGCTTTTAACCCATGTATAGACTCCATTGTCATTACTTTGTTTTTATTGTTCTTTAGAAGCTTTTCCGGACCTCGATGCTCTTCCACTTCATCAACGTGCTGCTGCAGGTCCTTCTCCATAAAAGTCATGACCTTCTTCAGGAGGAAATCACCGTTGCTATTTACAACATGGCCTCTGTCGACTTTGATGCCTTCTACTCGGCCTTCATGCCGGAGTTCCTCAATGGCTGCCAGGGTGTGGACACCAACCAACGATCTGTTCTCGCACGCAACTTCAAGCTTGAACGGGTAAGTGTATTATATTAATATAGTTTCTTCCCTCATAACTGAATTATACTGATATTACAGCTTCAAAGCTGACGTATGCATTGATCTGAACGTTTTGCAAGTTATTCTCTTAACTAATGGGTAGCCACAGCAATGTATTTTGCAGGCTTTTGTCAGGAGACAGTTCTCCAACGGTTGCATATATAATGTGGCAAGACGGCTTTTATTTCTCCACAACATGGCGTATGGAAATTAAACGTTTGGCCAGTTGTGAATAATGAACAGTATCTTTTAAGTAGCTCTAAATATGCATCACAGTCCATCCTTTGTTACTTGTGAAAACTTGACAAATCACTCACTGAGGCAGTTTCCCTGTGAACAAGCTGACAAATATGACAACAATCTCAAACACTTACATATGTTTACATTCTTGTTCTCGCCGTTGTAAGAATTTTCTTGGCTCTCGTATCCTGAAAAAGTCCCTTGGTTTCCAGAAATCCCTTTGCCTTCTCCCTGAAACGTATTTCCTTAAATGCCTGGTTCACCGATACAAGTAGTTTGGTATTGTTTGTCCATGTTTTGAAACATCAGATTTCTGCTGACACCCCAATACAATGGAGATGTATGGACTTTAGTTTGTGGTGCTCATAGCATTGAACATTTTTTAACCAAATTTTATATAATTTAGATTTCTAATCTAAGCAGGGGTCAAATCAATCGGAATAAATAAACACCTGTGTGGGTGTGCAGGGCCTTTAACCTACTTATTGTTGGATGAGTCTGCATAATAATTAGTTCATGGTGACATACTGGGTGTAACTATTACTGTGTAACTTTAATAATAAAATCATGTATGACTGTTTTAAAAGAAAAAAAAAAATGTTAAAAGTTTTTTGACATTTTCAGAATCAGACCTCGCACCAGTACGTTTCTATTGTCCTGTTTGTGTTGAATGTTGTATCTGTTCTCTAAATTAACATTTCGGCAACTATTCTGTTCTTTCTCAAGGACTTGCCTTCGTTCACTCAAAGCGTGCAGCGGCTGGTGAATGACCTTCGCTACTACAGACTGTGTAATAGTAGCCTGCCCACTGGCACCATCAAGCTATAGCACAATGACTGTTTGAACCACTCCACACATCAACCATGATCTTCAAGGACTGCCTGTGCTGACCACTTTGCCCAACACTCCTTCTCCAATCCAGCTTTGCTCCGACTATTCAACAGAAGGAGCAACACGCATTGTATTGTTGAGTAATTGGAAGTTGAGGATGCTGCTGACGTTTCTCTTTGATCTCTACTGTAGAAGGTTGGCGCATTTTTTTTTTTTTTAATAATATATAAAAGCAGCGCCCTCCTGATGTGTTGCCAATGATAATTTGGCAAGAAATGTAAACCTGGTCTGCAGTTGGCTTTTGCCCAGACCTGGAGCAGTCTGAGCCAGGCCTTCTTTCCCACGCTTCCACAACAAAGCTGGGCTGGGACTGAGCACTTTCAACTCATTTTGAGTTTTTAAAATGTCTGCTTTTATTCATTATGCCTTCGATTATTTTTTTTTTTTTTCATCTCCAAAGGAGACAGACTCTCAACTTAAGATCTTTCATATCATTCCATTCTGAAAAAGAGAAAATCTGCTTGATTAATAAAGTGCTTTTTTAGTAAAACTCAGGTATTGATTCATTCACAAATGTATTGATCTATGTGCCCAACCCTTGCAGTGTTGTCACAGTATTGTTTGTGAGAATAATAGTTGTATTAGGAGATTCAAGATTTTTCTGTATGTTCACACTGTTTTGCTTTACACTTGTCAATGGCATATTTTTTTAATTCCTTTTAACTTAAATTCATCTACTTCCAACTGCTGAATAATTGTTTTGTACCTTGAGTTTTTTAGGAACATATGCACAAATAATCAAATAGTTGGTTTGGGTTTTTACAGAGCCAATGGATAATGCAGGGCATATTTTAATTTAGAGAATTGCTAAAGCCCTTGACGGATATAAAGCATCTGACGGGTTTAATGTGTTCATGTGACACATTACGTGTGACAAATGCTGTGTGAGGACGCAGCATGAAGAAGATGGGAAGAATAATTAAAACCACTTCACAGTAATGACGAGGTGAAACAACTTCACACACTTGACGCAAGATGTTTGTTGCATCATCTTTTCTGTAGGTTGATGAAGCTTTTATGTTGATGTCCGTTGCTGTCTATCAGTGTTTTAGCTATTAAGATGTTTTGGCATCTAGATAGCTCTTCTCAGCTGCTGTCTAAATAATGAAGGCAAATGCTTTTTCAGTTATACTGTAAGCTGAACATGCGTAGTAAAACTATGTAAATGTTGGATATTAGAAAACAGGCTCATGTGACTCGGCACAACCTAGGTGACTAGAACTAATGCTTTTGCTCAACTCCCTCAATTTGATAAATTTGTTTTTGGCTTGAATGTAAAAAGATGTATACATGTTTTCATTCTTCAATGTTAGGCTTCCATTTAGTGCTGATATCTGACTTTCACTGCATCGAAAATGAACCTACAATGTCTTGAAATCTATTTTATTTAACACTCATTCCACCAATTTTACACCTCAAGAGGGCTATTATTATTAGGTACTAAAAAAACTTTTTTATAAAGTGGCATGTCTTCTCTGACTGTCAAGTTTGAGTCAATGACCCTAACCTGCTTTACAAATGGTGTTCATAATGAAGACACTATTGAGGGGCATTATGGGAAGTGTAGGATTCATCAGATTTGGAGCTTTAAAAATTTAATTAATAATTTTTATCTTTTTTGTTTGTTTCTTGCAAGTCCATCAACTTCATGAAAATGTTAACATTCAGCTTACAAGTTTGGATGTGCTGTAAAACTATTAATGCTCTAAACGTTTAGTTGTGGAAACTGAAGTGCTGTTATTGTTAAATCCAATAATGGACATGCATTCACGTGAAGACTTTCTGAACTCTTGGTCAATGCTGTTTGTTTTTTTTTTTTGTATTGAAATAAGAGAAACGGCAGACGTATGGCATCACTGGAGTTAAATATGTTCCTGTTTGAGCGACAATCAGGGGGAGGTTGGCAGACAGGGGGATGACTCGTGAGTTATTATTGAGGAGGGTTGACTTGTCTCTCTGGAGCCTGACAAAAAACATGGTCATGTTGCAGCGGTGCGTTTTTAAGAGAATTCTCCAACAGTTTTATTCAGTGAATCAAGAAACCACTAAAGGTCTGCTGTCAGCTGGGTTTCCCACTGCGCTGCTGGGTGGACTCAGAGCTGCTGGGAGCAAATCAAGTAAGTGACTCAATTCATAGTAACTGGACAGTAAGACCGTCGATTTGACTTTTCTACATTTCTTCTTGTCTTTTACACACTTAAATTGTGAGACTTTTTTTTTCTTTTCACAAAGGACTAAATGGCCCTCTTGGCAGATTTTAATGTTTAATTTTTTTTTTTATGTTTAAAATTGTCCTATTAAATTAAGAAATCTCCGTTTTGAGCATGTGAATATGACTGATTACCTTTCTTTTTTATAATAAATTACTGTTAAATATATTGGCACCGAGTCAAAGAGACTTTACCTTCCGAGGCGCAATATTTATTTGATCCAAACTTAACGGGGATGTTTGCGAAAAACAAAGTCGCTTGCCAAACTCATGGGGTCGTGACCTAGAACTAGGTTACAGCCACAGGGTCCTGGACACACTCTCCTACAGTGTGCGTAATCGCGCCAAAACCTGTGCGTATTTTGCTTAATACTCAACGCACAGTACCACGTGGGCCTGGGCGGCGACACCCGAACCTTTTCTCAGAAGGAAACCTCGCCCGCGAACGAGTCTCTGCACTTTACTGGACCAGACTGTGTTCAAGTTGGATGCCAGTAGATTGAGTTCCTCCCGTGGAGCGTCACGTGTGTAATTGATCGCATGCAGTCGCTCATTCGCTCTACGTGGTGCCACAGCTGCTGTTCTGAGCGCAACTAACCATCTAAATACTTGCAATAATATATGATGATGTACCCATTTCATTCTGCTCACAGAGGGAAGCTCATGTGTGTGTTTAGTGGATGTTACCCTGCACGAGGGAGACTTTCAGTAAATATTTGTCCTCTTCCCTGCAGGTTATCAATATTGGCAGTATGTGAGGGTCAGTGGTGGAATGTAACTAAGTAGGCTACATTTATTCAAGTAGGCCCACTGTGCTTAAGTTCAATTTTGAGTTACTTGTACAGTGCTTTACTTGGGTAATTACATGTTATGCTACTTTATACTTCTACTCCACCACATATTGGAGGCAAATATTCTACTTTTTACTCCACTACATTTATTTTTCAGCTTTACAGTTACTAGTTACTTTGCAAATTAAGATTGTTAATACAATAATATAAGTCAGCTAATGCATTACAATATACACATTACACACATTTTTCTGAAATAAACTATTTTGCATCACCAGTTTTTTTTATGTATATTTTGATGCCAATACGTATGTACTTTTATATAAGTAAGATTGTAAGTGTATTTTACTCTGTCTGCCTCGCCAGGTGGGACAGATGTGAGGGAGCGGACTCTTATTGCGGTGAAGCCAGATGGAGTTCAACGTCGTCTTGTTGGACAAATAATTCAACGGTTTGAGCTGCGGGGCTTCAAGCTGGTCGGCCTGAAAATGTTGCAGGTATAGAAGTCTAAAATAAATGCGTTCGGAGATGTTTGTTTCTTTTCTAACTGTAGCTGTCTCTGTTGAGAAGGTGTCTGATGATCTCCTGTCTCAGCACTACTGTGAACTGAGGACTAAGCCCTTCTATCCCAGGCTGCTGCATTACATGACCATGGGGCCTGTTGTTGTCATGGTGAGGGCTCCTCCTTCTGCCTCCTTGTGGGCAACTCTTGTATTTTACATGAATTCTACTTCTTTTGTGACTTATTTCTACCTTTTGTATTAGGTTGACAGACATGAAAGGTGTGTTTTTAGAAAATGATCATGTATACCGTGTACACAATACTTCTTGTGTAAACCTGATACAAATCTCTGCAAGTCCTGAATATCCTGTTTGTGTGTGTGCATATTGTTTTCATTTTGTTTAGGTGTGGGAAGGGCACAAAGTAGTCCAGGTGTCGCGCACGATGGTTGGACATACTAACCCAGCGGAGGCCCAGGCTGGCACAGTTAGAGGAGATTTCAGCTTTCATGTCAGCAGGTAATGTTTGATAAACATTTGATCTCATTATGTCTACAGTAAGTTTCACAGGATAGTTAATAAATATTTCATTAATTACTTACAAAGTTATTTATCAGACGTCTTATTGCCCTATGTCCCTTCTCTCACCATGTGTCACTCCTGGTGGTTCCAAGGTCCAGATACATAGTCAAAGCCTTTGCAGTCAGGGCTCCTGGACTTTGAAGTGACCTGCCTAAAGAGATCAGGGCTCCAAACTCTGTCTTTATAAAAAAAATAATAATAATTTAAAACACACATTTTAGAATTGCTTTTCGGTGATTTTATTGTGTTTAGTTTTTGGCTTGTGGTTCATTTAATTCTCTTTATGTTTTAAACGTGTTCTGTTTTTATTGCAAAGCACTTTGTAACTGTATTTTGAAAGGTGCTAATTAAATAAACTTTATTATTATTTATTGTTAAACAACAACCTTATGAGACTGCCAACTTCCAGATATTGCATATGATTTTCTGTCTTGGGCATTTAAAGGTTCAACCTGTAATTCCGTGCAAGCTGCTCCAAAGAAATAGGAGGCAGTATTTCACCTCTAAACTCGGTCCACACAATCTCTAATGTTTAGATTTTAGTTGAAGTAGTTTGGCATATTTATCGTATTCTAATGTATTCTTTATATTGTGTATTGCGTTTGCTCCTGTGTAATGCCTGTCAGTCAGTCAGTCAGTGGGCAAGAATACCAAAATTCGACCAAACTGCTGAAACTCTGAGAGCCGGTCAGAAAACACAGCTGTCTTATAATCTTCACGTGGGGCTGATCCATCTGTGTTTACTGGGCACTGATGTTAACCGGGGCTGTGGTCCGTGTAACGTTACGTTAGTTTGTTTATTGGACTAAATCCAAAGTGGCAGAAACTAGAAAACAACCCGCATATTCGTCTCGTCTTCCCGGTGGAGGCGCAGCCAGGAGAGCGGTCGGCAGAGGAGCCCCAGTCAGCGGCTGAAGAGACTTAAGCTCAGCCAGAACAAGCCCCAGCGCCGGCAGGCACAGCGGCCTCTGACTCTGTATGAATGTGTGTGAATGGGTGAATGCTGACATGTGTTGTAAAGCGCTTTGAGTGATCGCTAAGATTGGAAAAGCGCTACATAAATGCCGTCCATTTACCAGTTGGCGTTCTAATTTCAGTAGATATCTCTACAACACGTAGACGTCTTAGACATAACGTCTACACTGTTGCCTCTATACATTCTGTTGATAAAGTTAGTTCATGGTTTCAATGTTTTGAGTTTAAATTCTGGCATATTTTACACATTGAACCTTTTAAAGGAACGTGGTTCATGCCAGTGATTCACCCGAGGGGGCACAGAGGGAGATCCAGCTGTGGTTTCAGAAAAAGGAGCTCCTGAACTGGGAAAGCTTTGACCAGACCATCACCTGTGAGGTGTGAAGACACAGAGCGCTACGCAAGAAACAGTAATACTACCTCTTCTCCCGCTGCTCAAAAGTGACCAGGTGATCTCTTGTGACCACTGTGATTGAAAAAGATTAGTCATATTCAGTATTCCTATCAAATAATTTACCTCAGGAAGTGCACTTGGAGACACAAACAAATGTGGCTGAGTTTTACTTAATTTCTTTTTTTATAAATCAAGCTACATTAGCAACTACACATATACATGTATATCTTTTCATTAAACAGCTATAATAGGAGGAGTTTGCCTTTGGACTCAGGGTGAGATATGTGTAGTAATTATTTGTGATTTTTGGCCATTGCAGCGGATGGATGCAGTGTCGTATCAATATGTGCGAAACATTGAGGTGCAGTGTGGGACATGAATGATGGATGTAGCTCTTTATCTGATTTCCAGCTGAAATGTATTGTGTGTGGCTCTCAGCAGGTCTGACATCAACAATCAATATAAAAAAAAAATCGAATTTAAGTATTACCAAGCAATAAGGTAAAAGTACGGTAACATTCGATTTGACATGTTTTCATTGACAATACCGTATGAAGTAAAAAAAACTACTTTTCACCTGTAGCTGCTGATCAGCTCCAGCATACTTATTGATTCACAAAATATCGCAAAAAGTTTTTAATCACAGAAAGAGAAAAAAAAAAATTCTGAAATAATAATAATAATAAGTATTATATGTTGGTGCTGTAAGTATAAAAATGAACTTAAGTAACCTGATGATTTACCTCCACCTGCTATTATTGAACATTGAATGATTCAGATGTTATGTATGTTGACATCTTTAGTGTCACTTTTTTAATTCTTCAGTTCAATTTAAATAAAGGTTGCATTAAACTCATAGTTATGATACAAAAATACACATAATTTAAGTTTCATTCAAGCCAATATACTGACAGCAATGTATCCCTTATGTTACTGTGTTGTACATTATGTCATGATATGCTCCACGGCTGAAGTCACAATGAAAAACACAGAATCAGAAACATTTTAGGTTCAATAAAACATCTTAGAAAAGAGTCTCAGTTGAATGTGTATTTGGTCTAAAACAGCATTTGGCTGCAACGAGTGACATTGTCTTAACACAAGTTGATGTGCAAGCAATAAAAACTCTGAATCAATCAAACATCTCACTGTTCTGTGGAGTCATAAACATGTTTAACATAATGCACATTTACTTTTAAACTTTTAAAGCTCTTTAAAGTCATTTCAGTCCGTTGTTGTTAACTCATCAAACTAATCATCAGTATCTGATTATGTTTATTTTATTTCATTTTTCAGATATTGCCTAAACAAATTATGTACAAATATTTAAATTGTAACAACTCTAGTGTTACCAAACATTAAGTATAACCCTGGTGAGAAGTTGAAGTTTAAAGCCCCTCTGTCTTAAAACATGTTTTTAAAAAAATCCAAAATAGTCCCAATGTCAATGAGAATTAGTGAGTGAATTCATAACACAGCATGCTTTTGTTAATGAATCTGTAGCTCATGATATAACAGCATGTATGATTAAAATATAAAAATAAAGAAAAACATCTACAACATCGCTCTGTGCGTCCAGCTGTATATGCAATACTTCAGTTATCTCCATTGATGTTTGATACCGCATCTGTAACCATGTTTGAGAGCTCCGTCCTGCTACATCACTCTCTCATGTCAGATTAATCTTCATCTTTTGCTTCTCCATCGCCGTCTCTAGCTCTGTGGCTTTGCGCACATCCTGAGGAAGACACGAGATAAAATGTGATTTTAACATTTTATCGCGTGTTATACATTAACAACAAATATAAAGGAAACTTTGTTTTGACAAACTTCAAGTGAAGCTTCCCAACCGTTTTAGTCGTTTCATTTGAAACTTACACTTTAAAATGACATATGCACTTACAATCTGGTCACATTTTAAACCAATACCTGTGCATGGAAGGTCGAGTCAAAACGCACCTCTGTTATGAAATGCAATACCAGACTAAGAGCAAGAATGTTCTCTAGTAATTAACAACTGTAAAATATACCCACTGCAAATATTGACCTATGAGGTCTGTAGGAACTAATCTGCATTTCATTGTATCGTATTGTATTAAAAGTTAACTAATCTTTAGTTAATGCAGGTCAGTAACAATGTGTTCAAATGAAGTCAAGGATGAGCAAACATCCGAGTCAGAACACATAGACCCACACATAACCGCACAAACACTGGACAAACCTCGAGAACGGCCTTCTGCACCATAATTTGGCTGTAGACTCTGGCGCCTTCCTCTGGTGACACTGTGCGGAGCTCCTCCTTATTCAGGGAAAAAAGCTGCGCTCCATTTAAAATGCTCAGACTCTGAACTGTCCTAAGAAAGGAGGAAGGAGCAACAGAGTCAGTGTTGGTGCCTGTTCACATTCAGAGAGCTTTAATTGTCAAAGGCTCACCTATAATCTGGATATAACTATCTTCGTCAGATAGAAGAATTTAAACGGGATTAATGTAAAGAAATTCTAAACAAATCTCTTCAGATTAACTTCTCCATTCTGTTGTTGTAATGATGTCCTGAATGTCCACCTCGCTGACTGTTTATGTTCAACTCAAACTTATCTCTCCCTAACACAGACATTGGCAGTGAAGACATTTTGACAAATGAGGGCGCTATTTTGCACTAAACAAAATGTGCCTTCGAAAGCTACATGTCTAATGCAGCAAAGCCTGGTACAGTAATTACACCCCTGGATCATTTTCATTTAGTAGAATTCCATTCATTAGAATAAAACTATTCACGCATCATATGGGTGATGATATCCTTCGTGATAGAAACGCTGCATAAATTGATTCATTTAGACACGCAACCATTCCTAGACATGTTGGGTACGACCATGCTTTAAAGGAATACTTCAACCCCAAAATGATCATGTGAATCTTAACTACTCTGTGCCCTGTGTTACCTTGAATTCTTGAAGTAAACATTGTTTTTCTCGCATGCCTCCAAGGTGAACGAAAAATCACAAAAAGTCACATTTATCCAGTTTTATGCTCACTACTTCCCAAAAACCTGCATATTCACTATAACCTTACTATTTAAAACACTCCCGCATAAACGGTCTCACACTTCAAGGTTACAACGGGGTGAACAATTGATATACAAATGTTCACTTTGGGGGTGAAGTATTCCTTTAATATAACTTGATATTCCTGGAGGATCTTGAGAACAGAATGTGGCTATAAATGAACTAATAGGTTCTACAAACTAGCCTTGTTCTGAATCAGTTTTTTGCCTGAGCTTGAGTTTCCCCCGACAGTGCACACTCACTGCTGACTGAAGCTCTTGGCGGTGAGCCAGGCCTCCACCTCGGCAGACAGCGAGTGGTAGTTCAGGGGAGTAGAAGTGTCAGGTGAGCGGGGGACCACCAGCTTACGGACTGAGTTTCTTTTCTCAGCGAGCCGCTGAAGAAGCTCGTCGTTCATTATCAAGACTGCAAATACATAACACAAAAACGTTATTTGCAGTCAAAGTGTCACATTTCTTTAAGATCAGTGCTCAACTTCCACAGTTGCTGTGTTCAATGTGATAACTGTTGGTGGAAGGTGATGACAAAATGTCTAATCGTTTTTAGACAAACCACTTGGGTAGATGTCCGTTTGTGGCCAGTTCATTTGCGTCAGTAGGTTTCTACTAAATTCACCAAAAGTTAGCAGTAGATAATGCCTCATTTGCATATTTAAACATGGCATTTCCAAAAATGTGTTATACAATAACTTAATATAAGTTATCACCTGGGTAAATTAATGTATTCAAGTGAGCACATTTTTAATAAGATAAGCCTTCACACACTTAAACATAACCTTTCAGAACACTTCTAATACAAAAAAGAACTGCCTTTAATATAAGTAATCAACTGGGGAGCTTTCATGGTGATATCTAATGGTTCTTACCCACCTGGGGGGGGTCTCCCCTTAATAAAGCCATTATGTCTACTGGATACAGGACTTTAGTAGCACCTGAGTGACTGTGAAACAGCGCTAACCGCCGCTGCTGTTATAATGTTCTAAATGTTCCCGGACGTTAGACATAAGAAGCTCCTGGGATCCAATATGTTTGTGAACTCACTTGTTATTCCAACAAGCCCCTCTTATGTTTGTACACAAGCTCTACCATCGCTGATATTCGACACGTGTGGGCATGTTACCTCGGTCACTGTCTTCGCCATGCATTGTTGTAGATGGTAGAAACATGCTCTGTGGTCGCATTGGGCTTGTCGCAGTAGGACTTGTCCCATCTGGGCTTGGTGGAGCATATGAGAAGTACCTTGTCCGAGGGTTAGGGGCCGTCTTCTGTTGCGGAAAAGTAGGAATGAATAATCAACTGTGAGATGGCATCAAACAAAGAGCCACAGTGTGTGCAATGTTTGAAAATGCTGTGTGCTGGTTCTATACCTTTGACTCTCTGCGTACCACTGGGCTGTCTCTCCCAGTGTTGTTCAGAGCAGACAGAGGCTCCAGGATATTAGAGGGGACAAATCCGATCTGGTCAAAGCGATTCCGACACTTCCACCATCGCTTCGATGACTCCTTGACCTGAAGAGAGATCAGTCAAGTTTTATGATGCTTTCCAAGAATACATCTACTTTTACAGGTGGGTCGCCACCTCTAATTCTAATTTTGGATGTGTACCTCTAGTGTTTCTCCTTGTAGCACAGAGAGTTCACTGCTGTTTCTAGCCACAAAGTCATAACTGCAGCAGTAAAGTGTCTCACCCTCTGGCGGGAGCCCATTTTCTTCTCTGAAATAGAAATGCCATTTAAAAGATATGCAACATGTAAAACCTTTTCTAACCGGTTTAACAAGGTGGATTCAGTAAGCTCTAATGAGAGACATTGACATGAGTTAAACTCATACTTTACAACCTCTAGACTGACTTTATTAGGCAATAGACTGTTAATTGCAGCCATTCGGAATTTATTTGGCTGGCATTGTCACTCCTGCTATAATTATACCTTGTTCTGAAACACTTTTTTTCAATGTCTACAGACTTACACGTCATAGGTGCCTTCACCAGGGCCCTCCGCTGCCAGTCGAGCTTGGTCCTGTAGAGTTTGCGCCTCCCTACTTTCCTTTAAAGCATCTTGTTTGTGCTGGGACTCGACAGGATCTTCGAAAAGCTGCCCGGTTGAGTCATAGGCCTGAGGCTGCCACCCATCCAGGAAAACAGGTGAGTATTGAGGAACAGACACGCTGAGGTGCGAACTAGAGAAGAGGGAAAGAGGATCTTGTTAGAGCTACACTCTCAAACCAAGATTTACACACATACATAAACACACAGACCAGGGTGAAGTCCAGTTGGGCCCCAATGAAGTCCACAGCTCCTTTTCCTCTTCAGCCAGATGCTTCTGGAGCAGTGAAACAGCCCCGCTGGTCATAGCAGGACTGACAACCAACGCTCCTAACGCTGGTCCTCCAGTGGTTTTCACCATCTGTGAAAGAGACGGTTGCTACAGTCAGTATCACAGAGAGAGAAACTACTAAATGACACATTAGGAAGACTCACCAGTCTAAGAGGCTCAAAGATGGGATGCAGCAGCTCTGGTGCGCTAGGCTGTGTGATGGATGACTTGAGACGGTCCTACACAAACAGGAACATTTGGGAATTTACATTTTCATTTGCAGAGGTTTTATCAAAATATAATAGTACTAATCTCACCAGTAGATTCAGGGAGTACTTGATTTTCTGAAAGATGTCCACAAATTCTTCCTCTGATGGAGGGAAAGCTTTCAGGGTCAACAAATCATCTGCACACAGAAGAGCACAATCACAGCTACAACTTAACAGGATACATATGAACCACAGACGCGTATCTCTGCCATGATCA
The DNA here is from genome assembly GCA_943593645.1 of Bovichtus variegatus. Lineage (NCBI taxonomy): Eukaryota > Metazoa > Chordata > Actinopteri > Perciformes > Bovichtidae > Bovichtus > Bovichtus variegatus. The sequence continues at coordinate 1,277,895 of CALSCE010009453.1, read as the reverse complement.
CTGTTGTTATTATACTGTACATGGATTCGTTTTTTCAAACTTCATACGTTGGTGTCAGTAGTCGAGTCTTTTTTTAATTATCTAAATCATTTGCAAGCTGCCAAATTCAAGTTAAATAGCCATTTTCTTTAAATAAAACACTTTTAGGAAAATAATAGAATAACAGCAGAAACACTGGAGCAAAATGAAGTCTTCAAGTAAAGGTGTGAAGTGCTTGTTCTAGCTTGTACCAAGTACTCCCAACAAAGCAAAGCCAGTGGTAGTGACTAATAACACTCTTTTATTTCATTACTAACTCATTCATGTGTTCTTTGCCTTTAGTCTTATCAAGAGTCACACCTATCCCAGCATACACTGGCCAGAAACCTGGGAAACACCCTGTCATGTTGCTAGGACAACGTAGGGCGAAGACAGATTGACGAAAAACACTCAAACTCCTATTCGCACGTATTACCAATTAATATTGTGCAATGTTGAGGAGACAACACTTTCTAGCTGATCTAATCTTCATGTGACAGTGGAAAAATTCCCTTAAGGTAACTTATTTATTTAAAATTATTAGTTGAAATGAATAAAAAATATTGTTATTGATGTCCTGGATTGACTTGGCCCCAGCTCCAGTAACTCCTTTGTCATGTTTCTTGTCCATGCTTGATGTAGGCAAGAATTTTCTCAAATATCGGGAGGATTTTTTGCCGTTTTGACCTGCTGCCAAAAAGTAGTGTTCTAACATTCAGACTTGTCTCCTGTTTCCGGCCTGCACTTCTTCTGCAGCCCTACTAGCAGCCAGCTTTCACCAATCTCCTGCCAAGCACCTCAAACTTTTCTCAAACTTCTCTGCCACCAGCTGATCTACACCTCTTCAAAAGTCAAACCTACCTTAAACTAATCATCTGAATACATATTGTTATTTGGTCTATTTCTGAAGACTCTGTCAGGCCTGATTGTCTACATGCAAACAGTTTTTCAAGCAGTGCATTTCTTTTATTTTGACCATCCTCTCACCATTTTGATCCTCCTTCTTCTTCTTGCCCTTTCTGCTTCTCTTCTTCCTCCTTTGGTTGAGGACACTCTGGGCCTCAGCTGTCTGCTGCAAGCGTGACATGAATCGCTCCACGTCGTCAAAGCAGTGGTTCATAATCTCCTGAAGAAAAATACTGTATGTTTTAGCAATTTAAATGAGTTAACAGTTCATATTACTGGTCATTTATTAAGTTAGTAGTGAGTCACACAACATACAAGGAGGTGAAACTAATACGCTGACATATTTCTATGCATTCCACATACGGCATGCTAACACGGATGCACGCAATCCCACCAATAACCCTGCAAAAGGGACATTTGTAATGTTTATACTGTGAAATGTTTGAGATTTTATTATATTTATCTAAGTACATACCACTTCTCTCTCTGCATTCAATTGAGTATAATTTGACTTCTTACTGGCACCATTCTCTGAGCAAGGGAACAACAAAGCCATTAAAGCAAACTTGGACATATATGCAAAAAACACCAAGCAAGCTGTATTATGTCGGTTACAAGCAGCAGTATAACGTGCTGAGAATGAACATATACATGCACATAAGACCGATGAATATACCTTTGCCAGAATCTGTGTAAGGAGCGTGCTGCTCCCCTGGAACCATCATGACTCGGACTCCTGAATGCTTTCGCGGGGCCACCTGAGGCAGTGATTTAGACATCTGTTGTGTGTGGGTGCAGACAGAGCAAAGTCAGACATTCAATAGGGGATAATGCTCAGGTCCTATAATAAACATTTTTACTAACACTTTCTATGACGCCCATGTCTATTGTCTTTAAGTAAAGTGAAAACAAAATAATATTAAATCTTTGCAAGAATGCACAAAACGTAAGAGTTATTTATTTGTTTAAGTGGTCCTAACATAAATTCACGTTTTGATGCTTAACAAGTGAATGTAGGACTAAATTGACTCAAATAATAGATAATACCTGAAACAATTCTACTTTACCTGTATAATTAAACAACTCATTTTATGTATGTTTATAATGCATTTTAGACATGGACTTGCAAACAAATGTCAGTGAGTGACCGGCAATTAGGAAATATAATAATACTTGACTTTAAAAGTCACAAAAAGCTTTATAATGTTTATGATTATTGCTATAAAGCATTTTTAACATTCAACACTGCTTTTATCTATAACTACACGGTGCTATAAGAAGATTCTGAGGCCTTATTCGTATGTTAATAATACATGTTAAGTGTAAGTGTAAAGTAATACATTTACATTTTAGTTTTTCTAGATAAATGTCTATTTCATATCTATGTATATTTCTCCTTTTGTGTGATGTTTCCAACACCCCATTTCCGCTTCACTGAGAAATGTGTCATCCCTCTATACATTATCTCAATAATACTTAATAATAATCATACTGTACCTTGGTTCTTGTTTTTACTTTTATAACAGGACGATATGTAATGTGAAAATCTTGGATAAACTCTTGACTTGAATGAGAGTTCACTATTGCCACATTCCACAAGCTGATTTTTAGAATGCTGAGTATTTGCACTCGTACGTTCATGTATGTGACAGATGCACACGGCAGGAAAAACCACTGTCATGACATGCATGGTATGCAGATGACATAACCACCAAAACTTGATAAAAGCAAAACCGAACCAGTGGAATATAAAGGTCATCGCAAGTTTGTGCTATGCACTCATATTGCAGTCTCTTTTCCTCCTCTTCCAACATACTGATGTAGCAGTTAATACTGCATACAATTTTTTTGTTCTCTTCTTTTGTTCTCATATAATGCACATTGCACAGAAAAAAAAGCCCCTTTATTCAATTACAAAGTATAATATAGTCGAATGCATCCAGAAGAAGTGAAGCAGCTTCAAAAGTCTCCTGAGCAACATATTACTGACACAAGCTCTAACCCTCTCTCAATCACACACACACACACACACACACACACACACACTGTATGCACAAAGTTAACACATAGAATCTAGATACATCACTGTACCTTTTAGTGTGGTTTGAGTGTTTGAATCCAGGGCACAGAGATCAATCCTTGTGCTGAGTTGTATGAGCACTGAGCGTAGCTGTTTACACGAGGACGTCCCACCTTCTTGAGATATGTAGAAACGAGAAAAACAAGTCTGGCTTTCCTTTCGCAGTTAATCTCTTTCACTCTCCGCTGATTCTCTGACACACACACACACACACACACACACACACGCTCTCTCCCTCCCATTCTTCTCTCTTCATCTTTGTGAGCCTGTCCTTTCTTATGACAGGCATTTCAATTAACAACCACCTGTAGCTTGTGCCAAGGGGCTAATGCAGAGCAACACATGCCTTTCTAGAAATGGAATGCAGTCTTCCTCAAACTCCCCACCTCCACAAATTCAGTGGCATCAAGTTCAAGGGTAATTAAAAGTTCAAATTAAAATATGTCGATAAAAAGAAATTAAAGATCTGTTATTCTTTTTCCTGAAAGGAGAAATGGTGTTAGTTAAGTCCATTTAACTCATTTGATTTGAACATTCCTTTCCTTTATGGCCACACAGCACCTTATAATCACATTCAATAATAAGATCATTTCATAATAAATAAATAAATAAATAATAAAATAAAATTTCTTATAGTTGTCTTGCAATTGTCTGTTCTTTAAATTCTCTCATTGGCTGAGTGAAATCAAATGAAATTGTTAAACTCATTAATAACTAAATGAAATGTAGTGAATGAAAAAGATGTATTATTAAAAAGTACATTTCTGGTTTATGGAACAATGTGGTAGTTAAACTGCAGGACATAATTCTTTCAGAAAATAACAGACTTTTTAATTTCTTCAAAAAATATACGCTGGGTGACAATAAGTATGTTTTCAAAAGCAGACAGGAAGACAAGTGAATTAAATGATGTGTGAGAAGGTGTGGAAAAGAATGTTGGCTAAACATAAATATCTGTGGCTTATCCACAAACATTTTGAGAGTACTCTTAGAGAGCTCCTAACTAAGCCAAAAACAATTCTAGCAATGAGTCCTAGTTTAGGAAACTTCTCAGCGCAACTCTGAGCAAGGAAGGGACGGAAACGTCTCTGTTGAATAAATTGTAAGCCATACTTTAAAAGTAGCCTAAATGTTTGAAATCAGAGACCCATCATGTGTTTGCGTAGCAGCTATTCACATGCTGATAGTTGTTATATTTATGTGCTTATGTTTATTTAACATGCTGGTCATTTTTGTACTTTATCTATTTTATATTAATGGGGAAAATGGCTCAGCAGTCATCGATTTCTGTGATTGCTGGCCAGTCTATATAAGTAGTGGTGTTGTTTGACATGTAAAAGTTAAAGATAAACAAATAAATAGCTCTCACACTGCAAGGCTCCAATGTTCACATATTAATAAGTCAATAAGGGAACATTGGAGCCCTGCAGTGTGCGAGCTATTTATTTATTTCATGAATTATTTCCAGCTCAGCACCGTGTATACTCCTTCTTGGCATGTAAATGTAATCATGCGTGTGAGAATATTTCCTCTACCTCTCCATTTTTTCCTCAGCTTAAGAAACTCTTAAGCCTCTTAAAAGTCCTCCTTCCTACTCCTACCAGTTTTTGCTCTCTTAAGGGCTAAGATGCTTTGTGAAAAATGTTATATTCACCAGGATCTAGTCTTAACCGTAAAGGGGAATTCTTAGAAAACGCCATCATTTCGTCACTATAGCAGCAACTCTTTGTACTAGAAAGCTTTGTGAATACGACCCACCAGGTTTCTGATATGGGGATGTTTTTTTCTTTCTGTTGAGTATAAACACATAGAATGAATGCTACTTTACCAGTCTTTCTACTAAACATATGAATTAGGATGTTGTCTCCATCATGCTTTTATCAACTTGCAGCCTAAAGTCAGATAATTAGGAGAAACTGTGCTGTTGGTGAACAGTGACACCAACTGGTTGTTACAGGTTTGACTCCATCTGTCCCTGCAACTCTCCTCACGTTTGACTGTGACACACATCCGGGAGGTTGTAAACAGGTGGTCAAACTGAAAAGCAAAGAGTTGATGGTCTTAGCAAGTGAAGAGGAGAACTGGACTGCGGCACAACTGCAATCATAATAGTCTCACCTCCATGCTTTCTTTTGTTTCAAAAAGCCTCTTGCCACGGTTTACTGAAAACATACACTATATCACAATTACTACACTGATACTATGATGAATACACTATAGGTATACCCCTGTTGATGCTGCCCTATCATCAGGTGCTATACAATTACATTATATATGTTTTGTAATAACAGGACATGCAACTTGGCAGCAATTGTGGGGGTTTGGTTTGCAGTGCAAAACAGACTATTTTACAAGCACTTCTCTTTCTCTGGATGTCTCAGATCTTGTATATATACTTGTACTTGTACTTTGTGACATTTTGGTCAGCAGAAATATTAAACTGGTGGGATGTAGGCATATTTTTATGGTCTTTCCCTGCTTTGGGTCAATTATCCGTTGAGTTGCCCTGTTGTTTCGAGGATCCAGGGTTAGTGACTATAGAACAACAGTTTAAAAAAAAAAAAAGAAAACATTTCTCTGCAGCTGACTTTTCTTTGTTTACTTTAATCTTGCAGAGAGTGATTTTGCATTTATTTTAAGATTTGATTTGACGAAGGACACTTATAATCTGCATCCAGACATTACATCCATGGCTGCTGCAGTGACGTACACAAGAGAAAATCGGGGACGACCCCCTGACTGCCCTTTTTTTTTCATTTGGCAGAAAAGTGCCCCTTTCAAAACATTTTACTCATCAGAAGTTGCCTGTATCATCACGCTGTTTAAAGGGAATGCCCTTCATGTTACTAAAATACATAACAGAGGACTCATGTTAAAGATTTATGCTGTCCCTCCAAATGTCCAATGTGGCCGTATGAATCTCTTAATATTATTAGTGTTAACCCCAGGGATTTCCTCAGACTTTACATACACTTCAAAAATCTGTTCTGCAATCCATATTACAGAGACCATTAGCTGTAATGCATGCACATTCTTGGGACAATGTGTTAAGGGGTCATCTTGGCAAATTCTTTCCACTAGGAGGAGTAAACATTTTCGTGGTATTAAGCCAACAGGTGGCTGAAACTGTATTACTAACCTTATTTTAGCTCAGCTGTGTGACCACAGAAGCTTGTTTTATGCCAGCCAGTGTTTCATACACCATTGTTTAGCACAATGATCCTTTTCTGAGCCATATCTTTTTTTTGTAGTGTACATTTTTCAATACCAAGCCAAAAACTATTCCTTCAGTTTTTCAGGATTACTCATTCAGGATGTGGTATCCACTTGAATGAGTGGAGTGTGTGGAGTAGGTGTTGATAAGCACCGCTTTAACTCCTCTACATTGTTGGACAGCCGGTCTACTTTGCAGATTAGAATTGTACATACAAACACTATAATTAGGATCATAACATATAGCCCATACACCTCACTGTCACTTAGCTACAACATTAAACTGATGTATGGGACCACTCTGGACAGTGAGCGCTTTTTTACTTTCGATCCTTAAGAAGCCAGCATTTAGTTTTAGTTTTGTTTGTTTTTTACTTTTAAAATGTACATTATGGCCTACATGAATAATCTTTTTTTAATCGGGATTAGGCCTACTTCAATTCTCTGATCTCAAACTAATCCCGTTCAACTGCATCCATCTATCTATCTATCTATCTATCTATCTATCTATCTATCTATCTATCTATCTATCTATCTATCTATCTATCTATCTATCTATCTATCTATCTACCTACCTACCTACCTACCTACCTACCTACCGATCATCCTTTTCTCTTGCAACAAAATAGCTTGAGCTGATAAGAGTTATTTGAGATTTAATGGGAGTTAATTGGCTAATGAGCCTTGATTTGAGCTGTACTAAACGCCGTCAGCGCCTCTACCCTAATTGCACTAATACAAGCGCAATTAGAATCAGCCGCTTTTAAATCGTCGTATGGAAATGCAGTATGAGGAAGTACACTGAGAACGACCACATTTAGGGTGCACAGCTCTCTGCAGCGGTGTTTTTGTTAAAGCCACAGGCTACACACACACACGGTATTGTCTCGCATAGTTGCAGACCTCTCTCCACACTCGGCTGAAGGGCAGTTCAGCCCCCTCAGACCTCTCATTGGCTCCATCTGCAGTAACTTCTGCATAATGTCTTCTCGGGCTGGCGACGACAGAGTTTGTTGCAGCTCAAGAAACGTGTCCGCAACTTTTTAAAAACTACCTTGTCGAGACTTCCCTCCCATAGCAGATTATATTTTGTCGTCTTGACCTTTAGCAAAGCCAAAGACAGGAAGAGGTTAAAAGAAGCCTTGTGAGAGAAGGTGACGAGCAGAGAAGCCAACACCAGGATTCCTGGAAACTCTACTCTTCTCTTGGACCGTGCTGTCAGCATGGTATGTCCACAACACACCAATGTTCTGCCTTTAACACTTTGCTAACGGGACTTTATGAGCTCTTTATGTTTTAAATTCTTTATTTTTACTTGACTCTCTTTTCCTTTTCCTCGTGGAGCATGTTGGTCTCAGGCTGTATACTTTACCGTTACTAGACTTCTTTGCCACTTACTTAACAGTCATGAATATAGGCTTTTAGGCTGGTGTTTGCCTCACTTCGGATAATCTCTGCTATGCAGCTGATTTTTCTTTACATTTTTCTTCACAGGAATACCAGTGCTGTTCAATATGTTCAGCCACAGATATGTTTCTAAACAGCTTTTAATGCACATGTAAGATACTGTCATGTACATTTGAAATTAAATATGGATAAGCTATGCATTGTACAGCAGCACAAACCAAATATTGAATTGTGTTACTTTTGTATTTTAAGTCTATGAGGATTTTTTACAATAAGTTTAGTCCCTTCATTTTTGAGGCACCGACTACAACATTGACAACAATCCTACACATTCATCTGATGTAGATGTGAACATCCTCAATTTAAAACGGAAAGGCAGCACTTTAACCTCCTTATCTTTGCTTCGTTTTAAATCAAGTGTGACAAAACAGTAATGTGCAACCCTCTGCATTACCCAAAATATATTTGAATGACTCTCATACACACCTTTCTTTTTTGCAAATATAAAGTAAAATATACTGATGTTTTTATGGTATCCAGTAGGCAATAAGAGATACTGAAGAGGGGGGAATAGAGAAAGTGACTAAATAAACCATGTTGAACACCTCAGTGCGTGCGGATTATATCTGATAATCTGCAGTTTTTATGAATGCCATGTTAGTATTCTCCCTCTTTTAAATCCTTTGTATGTAAGCCACAGGATTATTCTTTTGTATTTGGTGGTTGCACACGTGTTGACACACAGCCGACATCAGCGCTGCAAAAATATCTAATTTTAAATACTGGCAAATTATTGATGAATGTGATTGTTTAATTTAGTAGTGTGTGACCCGCCTGTCGCCAGTCAGTCATGTAGTGTGAAAACCACAACGACTTCAAGACGCCTGAGTACAAGACGGCAAGCTGTGTAGTGAGAACAGTACAGCGATCTGACAACTTTGAAAGTCGTGTAGTGTGAGCTTTACTCTTGAGCCTTACTAGGTCCTGAGCAGGCAGATTGCCAAAGAGACATTTACAGAAAAAAAGACTGGCTCCTTTTCAAACTTGACGTTGACATGTCAAATTGCATGCATATGAAAGGGTCTTTATTCTGGCTGTTTGTGGAGGGTTGGGGTGTCTGCAAACTGAAACACACTTGTCATGCTTTTTAAATCATTCATCCACATAAGGTGTAGAAAAATGAAACTAAATGTTTCACAAATTCACATACTGAACAAGTGTCACAGTCATTTATTTGCCACTTAAAGGTTTTATTTGCAAGCGAAACTATCCTGTTCTATTTCATGAATCATGAAACTTGTTCAGTAATATGTATCTTCTTATACAATTTAGCTAACATTAACTGTCCCAACTAGATAAAAGCTTCACTTCATAAAAAAAAAAAAAAAAATCTATTTTAAAAATCTAAAAATGTTTCACTTTTTTTCTAAATATAAAAACCAAACCAAGGTGTTTTTAGAGATTAGCGAGGTGTGCCTTTACTATCACTGAGGATAGAAATGTGGTTGTCTGTTCTGCAACTGTACCCAGAGATAGACCCGGGCTGACCAATAGGAAAACATTTACAACCGCTGTGTGTGTGTGTGTGGGGGTGTGTGTGTGGGGGGGGCGTAAGATAATTTTAAGGTAAGTACAGAAGAAGAAAAAGGCCAAGAATGAAAGAGTAAGCATGCAGTGTGTTTCCACTCCTTGTGAAGATGTGTTAAAAGTTAAAATGCATCGGGTCTTTGCAGTACATAAAAAGTGGGAAAAAATGAGAAATACCTCGGCCTCTCACTTTAAAACTAATTTCAATTATGTGTATATCGGTTCAACAAATGACAAGATGACCTGATACAAGCTTGTTGTGTTGTTGACGAGCTTGAGGAGAATTTGAGGATGCACCAAAAAATAAAAAACAGAACATTTCCAAACTCATAAATCTGAGTAAGAGTTGAACTGTATCAACATTTATGCAACGGTTCGTTTCAATGGCAACTTTTGTGATTAGGTTGTTTTTAAGGGCAGTTTTTCTTTGAAATAAAAGCTCTACGTCACCAAGGTTACTCACACTTCTGATAGCCAGACTTTATCAGTTGACAATATAGTAATACTGAATCAGATTCAGGTAACCTTGGTCAACCACTATCCAAGGTCAGCTGTGATTTAAAACCGGTAAAAACAATGACTAAAGTAGACATTTTATTGCAGAAATGGTACATATTATACATTTAGTAAATAACATGGATGATTACTTATTAAAAGTATTGCAGATAAATGTTCCCAATTACTGACATATCTATCAATCAACTAAGGGTTTGTGCTCTAGAGGTAATATTGACGACTACTACAACGAAAGCCTGTTTTGTTCCGTGATAAATGTGTCCTCAAAATGTTGACATAACTTCTAATAGCCTTTCTCCGGCCTCGTTACCAACTATATCCACCACATGGTGCACCCATGCGCCTCGGCACCACCCACAGTGTGAACCAATGTAAACCTAACACCTCCCACTGGTTTCTCCAACCCACTCAAACCCTCACGACACCAGAGACTACCCCCTCCGTCACCCAGATCTGCATTGTGGCTGCCGCTCTTCCCACTTTCCCTCCTCTCCATTTGTGTGTGCATGCATATTTGTGTTACTCTCCCACGCTCTTCTCTGAAAGTGTGTGTGTGTGTGTGTGTGTGTGTGTATATATATATATTTCTGAAATCACCTGATTTATCTGGCCATGTGTCCTGACCAGCCTGTAATTTTCCATTCTTGCCAGCTGATACCAGCAGTGGTACAGCTAGGTCATGTTCTCGGCACACGCTAAGCCATTCTGGATGTTGCCCTGTCATCTGAGCCAAATAAATTGGTGAGTGTGTAGTTCAAGTGCTGTCCGATAATCTCATGTTCTTTTGCATAGGGGGGTTTCAACCCATTTCAGGAGAGGCTCTGAGAATGGAAGGGATAAATATATTACAGTTATTACATTAGTTGTCAAAAGATCACATGGAATAGGCTACATGTGTGCGTTTTGGTTAAAAAGATAGTTCAGAGATACATAAGTTTTGGGGAAATTTACTGTTTTCCCACTTTCCCCAGAGTCATAATAATATACAAAAGAATTGCCCTTTGACTGAACTTCTCATGTCTCTGCGCTGGCGACAGCTGTGGCCAAAAGCTTTATGTTTTTGGGATGTCGCTGTCTGTCCATTCTTGTAAACGCGAATGGCGGACTCCGCTACTAACTATAAAAATGACTACATAGAGGGATAATTACAGAATGTAAATACACTAAAGGCTGTCGCTGAGAAAAATGGCGACCATAAATAGTGTGATGGTGTGATTTCACGAAAATGTTAAGGATTATAACTTTAAAACTAAAATATTTGAGTTTTGTTTTGGAAACTGCGCATGTGCACACAGGATCTCCGAGACTTCCACATGGAGCATATCCTCCTCGTTCATTTATGGAATTGAGTTACAGCACATATGACTTACTAATTTTCACATGACGGGTGAAGGGTGGAGACCACACACGTTGTTAACCCGTCTGAACACCCACTGTACACCTTTCACACTGTTATAGTATAGTATAGTATAGTCTGTTGTAGTCCCTGATGAATGATCAGTTGGACTCCGTTAGTATCTGCAGACATAGTGAGTGAAGGCAGTCAAACACATTCAGTGTTGTATGTTGTGCAGAACTTAGATTCTTACTTTACATTATTTTTGGGGGTGGAATATTTGGTCTTTATACAGTACTTATCTTGTATCTTTTCTTCTTCTTTTCTTGGCATAAAACATCTTTTTTAATTTTATCTGGACTATCTCATGGGTGTTAAAAAAAAAAAAAAACGTTCTCTTTATCACTGAAGTTTATCGTTTCTTCTTTTTCTTTGTTTATGTGAAGACGGAGAAACCTCCGCTGGACAGCAACGAGGACAGAGCCTGGCTGGGGGAGGGCCGGTCTGAAAATCAGCTTACAACTGTGCACGGTCCAGCTGGAGCTGAGACGTGCAACGCAGACCGACCAGCATGGGACTCTAAGATCCAGTATGTGTTGGCCCAGGTGGGGTTCAGTGTGGGCCTCGGGAATGTGTGGAGGTTCCCATACCTTTGTCACCAAAATGGAGGAGGTGAGTGTCTTTTAAAGAGGAAAAAAAAAGGTACTTTCCAACTCGGTGGTTTTGACTGACTCATCACTGTAGCTGTCTGAACCAGTAGCTGACAGCTTTTTGATGCATAAAACATACATGAGACAACGCATAATAAAGAAAATGTGTTAAAAAATGAATGCCTTCACATTTGTAATATCTTCCTTGTTCTCCTTCCAGGGGCCTTCATGCTGCTGTATGTTTTTCTTTTACTGATTGTGGGAGTTCCTATTTTTTTTATGGAGTTGGCAGCCGGCCAAAGCATTCGCCAGGGCAGCATCGGTGTATGGAAGCACATCTCCCCAAAGCTGGCAGGGATCGGTTACTCCAGCTGCATGGTGAGGGATGAATTTCTTTTTTTTTTTTTTTTTTTTTTTTAAGATTCTTTTGTTCTGGGTTTGGAATATTTATTAGTTGAGACTAATAAAAGCCAAAATGGCAAAGCAATAAAATATATTCTCCATCCTGTCTTATATTGTATTGTATCTCTACTCGTAGCTCACAGTATCTCGGCCGCGCTGCTGTGTTTCGGTAGCTGGCTGGCTGTTTCATGTTTGTTTCAAAGAATGGGCCATCATCAATAGTTTTAATATGAGCCAGAAAATGAAAAGATTCCTAAGCATGAATGTATTCCTCCACTTGTGGCATTACTAAGCCCTAGCATGTACTACCTCATTTATCACCTCCTATGTAAACAACTTTATTTTTTCTCGTCACACTATGTATACTTAAGAAAGGACATCCTGCCGTTCTGTAATGTGAGCGAGTTTGTTGCGTAACACTTTTCTCTACAGATGAGACCCGGCAAACAGAGTGGGCAAGAACTTTCTGTGCAAACACGGCACCCAGACGCTAACTTCTGAGCTTAGACGCCCAGGTTTTTTAAAAACGTATTTATTTTCCAAAAAAGTGTCATTGCTCTGTTAGTCCCAGTCAATGTCAGTCACAATTCATTACGGCTATGCTTTAAGCATACTACTGTAAACAGGTTAATTATAACTTTTGGGTTATACATGCATGAAAATACTATCTTAGGCCATTTGAGGTTTGCTGTTTCTAACTTGGAAATACAATTGTTGACCTTGCTATGTAAATATTGATGATTTATTGAGTGGATCATTCATGAACCCTTTTTTTCCCCTCTTAGGTCTGTTTTTACGTGGCTCTTTATTACAATGTTATTATTGCATGGAGCCTATTCTACATGGGTAATTCTTTTCAGTACCCTCTGCCATGGGAGCATTGTCCAATTGATGTAACCACCAATGACACAGGTACGGACATAACTGAGAAGTTGATCAAATGAAATTCACGTAGATGCCAGTCAAAGGTCTATAATGTTGTCTTTCCTCAATCAACAGTGAAAGAATGTGCAAGTTCTTCCCCAACTTCTTATTTTTGGTTTCGGAAAGCCCTTAACATCACAAATTCCATTGACGAATCTGGAGAGTTTAACCCCATCATGACGGGCTGTTTATTGGCCGCTTGGGCAATTGTCTCATTGGCTATGATCAAGGGCATCAAGTCTTCTGCAAAGGTAAGTTATTCTCTCTTCTCTTTGTCACCCAGCCCCTGGGATCCCTATATCAACAACCAATACATACTGTACATACAAACATGTATGCTTTGTATCATTGTTAAAGGATTTAGGCGATATTTTGGGCATAAAAAATGCTTTCTGGCCGACAGTTGGATGAGAAGATCCATTACTTTGTCTTCTGTCTGTTAAATATAAACTTAGCTCAGTACAAAGACTGGAAACCAGGAGAAACCCTTAGCCTGGCTCTGTGCAAAGGCAACAAAATCCAACCACCAGCACTACTAAAGATCAGCTAAGAAATAGTTATATGCTAAGCTATGCTAACATCCAACTCTTCGCCAAGAAGCAAAAAGGCATATTTCCCTAAATGTCAAAACATTCCTTTTTAAAAATCTGCCATTTCTTTTTCCAAATCTTAGGTGATGTACTTTTCCTCAGTTTTTCCCTATGTGGTGCTTGTTATTTTCCTCATCAGAGGGTTGATGTTGGACGGTGCGATGGAAGGAATCACCTTTATGTTTTATCCTAAAGTAAGCACAGATTTCATCATGTTTGATCATATTCATGTCTTGATTTTTATTTGTATCTAATGAATGCCAAATGAAAAATGGTTAGAGTATTTAAAACTTAACCTGATGTTGTTCACATTTTGTAGCCTTTTAGGATTATTCATACTGAATGAGACTTTGTTTCGTTGTATTTTTCAGCTAGAAATCTGGGGTAGCATGCAGGTGTGGCGCCAGGCTGCTACACAAGTGTTTTTTGCCCTCGGACTGGGCTATGGCTCCGTTATTGCATATTCCTCCTACAATCCAGTCAACAACAACTGCCACAGGGACGCCATCATGGTCTCCGGCATCAACTTCATGACGTCTGTGCTGGCCTCGCTGGTGGTTTTCATCGTGCTGGGTTTCCGTGCCAAGAACATTGCTCTGCGCTGTGTGGCTGAGTATGGATGTGTTTGTGTGTGTATGAATATTAACCTCCCTTAGGTGTTCACTCATCTGCCACATTATTTATAATGCTGCTGAAATAACTACTATTATATAAGCCCATACATTTGTGTAATTGAAACATAATAAAGAGGACAGTATTCTCAAAGACCATACCATCTAAATAATTAATTAAAAGAACTTGTTTGGCCTAAGGGGCAGAAACAAAATGCCTTCTTGCTTTTGAGTATGTATCCAATTCAGGCACATTTGCAGTGGATTGTTAAATGCAAGGAATGAATTACTCAGCTGGTTCATGCTTTGACTATCAAAGATAAATGAAATACAACAGTATAATAAGGGGACCCAAGGGTGGAATGTTATGCAATAATTCTTGATTTTTGACCATTATTTCTTAATAAATATTCACAATTAAACATAATATTGAAATCAATGGCTTTTCAGAGAAAATATTGCCTTTTTATTATATTTAATCTTTTTACTCTAACCTCTTCCAGAAATATTGGTCTTCTAAGCCACATGTCGCCCTTTGGAACTAACCAGCACGTGGTTGGTCTTCCTTGGATCAACATGTCGGAGCCGGGCTCTGTGTCTATAGCTGAATACAGAGAGTGGTACAGTCACCACAGCTCCATGGTGGGTCCTAACATCACTGACTGCAGTCTGGAAGAGGAGATGAACAAGGTATCCTTGAGATATCATTTGAATTAACTTTCTTTCTTTATCAAGACAAACGCCATGCTTCACAAAGAGATGCAACGACAATTATTTAACAGTGAAACGAAAAAAACAAAGAAAACTCTCAAACCAACGAAACGCCAAAAGCATATAGTTAAAACGGTTAGCGAAGACAACAATCATTAACATTTCAAAGATGGGTTGATAAATAGGGAAAACTGATTGAAGGACTTTGTGGGACATTTAACAGATCTTTATTAGTAGAGTGGTGATTGTGGCTTTGAGGAAGTGTACAGTATTGATGCACTAAATGGCATCTAATACTCACCCAACCCAAGTATATCAACTACTATTGAGTGGTCATTGGTATCATATCAGGCCTGTTGTCTAGCACTAGGATGTATTCTTTACCATTTCCTTTGTTAATGGTGAAAATCAGAATTTCAAAAATCCATCAAGTACAATGAAAAGTTTTGAAAAATAGGATCACCACAGGTTGCTTTAGGAGTTGCAGGACACTGGCTTGCTTAAAAAAACATCAGCGATTCAAACGGAGGTAAAATAACAATAGTAAGAAGGTGTGGTGCTGAGTTTCCCAGGTCCTCTGAGGAATCTGTGAGGTACTGTAAAACATCCAGCAGGCAAGAGGAAGAAAGGTCTCAAGGAGAGATGGAAGCATGCTGTGATAGAGTAGTGAAGGGAGAAACTAAAGAAACAGAGGAAGGGGTACTAAAAGTCATGTTATCTAACAGTGTTTATTTTACTATAAAAGATTACTCGCCCCCTACTGCAGAGACTACTACAGCAGTGCTTCTGGTATGGTGCTATCTGAATATAACTACAAATAGGGGTGTAAAAACTGACTTATAAGATTGGGTAATGTTATTTTCTCCATTGCTCAGACTTATTCCCTCTACGTTTTCTGTCTTCCCTTTGTATGAGCGCAGGGTGTCGAAGGGACAGGCCTGGCATTCATAGCATTCACTGAGGTGATGGCCCTTTTCCCTGCCAGCCCCTTCTGGTCCACACTGTTTTTCCTAATGCTGCTCAACCTCGGCCTCAGCACCATGTTTGGGACCATGCAGGGAATCCTCACACCTCTCATGGACAATTTCAGCCTCTTGGGGCGCCACCGAACTCTCCTCACTGGTAATGCACACGAGTTCACACGAAGCTCTGTTCTGTAGGCACTTATCACTTTGGTTTAAAATGACTCTTGTCGAGGCATATATGGCTAAATTGAAGATTTATACAGTTAAATGTAAAAATGCTTTCCTATGCAGGACATGTTGATGTCTGTATGTATAGGCCTGTAAGCATTTCTTACTTTTTTTCTTAATCCATTGCCTTCTAAAGACTACAACAATTGTCTGTTTGCACCAAAAGGATTAAAGGGTCAGATAGCTGCTATTTTCTAACACTGTCTTCCTTTGTATTTGTTTTTCAGTGTCCAGCTGTGCTTTGGGGTTCTTAATAGGACTGTTGTTCACCCAGCGCTCGGGCAACTACTTTGTGACTATGTTTGACGACTACTCTGCAACTCTACCGTTAATAATTGTTGTCATATTTGAAACCATTAGTGTGTCGTGGGTTTATGGAACAGATCGGTAAGAAACCGATATTTCTGACACTTTCACTATTGAATGATTTTTGTCCCGTTTCATCGTCTTTTATTTCTTATTTTGACCAGATACATCTCGTATAAATGCTTTTCATCACTGCAGCTTCCTGGATGACATTGAAGTCATGCTCAAATGGCGCCCTCCAGTGGTGTACAAATATCTTTGGAAATATGTCTGTTTGCTGGCAATGATTGGTCTTTTGCTTGCAAGTTTGTTGCGCATGGTCTTCAAAAGGCCCACATACACCGCCTGGAATCAAGCCACAGTAAGATACTTGATTACTTTTTATCCTACATATAAGAATTTCTTCTCAAAATCCTCTGTTCTAATTTACGCTATATACTTCTTTGTGTATTTGTTCTCCCAAATGCACTCAATAACTACAATAAGAAGTCTTGATTTGTTTCCAGCTGTTGAATCATATGTTGTAGTATGATCAACTAAATATTCATTAAGGGAGACACTACAGGTGAATAGGCTGAAAACATTTAACTAATAGATATCACCATGAAACTTCCCCAGTTGATTATTTGCATTAAGAAAATAGTTTTTTGTATAATACGCTTTATGAAATGTTATGTTTAAATATGCAAAAGTTATCGTTAGCGCTATCTTATTAAATATGTGTATATAAACAAACTCGTATGTTAAAACCTTCAGAATATAGACGGGAATGAAACTTGAAAGTTTGGTGTATGTACATAAGTGCAACTGAAGTCGAGATTTCTTGCTCAGTCTGAGAAAAAATATATTTTGAGAAAACGGCCTTTAAAGATATGTATTATAAAAGTCCATACATTCATACTACAAATAGGTTCAATTGTTCAACTAATATTACCATCAAAGTTTCCCAGTTGATTACTTACATTAAGACAATTTTGTATAACAAGTTGTCTAAGATTATGTCTAACTGTGCAAATGACTCATTATCTAATGCAAACTTTTGGTGAATTTAGGAGCGATGCAAATAGACAAAGTGTACAAGTAAAATACACCTAAATGTGTATTTTGGATGTTTTCTTTCCACTAGTCTGAAAGAAGACATGTTATGGAAGCAAAATAACCAAAACTCTCAAAATTGACCAGTGATGAAAAATATTGTTTTTGCCTGTAGTGTCTCACCTTAGATTTATTTTAACTGTAGTTTTGATGTTGTGATTCTTTTGTTCTAAGTCTTAGTTTTATCTTGTTCCTATTCTTTCCTATGGATACTAATATTGGCTGCTATAAAGACCCTGTTTCTTACAGGAATCACTTAATCTCAACTTTGCAATTTTTTTCATGCTCACTAACAAAATATTTAGTCATTTGTTATTTTATTTGTAATTGGTTTGCTTCCTATGTTTCTCTCTCTGACATCTCTCTTGCCCTCCTCAGGGCTCTGAGATGACCCTCGAGTACCCTGGCTGGGCTCTTGCTATGATTATCATGCTGATAGTCCTTGCCAGTTTGCCTGTGCCTATTGGCTACATCCATTCCACGTTGAAAAACCGCGCGGCCCGTAACTCTCGCTCTGAGGAGGGAGGCGGCCAGGAGATGCACCGTGAGTTGTACACCAAGTGCAGCTCCACTGAGCAGCTGGAGCCCAACTCCCACCACAGAGTCCCTTCTGGGGAAGACGACGTTCATCCCAGGACTGCCTTCCTGCCGATGGGCAACGAACACTATCAGCTCTTGCCCCAGCGGGAGGAGGAAGATGATAACGAAGAAGATACAGTGGTGTGAGCACGGCTGTGGAGGAAAACGTTTTTAGATGTTGAATCTCGGAGAGTGAACGAGCAAGACCCTGAAAGAGAGATTGTAAAATGAAGTGAGCGCAGAATTATTCTTTATCTGATTAAGAGTTGTTGGGTTGCACCCATTTTATCATATTCAGCAAGTTCTACATTGTTGACATGCCAAAGTGATAACTATTTATATTATATTAAGATACATTACCAATCAAAAGAGAGATTTTTATGACGAGATTGTTCCTCCTATTCATTTTCTGAGCCACTCACTGTTCAGAAAATAAAAACACTTGCCGATCCATGAAATAAGCAGCTATATTTGGTGAAACATAGTTTATAGAAGGTTTTAGAGTAGGGAATTGATAAGCCACCAGCATGTCAAATTAGGTTGGTCTATTGTTTCTGCAAACCTAATTTCTTGTGGGAATCATAGCTGGACGGTGACTTTAGGTTTTTTTTTTTTTTTTTTAAACTAAATGCCAAGTATGAATTTGCATGAAAACATTCTATCTTGAAGTGTGTGTCTGTGTGTGTCTGAACATTTGTTAATTTCTGTTGTGAATCAGTTTGAATGTGAAATAACAGATGTAAATAGGTCCGTAAAATAACTTTATTTTAGATTGTATTTGTATCATTTTACCTCATAAGACCTCAGTAATGTTTTTACTCAGTGTAGCAGTATTGTACTGTACTAGATGAGGACTTTAATAAACCTCTAGATGGCAGCAACCTGATTGGATGACGTGTTTTTTTTTTTTTTTTTTATGATTCACACATCCACTCAAAACTGAAGTTGTTAACACCTTCAAAAGATCAAAGATACCATTGATGGTACATTGAGTATAGACATGATTATTATTATTTTTTTTTATGTTTATTTGGGTTAAGAAAGGATGAAAGAAAAATTCAGTGGGGGTTTTAATAAGTCACCTTATACAAGTAAAGTTTAACATTTTTGACTGACACTACCTAAGGGCTCAGTAGACTGAAGAATGGTAACGTTAGAGTAACTATTTAAATTTTTAACATTTTATGACATTTTTTGTTGAGCAATGCCAATCAAATTTGTCTTCAAATGACATGTGCTTTTACAGACATGCAGCTCAAATTTTTCCAACAAGTTTTTATTGTGCAATTTCTTTCATAAATGTAATTTATACTCATCACCTGGGCTTTAAATCTAGTAAGGCTTCTGTATGATAAATTATTTAATAAAAATGTGAAGTTTTTATTAAAATCTACTTGTCTTATCTGTAGGCTCTGACAAGTCCCTTTTATTATATGTATATTAGTTAGATTTTATGGTTTGGCTGAACTCTTTATTTCGGTTATGTAATTATGAGAGATTTACAAATAAATGACAAAGACCAGGCAGAGCAAATGGGCCTAAAAAGATCAACCAAAAAACTCTTCCCCATCACACACAAAGGAACTCCCTTATTCCACTTTAGCCAAAACGGAAACAAATCATAATTGAAGCCATTTGTGAGTTAGTGCCACAGTCCAATTGGGTTTTGTTTAGTGCCCCTGTTAGTCTGTTTGTCCTATATTTTCTTTGTTTGCTTTCTTAATTAATCATATATTTAGATTATAAATACTTGGCACAACGACTTGAATATTCAATATCATCCATATTCCCATAGTCTATATGTCCAATAAAGATCAGCTGCATGTCATTTCTTACAGTGGACCAGAAAGGCCTACACCTTTCTGCGGCCCATCTGAGAGTGAAGTGGATGCTGGAGTGGATAGGGAGGGATGAGAGAGGGAGGAAGGGAGAGAGAGAGAGAGAGAGAGAGAGAGAGCACTGTGCGCGTTCAGGCAGGACAGGAGGGCGCGCGGGACATCAGTACACCGGCCGGGTCAAGAAGCTGCAAGGATGGAGATCCGACCAGACAGGTTTAAGGCGGCCGCGGCCAAAACTCTGGGGAAAATTAACAGGTACACACCTTTTTAAAATATCCATGACTCCACCTATGACTTTCCCCCATTTTCACGCGTTTGCTGATTTTATTTTTCCTGCGGGAACAAGCATCTCATCATGCGCCGGGTTCCCATCCTCTCTCCTCCAAATAGTAACTCTAGTGGAGAAAAAGTTTTGTCGATATTTATTTTAACTGGGAAGAGCTGACTGCTGGGTTTAAGCCGCAAACATCATGTAGGTATAGCGGCAAAAGTCCAGTTTTGCGCAGCGCACATACTGGATTGACAGAAGTGATTGAAAAATGGAGATGGAGAAAATGTATGGCTGTCTTTTTATGGATAGTTCATTTTTATTTGGGGAAAACAAACAAATTAGGATATAAACCGCCATAGCAAAACCGAAGTCAATCATGGGGATGTCATCGGAATGAAAGTGTGCAGTGAAGTGTGCATGTGGGACAGGAGGGACGTTCTCTCATTGTGGTATGATGCTTTATTTGCACACATTTCCTAAAAAAATCATGATGCCGTTGTTTTTTTTTTTTTTTTGGAACTCGTGTTTCCCCTTTGTTTGTTTGCTCTTATCAGATGTGTCCCAGTTCAAAGTGGATTTAGTATATTGGGGTGTTTAAGTGTGGTTACATAATGTTTCCGTGCGTTTTCTGAATGATAGCTTTGATCAGATGGAACCAACGTTATAAGTGTCTTAACTGTCCATCTGTCCACTATCTGTCTATCTAAAGTTCAATGCATTTACTGTTATTGAAAACAATGTAAATGGATAACCAGTAAACCTTTTAAACCATTTCAAGTTACCCACAAAAGTTACTTCTGTCTCCCTTTAAGCAATGAACCATAAGATCTCAGGCCATTAATTACGAAATGAATCTAGGAAACTAATTTTATGAAACTTAATTTTGTATAATAATGAAAGAAAACGTTTACACCTGTATCGCCTCTAAATCCTTTATATGATGCACACAGTAGCTCTTTGAGATTAACAAAGAAGCTGACCTTGACTAGTTCGTGTCCGTGGCAGTGGCATTTAAAGAAAAGATCAACATATATCACTGCAGTCCCTTGTTTAGAAACGTGTTAGAGTGCTGGATATCTGTAAATAAATTGCATATCAACAAAACAAAAGTTTAAATTGGTGTTCTGACAGTATTTCAGTCAAAAACGGAGAGATTAAAGACTGATAGAACCTCATGCAATAACCATTGCTTTAAGCTTTCGCTCTCTCAGGATTTGAGGTAGCAACCAAACGTATAAATCCCGTCCTGAAATAGCCTGTTTTTCAGTCCAGCTGTCGGGCCACGCAAATCCCTAAACTCTCCCCTCCCACTCTCTCCATCCCAGCCCATGTCACTTCCTCCAGCCGCTCCCTCCTCCTCCATCCTCCATCCTCCATCCTCCCATCCATTGAGCCTTTGTGACACCAGCACAGATAACTTTTCAGCCTATCGTGGTCTCCCAGATTAACGGACATGCAAATCTCAGGCTTTTTCTCACTTACTGGTCGTGAGCCATGCATGTGCACAGCCACAGCTCATGCTATGAGAGATGTGATGTATAAGATTGGATCCAGATTGGCTTTAGTGGGCGTTTCCTGAGCTTAGCCAGTGAATTCTGGTTTCGTGTGGCCACAGTGTTAGATACGAGCAATGGTTTTAAAAGAGAAAGGGAATATCCAGTTCAAATTTATTTGGAAAACTTATGTTTTGAGGCATGCATCTGTGTGTATGTATAAATGTGTGCATGTGTGAATATGTTGCATCCTGAACACAGGACATCCCTGCACTGTGTGAATAGATGAGCGTGTGTGTGTGTGTGCAATCTCACCACTTCACAGACTAAATCCCTCCTGATGAAAGCAGCCAGGAGTTCATCTATTATTTAAACATTTTCTCCATCAGAATGCATCTCCTGTTTCTATATTAAACTCCACTAGGTAAGCATAAACTTCATTACTGTAAGGTCAAGTGCACTCTACATTTCTACTCTCACCATTCCCTCCTTTAACTACTCTATCTATTCATCTCCTCGTGCCTGGGAACTACTCCACAGTACTAAATGACATTTTATCACACTGCAACTGTCTTCTCATCACCATTTTGACTGTTAAAGTTTCTTATAGCATCTCATTTTGCCTCTCATAAAAATGCCACATATAGGTCTATTAAAAGACTTTCAAATGAATCGGGCGTTTGTTTGCAAGATTGCAGGATGTAAACCATGCAACCTGCAGGATTGCACGGTTTACACAAGGAGAGCTTGTGGTTCACGACACACAAGGCTATACAGAATATAACATGTTATCCATTTTTAATCCATTTTACTTTTGGTGGAGTGCTACATTTTCAGTTACCTTACACAGTGGTCTGGAAAGTGGTCTAAATAAAATATTCAAATAATAATGACATGAAACTGCTTCTTTTTTTTTACCATTCAACTACAAGCACTGCAAACCTTTTGGCAACATTTTGATTACAGCATTCTTATCAATTTAAAAGTTGTTGGCAATGGTTGTACACTACGTTCTTGACATAAATTCTTTAAGTAAACCCAGAGACGGAGCAGCTTTGCTACTTTACTTCTCTTCTCTGTGCATGTGCATAATCAGAGGGGTTTCCTGATGAATGAGGGGTTTGTATCACATTTTTGGAAACTTGTGAAATGTAATATTGCAGTTAAGTTATCTTAGTCACTTTTGCAATTCTCTGTAGGTGGTTTGATGGTCAGAGGTATATCTTTCATATTAAAAGAACAAAGTCTGATGTAAAGTCTTGACAAATGCAATGCTGTGAAAACTAAAGCTTACGAAAAATCAATTTTAACATCAGTCCGGGGGTTGTGATGATTACAGTATAATCATTGTGATTATGACAATGGCAGTGATCATGTTAAAGCTATTGGACTGCTTGTCAAGCGTAAAGGTGACTACTGTGCTAGCAGCCATTGTGGTTGAGGCAGAAAAACATTACTCTTTGAATCCTTGGATACTTTTGGATACTTAAAGAATTTGAAACGAAGACCAAAATGCTACATTAGAGACGCTTCTGCCTGTGTTCTATGTCTTGATCTTCTGTCCGTACATTTCTGTGAGACTCTCTCTACCTGTATCGTTGTCTGTGTGGACGTGGCTACATGCACACACGTTTATTGAAGGGTCCCCACAGATGATGGATCTGTCCATGCTGACTGAGCAGTTTGGAAAGTCAGCTGCAGCTGCTCAGCATGCCCAGTTATTGGCAGCGATGCTGTTTGTATCCATGTTGTCCGTAATGCAGTCAGTTCTCACAGTGATTGAGTTATACTATGTGAGTATTTAGATAATACGTCTATGAAGGTCACATGTGTGGGTGTTTGAACGTTTTTTTGTCTGTGTGTGTGTGAGGGGGGTGTGGGTGTGTGTGTGTGTCTGTGTGTCCACAGGAGCGAGAGAAAAAAAAGTGGTGTGACAGGATGGGGAGGAGGTTGTCTCCCTGGGTGACACAGTCCCACCGAGACCCAATCTGTTCACTTCAGGGAGAGTGAGAGGCTCATGGAGGAAGGGGGAGACACCACTATAGAAATGACAAAATGACCGCAATTTTAAAATAAAGAAATTCCTCAAGCTACCGCACATATTTACAAACGGCTGACCTACAAACAGAGGGCAAATAAGGGGGGAATCATTTTAAGACAAGAGGACTAGAGTGGGTGGGCTGACTTGAGGAAAGAAAAGCATGTTTTACATACAGCACAATGGAGGATCAATTCAGCACACAGATGTGGACAAATAATGACGTTATATAATATTTTTACTGTCAACCTCCCTCGCTGTCTCTCTCTCCCTCGCTATCATCCTCTTATCAGAGGATTACGCAGAACGCTCCGTGAATTGGTGAATTTAATATACAGGCAGGGTAACAAAAGTCCCAGCTCACCAACCGGCACGGGAGAGTCACGGTGTTATTTTGTCATAGCTGATATTTCATTGCAAAAAAATCCAAATCCCATCCCATTGAAAATAATATTTTCTCACAATTAAACAGCAAAGGTGAAAAGTGACCTCCAGGCAGATTGTCACTCCTTTCACCTCCCTGTGTGTGTGTGTGTGTGTGTGTGTGTGTGTGTGTGTGTGTGTGTGTGTGTGTGCGTGGACTCAAGGGGTGGTGTGCGCTACACATTAATGCTTAAGAGCTGCAATGATTAGTTGATTATCCGACAAGTTTATCAAGAGAACATTTTATCTGCCACTATTTTGATCAGATAATAATTTTAGTCATTTTTCT
Organism: Bovichtus variegatus; assembly: GCA_943593645.1. Taxonomy (NCBI): domain Eukaryota; kingdom Metazoa; phylum Chordata; class Actinopteri; order Perciformes; family Bovichtidae; genus Bovichtus; species Bovichtus variegatus. The sequence goes on along the minus strand of CALSCE010009453.1, from coordinate 1,253,419 downwards.
TTGAAGAAATACCAAAAATTGCTGATTCAGATTATTAAATGTGAGGATTTCTTTGTCATATATAAGAGTAAACTAAATCACTTTGGACTGTTAATTGAATAAAATAAGATGCATAAATGGGTTAACTTTGGCTGTGGGAATGTATAACATGCATTTTTTTCCCCAAACTTTTTAAATAAATCAAATGAATCATCTAGTATTAGTTATGTTAATTGAATCAAAGAGCTATAATCGATTGTGTAAAGGCACTGAGGTCTATTAATTCCTTAGACTAAATCGCTTGGATTGACTCTGTCAGGTTGACTCTTTGTACATTTCCTGTCAGATTTAGTTCAGAATGATGTTATAAGTTGAACTTTGCTTCCTGTGCTCAGGTGAAAAGCACAGATATGAGCTCAGTTTGAGGTGTGTGTAGATGCTGAGTCTCCACTGAGCCTGTTACTATTGTAATTATGATATTTCAGAGAGCCTGAGGTCACGGGACTCCTGCCTGCTCATGCTCTCTCGCTCATTAATTGTTGCCAGCTGAGACCAATCAGGTCCTCGCTATGCTAAGAGAGGAGCTACATCAGCTGAGTGCAAGCTCACAGTATTGTGAGCCTCACACGCAGGCAAATGTTCCTCTCTCTGTGTGTTTCATACCTCTACTTTCTCAGAGAGCGTTTTTTACATGTTTTGTGCTGGCTGAAGGATTTATGTTCAAATGACTCTATTTGTTAGTAAAGTGTAAGTGCCAGTACATACCTTTACTGCCACATTAAAACACCATATTAGTAGCAGGAGACCCTCAGCTAGTCAGCTATTTTGAGACACTTACACACACACACACACACACACACACACGAGTGCGATTGCCCTTTAGTGGGAAGCATCTGTAATTAACGGTAATTTTTGCTGTGGGCTAGCCTCGTTAGCTGGTAGCGTATGTGTAAGTGTCAGGCTGCAATCTGTCGAGAGGTTTAATGAGGCTCCTCCTGCAACCTTCACTAACTCTGAAGTAGGATGCTGAGCTCCACTCAGGGGGCGAGTCAGCACGTTTGTTCAGCACAGACAGGACAGCAGTGTGAGTGCGGCCAACTGATTTAACAGGAAAAATATGCACACCTTCCTTTTGTGACTAATCAGATTAACCTTTTGCCTTGATGTACAGAATTGGTAACATTCAATCTCTCTGTTTCTTGTGTTTAATGAACTGTGGTGAAAATGCTACAGCTCCGTGTTGGGAGGCCTGTGCACCTTCTATCAAATATATATCATGTGTTGACATGTGCTGTAGCTGATGAAGTAATGAAGAGAGGATTAACCCATCTTTTAGTTTACACCATTAGGTCAGTCAAACTGGTCATTTCTCACAACATTTCAAACATATAATGTGTTTGTAAAAGAACGAACATTTTAGAAATCATTAAGTGTTTGACTTGACACATAAAGTAATAGCATGTAAGTGAAAGCAATCTGATTTACAAAAGACTACCAGCCTTTTGTAAATCAGATATACGCTATATATTAAGGTTCTTGTAATAAGTGTTTAGAAAAATAATTAAAATGATTGTAAGTACCTAGGAGGTCACATTTATTGTTAGATTATAAGACATTTATAAGCACTTTATAAGCAATTTACAGACTGCTTAAAAACATAAATAAAAGCCTTATATATTTTCTATAATTGTTTATAATAGCGTTACAAACACATTTATTGAGTTTAACTAAATGACCATGTCAATGTTAAACCTTTACTAAAATGTCTTTTGTGGCTTTATTAATATTATTAATACGTTATCCCATCTGGCAATTGTTTTCAAAGTTTAATAAAATGGAAATAAAGAATTACATATGAATACAATGTTTTAGTGGGCTGGCACAAAAACCCCACTTTAAAACAGCTATTTAATCTGTTTGCTTTACTTTCCATCATTTTCACATAAATGGCAGCAACATGCGGCCACAAAGGGAATGTTCTATACAACATAGCCTCATACAGTCCTTTGAAGAAGACAAAAGATAAGAAGGATTTAAAGGGGCCTTATTACCTATTAACATACACCTATTACAAGGACCTAAATATAAAGCGTTACCCAGATAGACTAAAAAAACTCAATCTAAGGCCAGCATGACCTCAACAGTGTGTCGTGATAGAGGGAGAAGCATGCCGAGCCACGCCCAGCGCTGGTCTGTCCCTCCATATTCATTTCCGGAAGTAAATCATTTTTGTAATCCTAATCTGAATGTTGTGACAGATTAAGAGAGAGAGAGAGAGAGAGAGAGAGAGAGAGAGAGAGAGAGAGAGAGAGAGAGAGAGAGAGAGAGAGAGATGCAGCCTAATCTAATCTCTTACAATTTCCAAAACGTTGCTTTACAAAGTATTACTTTTCTGTTGTCCATTTTACTTAACAAGTAGAATATTTAATGATGGACCCCGTTTTAATTTATACATCATTATACTGGCATATGTGTTTTTCTTTATTTCGTTTTTTTTTGTTTATTTGTTGAGTGATTGCATAAATGTATGAAGAGATTATGCAGAGTGTGCTGTGTGAAAATGGGGGAGGGAGTGAAATCCACATGCATAACTGAGAAATATAACGACTGGCTGGATGAAACAGAGTGTGTATGCAGACAAGGCTAACAGATAGATAGTGACAGATCATAGTGTAAAAGCTAGAGTGAATTATTTATCTCACCCAAAAACACATCAATAATTTAGCAGTGTCAGAATCTGACTTGTCTTGTGCTAGCATGCGTGAATAAGATATCTTGGAGTTCCAGCATGCTGAATGTCTGAGAGAGATGAATTGTCTTGAATGTTTGCTTGAAAAGCTGCATTCAATGCAGTGAACACTTGTTTTTGGGGACTTATTCTAGGAAGTATAGTCTTTAAAAATGCAACCATCCTCGTACCAGAGAGCAAATCTTTGTGGTGATTGTGCCCGTTTATGTTCATAATTCTCCAGCTCACTGACTAACTGGATCAGCCCAATGGAAAGTGGACCGCTAACACACGAGTGCATTTCACTGTGAACTCACATGTACTCAAAAATAAAGTATACAGTATATGCATTAGAAAGTGTGCCTCTGCATCTGATTAAAAGGGAGGAATGTATCTGCAGAAAGAATTTACTTAAGTATACCATATGTGTGTGTGTGTGTGTGTCTGTGTGCGTGTGTGTGTGTGCGTGTGTGTGTGTGTGTGTGTGTGTGTGTGTGTGTACTAGTGGGGGGGTGTTGTTGAGGGTATGGAGGTTATAATACACAGATGGCCGCTCTCCTGACTTCTCTGTTTGACTCTTGTGGAAAAAAGAGACACGCGACAAAAATGGTTTAGCCATACAGCCTAAAATAACAGGTAATTGTTGATCTCTTCTAAGGCAAACTGATGATTAGCTAACAAGTTGTCCTTGTTTGACAAAAAACAACAACATTTTAGATGAAAAAATGTAAGCGTGTATGACAGAAAGGATGTATTTTTGGAAATGAAACTTAAAATATTGATTATGCTATCTTGATAAATGTTGCAGTTCAGTGAATTGGCAATCTGAAAGATGTCAGACTCTTTCACTACTTGTATTATGTCTGTTCACCGTCTGAATAACCTCACTATTAAACTCACAATCACACATCTTGAACATCACCAGTGTGGCAGCAGGTCCGAGGCGTCCTGAAGGAGCGGACACTGGGGGAATGTGCTGTCGTAGCTGACTCTGCTCCTCCGCTAGTGACAGCTGCTTGCACACACTGGGATGAGCTGAGTCAGACACGACCGAAACATGGTGCATTTTGTCTGCATGGAGGTGTGTGTGAGAGAGAAAGACAAAGTGAGACTCTATGAGAAGTAGACACATTTTTCCAAAATCCCTGCAGGGAAAGAAAAGATGTATACTCCACAAAAATATAACATTTTCCACACATTTATTAAAAAAAACGTCATGTGGTGTCTGGAAGATGTACATGAAAAGCATCATGTTTCCCGAATTTCAAGCTTTTGCATACAAACAGATTTCTTTCTAAAGCATCACATGTTCTCTTTACTTTACAGGAAATCCTTCTTTGAGCCACTGTTTCCATGTTATGCAAGTTCTTGTCCCTAAAGGAGGTGTGCATCAGCGTCTCACCTCACTGTCACATCTCCCTCTTTTTCATGAGGAATGTCTGGATTTGTTTTTTAGGGAAATGCTAGTCTACATTTGAGTACCTAAATGGGCAGCTGGACAGTTTGCTTGTGTCAGCAAATATTCAAATGAAAACAAATAGAACAAGAAAGGCACTCGGAGCGCGCAGACCTCCGCCAAGGCCATGCCCTTTGTCACAATGTTAACGAAAGTGAAATATCATTTGTGTATCCACCCCGTGATTCAGATTCATGGTTTCTCCTTTGCTACGCTCTTTCATGGCCTGTAGTCTGTCCTTAATCCTGCTCGAACAAACCAAAACCAACAGATCATCCCAATCAGGCTGTGTAAAGAATCAGTGTTATAAAGATGCATAACTTCACAGTGTTAACCTGTTGCACCGTGTTTGACTCACGAGTTGTCCATCACTGCACTGTTTAACCAACAGAATAAATCCAAAGTGCATTGTTTCTCATGGCATCAATGCTACATCAAATGCAAATATGTTTTGTGAGATTTTTATAAACAATCCCCCTAAAGCCTCAAATATATATTTGGAAGCCTTTTGGATACACATTGTTTTCTGAAGTGCAGAGGCTGGCTTGTAGTTCTCCTTTCCTGGACACTCTGTTTCCGTGCCTCCCCTCAGGCTCATTGAGAAGCGGCAGCCGAATGGAGAAACCATTGAACTATCAGCGGAGGGCCGTCCTGAGCTGGTGGAGGAGAAGGAGCTGCCAGTGGTGGACTGTACCTGCTTTGGCTTGCCGAGGCGGTACATCATCGCCATCCTGTCTGGCCTGGGATTCTGCATCTCTTTCGGCATCCGGTGCAACCTGGGTGTGGCCATTGTTAGCATGGTTAATGACCATACTGTCTACAAAGGCAACAAGGAAGTGCTTGTGGTAAGTTGTGAAAAAGAAAACTAAGCTTTTGGACTCATTGCATCAGTCTGTCTTTGACAAGGAGGTTTGCAATATTTTTTTAGGATTTGTTTTTGTTTCTCTACGATCTGCTTTATTTCTGATCTCAGGCCACTTGTACTTATAAAGTGAAAATGAGTGATACAATGTAAGCAAATATATCGTACATTTGTGCCTTTTTTCCTACTTTACTTCCTCATTTTGGAACTGAACTTTTAAAAAAATCAATTATCATACCAATCAATTTACCCATTGTAATGCATATAATGAATATAGCAAGCTTAGAGTACATCAAAATAATGCAAAAAAATGATATCTTCTGTTTTGAAGTGAGTACATTTTAAATGTAATGAAGTTAAAGTCATGTATCTTCTTTTCTCCAGGCTGCACAGTTCACATGGGACCCTGAGACAGTGGGGATGATCCACGGCTCCTTCTTCTGGGGCTACATCGTCACACAGATCCCGGGTGGCTTTATATGTCAAAAATTTGCTGCCAACAGGTTAATATCTTCACATATACAATATCTTCTCCAATATGGGCTTTGCTGTAATCTGGTCTACTGTAAATTGGTTGGGCTATTGTGCTGGGTATGAAAAAAAGAATAAATTCCCAAGCAATATTGAGCAATATCAAATCATACAAAAGTTCAACATGGTTCTGTTGTTACTGTTGAATATTCAATCTGAGGCAGTTTGTTCTTTTGTGTGTTTAAGAGTATTTGGCTTTGCCATAGTGGCCACATCCACCCTTAACATGCTGATCCCAGCTGCTGCTCGCTGCCATTACAGCTGCGTCATGCTGGTCAGGATATGCCAGGGCCTTGTTGAGGTACAGTATGCGCTTGTGTGCACGTGTACTTACTTCTGTGTAAGACTATTCCTCCATGCAAGAGTGTGTCCCTGACTGTATTGTGGATTTCAGGGTGTATCATACCCAGCCTGCCACGGGATCTGGGCCAAGTGGGCGCCTCCTCTTGAGAGAAGTCGATTAGCCACAACAGCATTTTGTGGTAAAGTTTTTTACCTTTCTCCCCCAAATTCAATATCTCTGCTATATCTGCAGAAACGTTTGGATCTCCACTAAAGTTAAGTTCTGTGGGTTTAAACATGTTTTTTGAAGTTGGAGCCACCAGAGGTTCCTGCAAAGTTTAAGGGTTAAAACATTGGAAATGTGGATTTCTATGGCCACTGAATAACAATAATTATTTGCTAAGCATTTTGTGCGCAAAAAAATGACTATATGTTTATAAAGAAAATTGAATAATTTGTTGCTTTTCTTTATATTTGATGCCTTCTTAGGATCCTATGCAGGTGCAGTGGTGGCCATGCCTTTAGCTGGGATACTGGTTCAATACACTGGGTGGTCTTCAGTATTCTATGTCTATGGTTAGTAATCTTGTATTCAAACAGTTCGAAATCCAAATTTCTCCCCAACCCCAGTTTTAAAACGTAAAGCAACATAATGTAGGATTAGGTATTTTTGCGTTTTAGCCCCCCCTAGAGTTTCAGATTGCAATTCACTTATACATCGCTGTCGTCAATATGTACAGCTGCAACGTTACATGTGCATTTCTTATGATTACATTAATTATGATCAAAAACGAGTCAGTCGACAAGTTTGCTGTCGCAGCCAAACATCAAACAAGGTTCTATTGCCCGCCTGCCCGCCTGGCTCTGGTGCTGGCAGCACAGTTAACTGAGCTATCTGACGGAGGCTACTGTTAGCGGTTAGTGTTACTGTAACAACAAGTAGGCTAAAGCTTTCTGTCCATCAGGAAACTCTCTAAATCACAGAGAGTTGAGACATAGCAGCCAGAGGATATCAGAGGGAAAACTAGAAAGAAATTCTCTGTAAAATATGATCCAAAATCGAATTAGTGCCACAAAACGTCACACTCTTCTAGATTGTACGACCCGCTCACCAAAGTTACATACTGAAAGAGCAGAGTTCTCCCTCTCTCGTCTCTCTCTTCTGTACCCTTTAACTGTCTTGCTCTTTCTCCACTGTACCCGTGTCTGTGTCTTCTGCTTTCTCTCTTCCTCTCCCAGGCAGCTTTGGGATATTCTGGTATTTGTTCTGGGTTCTGGTGTCGTATGAGAGTCCCGCAGCCCATCCCACCATCACACCAGAGGAGAGGAAGTACATTGAAGATGCAATCGGAGAGTCTGCGTCATTTCTTAATCCTCTGCATGTATGGCTCTATAAAATGTTCATGCAGCCTATCGATGTAACACTGAAAATCTCTTAGATCTGCACACAAACACAGAGCGTGCTGATGTACTCATATATACACACTCAGCTGAGTTTGTAGTTCTTGATCCATCTCAGTGGAGTCAGTGGATCCCATTAATATCCTATTCCTTTTGGTTGCAGAAATTTAAAACCCCATGGAAACACTTCTTCACCTCCATGCCAGTCTACGCCATCATTGTGGCCAACTTCTGCAGGAGCTGGACCTTCTACCTGCTGCTCATCAGCCAGCCGGCCTACTTTGAAGAAGTCTTTGGCTTTGAGATCAGCAAGGTGAGACTATATCATCTATACAGCTATAAAATACTTCCTTTTACAGATGCTATAGTTTTAGTAGCAGATTTATTTTCCATAAATGTCTTTGACTACTGGCAATTGCAATATGCCAAAAGCTACAGTCACTGGAGAGTTTAGGTGTTAAGTCTTTGCTCAAAGCCACTTCAACTGGAGTTAAAGGCACATTCTGGTATTTTTCAACCTCGTAATTTTAGCTGATGGCTCATAATAACTTTGCACTCGTCACTTCAAATATTTCAAAGGATTTGTATGAATTGAACTTTATTTGCTTTCGGAGGTTTGCAGAGTTGTGTTTACCGTCTCCTTACAATAGGGTTGACAGTATCACATTTAGGTTGTGTAAACAAGTGTAGTCCTATTTGTATACTGTCTTTTACATGTTTAATTCAAAAGCAAGACTGATAATAAGAGTTTGGGGGATAGCATAGCAAAGCTATTGGTGTCTTTGGGGATATTTTGCTTTTATTTGATAGCAGACAGAGTAGAGGCGATAGACTGCCAGACTGCATATGGTTAGCGTCTTAAATCCACCACAACTCTTCTTTGATATTATGTCACCCTTTAACGATATCTCAGCTCAGTTCAAAGGTGCCCTAATTGGTATAAACATTGACTATTATCCAGATGCATGTGCTAATATCAATAGGCTATACATCTAGTTTACTCCAGCTAATTAAAATAGATGTTCAATCTTTTTCATTGTTCAGCCTCCCATTGTTTCTAATACTCAAATGAATAAAAACACTATTCTTGTGTCTCTTTCTTACACGCACATACACACTATCTTGTTCTCATACACACTCCTTTGCTCTCACATTCTCTCTCCCCCTTTTTCCTCTTTCAGGTGGGCATGGTGTCAGCTTTGCCCCATCTGGTGATGACAATCATCGTGCCTATTGGAGGCCAGTTGGCAGACTACCTAAGAACCCACAACCTGATGTCCACCACCAACGTCAGGAAGCTCATGAACTGTGGAGGTGAGAGTGTTAAAGAGCTATATGGTGAAAGTTGTAAAGAGAAATGAAAACAAGGGGGCGGAAGAAAACTCAAGACAATGCAAGAGCAGAAACTGAATTACACACCGAAACACTGAGTTTGTATAAGAACATCTCAAAAGGTAGAAATTAAGATGGCATTTCACCTTTAATATAGTGAAAGCAACATAAAGAAAAAATAGACTTTTACAAACTAAAATATGAATTGAGTTTAACATCTTCTCCAATCTTCAGAAACCTTCTGTGTGATGACAGGAATGCAAGTGTGCAATGACTTTGATAATATTAAAGCGAAATGAAGATTGTTGCAAATAACATTTTATAGGTTTTTTTAGTGATTGCCATAATTCTCCTGAAAATTAAGCTCCCTACATGTGGAGCATCTTTGACTCCTTTTCCCCAGCAACTCATTCACAGTGTTTGAGGTGTAGCAGCTGGCAGTACTGGAATATTAATATTTTAGCATAACTTAAAGGTTGTATCAGTGTTTATTCTGCTTGTGTATGAACAAATGTACCACTATTACCATAAAAATAACTTACTATAATAGGTGATTATTGCTTGTTGAGACAGAATATAAAGTTGTGGATAGTTCTCCTCATTCCCCCCTTCTTGTATTAATAATCTCTGCCAGGCGTAAACCTTAATGGCAGATAATGTGTTCTGTCGTGTGTGTGTGTGTGTGTGTGTGTGTGTGTGTGTGTGCGTGCGTGCACGTGGGTATCTGTTTGTCCGTCCACGGTTGATCTTGCATATATTTTTTGTGCTCGAAGACCTCTCGTGGTTGCTCCACAATTTTTGAAAAACATATTTTACTGCATTTCCTGGTATGGGCTCGGCTAAAAACAAGTCTAACCCAGTGATTTGCAGACCACATGTTGGCCTTTTTTCGTGGCTCAAAACCTGACATCTACAGGAAAGATTGGTCTCATTTTGAACCAGAACATCTGCAGATCAATTCCAGACCTGATATGTTACGATTCACAATAGTAGATGAATAGGCATGTTACGAGATATAAATAAATCCCAATTTGTGTTATCGTCACTGCCATCTCCACTGCAAGGGAGCCGGGAGGGATAATTGAGTGAGATCCAACTCTTCTTTGTTTGGGAGGAGAGAGAGAGAGACAGACCTGGCAGAGACCACTGAGTACACTTTTCTAGTTTTTGTTTTGTTTACATGTTTCAGGTTTTGGGATGGAGGCCACCCTCTTGCTAGTTGTGGGATTCTCTCACTCCAAAGGTGTTGCCATTTCCTTCTTGGTCCTCGCTGTGGGTTTCAGTGGATTTGCTATCTCAGGTAAGAGATGTTATAAACAACTATGCTGTCTACCGGCCAAGAAATAGTCCCGGCACATAAGCCCCGTAAAACATAATACCAAACATCATCATTTTTACACTTCGGCAGATGTTTCCTTTAACACTGATGTGGGCTGACTGGGCATCACAATGATTTAAACTGCAACACTAATTGTCTTCCCTTATTGAAGTCCCTTCACTCTTTTGTTGTGAGGAATGTCACTACATGGTATCTGTTTTTCTTATCCAAACCGTGAAAATCTGCTTTTAGAAACTGATTTTAGAAACCGGGGGAATTATGTTGTGCACTGCTTTTGTTCTTTCGCTCAGGGTTTAATGTCAATCACTTGGATATCGCTCCTCGATATGCCAGCATACTGATGGGCATCTCAAACGGGGTGGGAACATTATCTGGAATGGTGTGTCCTCTCATAGTGGGAGCCATGACCAAACACAAGGTAAAAGCCATTCACTTGTATCGACTTTATAATGCCATGTCTAAAACTTTTTAACTCACCTGTGTTCCATTCCTTCTCGTGTCATTTCAGACACGTGACGAGTGGAAGTATGTCTTCCTTATAGCTTCCGTCGTACATTACGGAGGAGTGATTTTCTATGGTATGACTTGACTTTGAATATATTTTTTTGTGAGGCATGTGCAGAAGACCTAAGTCTAAACTGATCGTATTTTTTTCTCTCTAGGACTCTTTGCATCAGGAGAAAAGCAGCCGTGGGCAGACATAGAGGACACCAGTGAGGAGAAGTGTGGTATTATTGATGAAGATGAACTGGCCAATGAAACAGAGGAGCTCTATCGGGGAGGCGGGCAGTACGGGGCCATGAGCCAACCAGTTGTTGGTTCCAACGGAGGAGGGGGGGGAGGAGGAGGAGCAGGAGGAGGAGGAGGAGGAGGAGCCGGGCCGGGATGGGTGTCGGACTGGGATAAGTCTGAGGAGTATGTGCAGCCGCCTGGATACAACTCTTATATGTATGGGGGAGAAGAGGAGAGGGAGCTGACATAGAAGATCGACATGATACAAGTTTAAAAAAAAAAAAAAAAAACGAAGAAGAAAAAGAAAAGAGGAAGATTGTTTTTTGGAAAGGGATTGTAATAGAGTCACTGCTATACTGAATGGACCTGCTGTGTGCTTTTGTACAATATTTACAATTGCACATATCAAAAGTATGCCTCTGATTCATTCCATTGTGTGTGTGTGTGTGTGTGTGTGTGTGTGTGTGTGTGTAGGAATGTGCATGCAGTTGTTAGAGGGGTCAATGTACATCAACACATACAGTATTCATTAGCAAAAACTGAACTCATACATCCCAGACTTCCTTCCTGCTCCTGAGCTCGTTGTGATTGGTTAATTCTCTTTCCACGACTTCACTGAGGAGATTCAGTGTGTGTGTGTGTGTGTGTGTGTGTGTGTGTGTGTGTGTGTGTGTTGGTTTTTTTGCGTGTACAGCAACTCTCTCAAGCCACTGGCATTGTGTTGTATTTAATTTTTTATGTGTAAGCCACGCATTTACTTTTTTTGCTGGGAAAGCAACTTTGGGGCCTCAGTTTTTCAACTTTTGAGCTTACAACATTGTCCAAATCACTAAATACAAAATGTGATGCCAGTACTCTACAATGCCCACACTCTCTAGTTGTCTATATTACTCTCAAGGCTCTCAGCCTTAATAGAAATCATATTGAGCACATGATTTGAAAAAATCAATACACAAACTAAAAGCTAATGTGTTTTTAGAGCGATGCCCCTTGTGGACAATCTTGACCAGATGTTGGTGATGCATTCAGTTAATTTTCCTTTGCCACTGGAACATTATGTTCCAAAGCATGCATAATTTAAGTGCATGTGGCAACTACTTTCAAACTATTCAAAGAAAAAGGTGCTTATGTGTTGTATCAGTATGTGTTTGTGTGTGTAAAGCTGTAAAGCTTTTGTTACAACAGCCTTCCCTTTATGTGTGTGTGCATTTAAATGTGGAAATGTGTGTGTTCGAGCTTGCATGTAGTGTCTAGCTGAATGTCACCTGGGTCTGACGTAACTAGGTCACGTCCAGCCAGGCTTATGGGTCACATCACCTGAGTAATCATCTGACATTCGTGGCTTTCCGTTCTGGTGTGTGTACGCTCGCTCCCATTAGAGAGGTGGCCCAGAATGACAAGTAGAGTGTGATAGTTGCTTAACTCTTACACTGTGTTACCAGCGAGGAACAACCGTTATAATATACCCTGGCATCACAACATGTGCTGCCTCTGTTTCTGCCTTTTTCCTGTGTCTCTGTGGCTGCCTCTCTCTCCGTCCTCCTCCCTGCATTTAACGGTCTCTGTCTTCTCCTCTCATTCGGTGTTGTTTCCATGTCTTTAGTACCTACATTTCAGTCATGTTTCAGTCGGTGGGTCAGAGTTTTTCAGATTGTCTGTGTGTGTGAGTGTGTGTGCGTGCGTGTGTGCGTGCGTGCGTGCGTGCGTGCGTGTGTGTGTGTGTTGTTGTTGTTGGGTGCAGGTGCTGAAACATTGTGCAGTGAGCATGTTTTGATGAGCACAGCAGTGCAGTACCCCGCCATCCCTCTCTTCCTTTACACACACACACACACACACACACACACACACACACACACACACACAGGGTGCTGATTTCATGCAAGCACAGTCAAGTGCACCATGCACAGTGTGCGGAGGGAGTGGTGGCACACTATTTGGTATTTACATGGCCGTAGGTGTGGAGCATCCATGGAAACATTAGGGATTAGGAAGTATTACATTGTGGGTACATACATCAGGGGGTGTGTTGAGGTTTGGTAACAATCATGGCCTATCACATCAGCTCCTCTCATGCTCTTTCAAAGCAGCAGCCTCTCCATCTTAGCGCACTGACAGCTGGGTAATGGAGTGGAGTGCTTCTCCTGAGAGCACACGAGCATGCTCAGGATAAGAACTGTTGTATTGTACAAGCTGCACAGTACAGCCTACATAAAAGAAGTATGTGTGCATGAACACAGACACAAACACACTCACACACACACACACAACTTCTGCCCTCTGTGCGTACTCACAGTGTTTTTTTATTTTTATTTCAAAAGTACATTTGCAGACAGCTCTTTTTTCGATCAAGAATCTAATTCTATTTAACTTATAGAGAGTTTGTGATTTGAACTCACTTTTGTGAGGACAAAATGCAATGCTGGAATGTTAAAAAGAATTGATTTGACTCAAATGAGGGTTTAATGGTAAAAGAAATATGTTGGTAAGTCAATAAAGTATTTAAAAAAGTGATTAAGGCAAATTTTGTTTTGAATGAAGTGTCTAAAAGACGTGAATGATTATTCCTGTGAAGAATTTCATTTTTAAGTGTTGTATCGGTGTATTTTTAATCACGTTTCTCTTTGTCTCAGTTTATGGCTGTTCCAATGTTGTCCTCCTCCTTCTTGATGAAATGTGTGGTGGGAATCAGTGTAAAAAATTTTAAAGGAATTGATCGTATTTAAACTTGCAAAAATGTGGAAAATATTCTATGTATAAAAGATGTATATGTCAGATATCCTTGTGTAAAATAAAATGTATGCAATTTAAGAGGATGTCACTATTTCAGCACAATCATGTCATCAGGACTATCAGCATGATGAAGCATTAAATTAGTGTTTTTTACATCATGGGCGCAATGTCAGTTCTCTGTCTTTCACTGTCTTTCTCTCAGGACAGATGGATACAGGATTATCTCTGTGATTTTAGGCAAAGATTAGATAGGAGAGCAGATGCACTCAGCGGGAGAGTGAGGGAGAAACAGGGACGTCACAGACAAGGGACGTGAGGATGACGGAGCAGAGGGTGTGGCATAATGCCTGTGTGTGTGTTTGTGTGTTTGTGTGCGTGTGTGTGTGTGTGCCCAGTGTCATGCAACTCATAAAATAAATGGCATACTATTACAATTTTCAAAATCAAATCTCAAATTTTGATGATTTGAATAGTAATATTGCTCTGTTTCGCAGGGAGCTAGGATTACCTCCGATTCCAAAGTCAATAGTAGTCAGACTATAGTCAGACTATAGTATGCCTTAACAAGTGCCATAAAAAAAAGTTATAGCATATTATGCCATAAAGATTTATTTTTTAAAAAGTAAAAGGATAATGTGTCATACAAAAGTCATAAAAAAGTCATAGTATATCAGAATCAGAATCAGAAAACCTTTATTCGTCCCACAGCGGGGAAATTTACAGCACTACAACAGCAAAGGGACAGTGCCACATACAAATCATAGTATTGTATATCATAAAAAAGTCATATTATAGTATGCAAAAAACATTATAACAAAAGTCGTATTAGTATACAATATAAAAGAATGTATAGTTTAGTATGTCATACATTTTTTTAACTAAAAAGTCATCGTATTGTATATCATAAAAAAGTCATATTATAGTATGCAAAAAACATTATAACAAAAGTCGTATTAGTATACAATATAAAAGTCATAGTATAGTATGTCCTTAAAAAAATATTTTAAAAGAATGTATAGTTTAGTATGTCATACATTTTTTTAAATAAAAAGTATTGTATGTCATAAAAAAAGTCATATTTTTATTTTATTTTTTTTATTTTTTCCGTAATAGTCACACTAATAATGAGTTGACCTTGTTGTTAAAAAATAACGTCTATACCGATTATTATTCTGCACGAATTAAAATGCAGTGTTGTAGTTGCGCACTGTTACCACAGGAGGGGGTGAACACTCATTATAACTACACCCACATTCCGGTGAGAACTTTCAAAATAAAAGCCCGATGTGCAGATTGAGGTGGGTGAAACAATTACCGGTAGTAGTTATTGCAGAGCCTTTTATTGGAATGCATTACATGATGCAGAAGTTCATAAAGTTTGTAATTGTTTGATAACATAGATTCAGTTAGTACTACCATGAATATGAATACTTAATGATATTCATCAGGATAGATATCTGAGGAGTTGAGAAGAACCATCTGTGAGAGAGAAAAAGTTTGCCCGTGGAGCCACGCCTAATTAGGGCTACCCCTGTTAATGATTGGACTGATTTGTTATCTGTAGGCGGGGCTAAGAGCGAACACTCCCTGTGATTGGGCTATTACGACGTCTGTCAGTATGCCGTCGGTTCATTGGTTGTTTGATGACGGGGATTAACGTGAAAACGCTTTGCTGCTTTCAATGAGCCACAATGGAGACCAAATAGGAACTTGCACGGACTCAGGCTTTTAATTTGTTCATTATATGAAGTTAGATTTGTACTAATAGCTTCACGACTCTGTGGTTCATATTTTGACACGTAACTCTAGTGAGGAAAACCAGTTGCGCACAGAGACCGAAGTTAATTGTCTACAAGTGTTTTTGAATAAGGAAATCGTCTCAGGCTAACGTTATGTAGCAAGCTAATCTTATTTATACATTCGTTAACTCAGCTATCTCTTCACAGACTGTTATAAACCTTACACAGAGGTAAGTACTTTGTAAGACTTTACACTTGTACCACTAGCACTCATTCATATCGATTCAGTAACTATTAGGAAGACTTAACATAGAGACAAGCAACGTCAACGGAGGGTAACCTTAAATCTGGGTCAGTCTCTTCAGTCAGTGTCGCGAGGAAGAGGGTTTGATGTGTTCATGTTCCCCTGATACTCGTCTAATGCCATAATGAAATCACGGCTACCTGCTGCTTTAATCTTTTCCAGACATGACCGAGTATAAACTTGTGGTGGTCGGGGCAGGAGGTGTGGGGAAGAGCGCTCTCACCATCCAGCTCATCCAGAACCACTTCGTAGATGAATATGATCCAACCATTGAGGTGAGAAACCAACCATTAAAGATAGTGTGAGTTATTCTCAACCAATGTGGCTTTTAAAGGTGTGGACAGTTTTAAACACCCACTGCAAAGTCTGATTTGTCCTGTGAGGGGACATCTCCTAATACTGATAATAATGATGATACTTTCCTCAGATCCATCCTTCTACCTTTTACAATATTATATTTGTAAAGCTTGGAGCAGGACAGAGTTCTTTAATGGTCAAGGTTTTTTTTTTTTTTTTTCCTCTGAAGGAGTTTTAAATAATCAAAATGAATCTGGCCAATTCAGGGGCCTTGCACATGTGGGGCCCCTAGACTTCAGCCTAGGCCAGCCTGTGCATAATCCACCTCTGACTTCTGCAACAGTATTTTGGTGTCTAATATCAAGGTGGGCTGGGCACATGTGTTTGCATGACATAATAAATACATTTTATGTAGCAATACAATACTCCACAACAAGTAAAAGTCCTTCATTTCAAACTCTAACATGGGTTAAGCAACAAAATGTAGTTAACTATCGAAAGTATCATATCATTATATTATAGTTTGCGCTCAAATGACACCCTCTTACTGTGTGTCCCTAAGGCTCGCACTGAAATGGGCAAAACAGGCTTTTATGTTCTCTGACCCTGCTGTCTGGAACCGCTGGCAGACTGATTTTCCGCTAGATAGGTTGATCCCAATTAGAGCATTTATTTAGAAGAATTTTCAGGCTAATTCAGTTAGAGTTTGTAACTGCTTTCCTAGCTAGATCTGTTTCCCCCTGTCTGTCTTCCTGGGCATATGAGTCTGTAGTTGATACTGTATGTTTTGTTTTATGTGTTTTTAAAATGTTTGTGTGTATCTAGCTTGAAATACACACACACATTATAGGATTATTATTATTATTATTGTTATTATTACTACTACTGAACTATAAACATGGAAGAAGCATTTTAATGTTCTAGCTAATCGAGGTCGAAGCTCATTTTAACTTCATATACTGCTGGGCAGTTTATTGTATTTTATAAACTGATCCTGTGTTTTGTAAAAAAGTAAATAGTAACAAACCTACAGCACCATCAGACAGGCCAAAGAGCTGGAGAAAAACTGCCAGAATCCTCTAAAAATTTATTTCAACCTAAATAAAAACCTGGTAAAACCCATTAAAGCAGTTCTCCTGTCAGCCCTTATTAGTTAGTTAAATAATTGCATTGTTGCCTACAAGTTGGTAGTAAATCTGTTTTCAGATAGAGGTAAATACGTTTTATGCAAGTTCATTACAAAACTTTCCATTCAACACGGTCCTGTTGCTACATGACGCAGCAGTGTGACTGTCATAGGAATTAACGATGATGCAATCCATTGGCAAACTCATTTCGTTACTGCCTGCATGATCATGTCAATGCTGTGTTACAGGACTCGTACAGAAAACAGGTGGTGATTGATGGAGAGACCTGTCTGTTGGACATCCTGGACACTGCAGGTCAGGAGGAGTACAGCGCCATGAGGGACCAGTACATGAGGACGGGAGAGGGTTTCCTCTGTGTGTTCGCCATCAACAACATCAAGTCCTTTGAGGACGTTCACCTCTACAGGTACAAGATGCTTCGTGGTTTTTAAAGTACAAACTGCCATAGAAAGCTGGAGAAAGAAGTTGAAATCACACTGTCGAAGAACTAATAGTCCATTTCAATAGTGTATGTTTGACTTGCACAATCAGTATTTCAGATGTGAATAGTGTCGATCGACCAAACATTGCAGCTCTACATCACCGATGAAAACATTCGGTGTTGCAAAGATAAAAGTAGGGTGGCCTCAGTCTCTTAGGTGCTGTTGCATGTGTCTCCTCCTCAGAGAGCAGATCAACAGGGTGAAGGACAGTGACAGTGTTCCCATGGTGCTGGTGGGGAATAAGAGCGACCTTGGTACCCGCACGGTGGAGTCGCGGCAGGCGCAGGAGCTGGCGCGAAGCTACGGAGTACCGTTTGTCGAGACCTCTGCCAAAACCAGACAGGTATGTAGGAAAAGACGCCTGTATTCAGTTTGCAGTGACTCATGCATGAGCCTTGTTTTTCTGCAAATCAATGTCAATTTTTCTAACCACAATACAATATCCTTACAGAAACTTTAAATTTTGTGTGAAACAAATATTTTTCTGTCTCTGTTTTGCAGGGCGTGGAGGAAGCTTTCTATTCGCTAGTACGGGAGATTAGAAGGTATAAGGAGACCAACCGCAGCAACAAGAAGTGCAAGAAGAACACTCAGAGACGTTGCATTATACTATAGCATAACACACTCTCACACACACACACACACATCAGCGCATCCCTTACCGCACTTGTTTCACGCTTGCCCTCACACCCTGCGCCGCCTCCGTCACGTTGGAGCCGTCCAGCGCAGCTCCAGACAGGGAAGCAGACGTGGCAAAATCCATTTTTACAGCTGTCACAGTTTCCACTTACAGTACGTCACCACAAGATCTCACATTTACGAATGAAATATGCAGTTTCTGTTTTTAACGCTGTTAATTCAGTGTTTTTTTTGTTTGGTGACCATACAACTAGAAACTGCAGTTTTTAGGTGAGTTTTCTTTTTTCTTTTTTTTTAGTTAAGTTCAGCATTCGTGCAAACTTAGTTGGAGTCTGTGGTTGAAAGGTTGAAGTTGTCTGTAAAGATATTTCTCTTTTACTAATCATGATTTTCAGTCCAGCCAGTGTTCTTACAGACTGTTCAGCTCCTGTTGACTATATGGGGTTCAGCGGTTCAGAGTTAGCGTCGCTGTACTTTGCACTGTCACATCAGGTGACGCGTTCAGTCCAAATCTCCAATATTGTTGTAGGACTCAACACATTGCTTAGGGTGGTTTTATGTGAGTGCTCGGTACACATTTGACTTCATGAAGTCCTACAAACATGGAAATGGTGTCATATTGACAAAGACACTGTGAAACTATTTTTGTTTCAAGATCATTTGTGAAAGTTTAGAAATATTTGTTGTCTCCCACTTTTTTCATAGGTTAGTGTGTCCTCTGGGGCTTGAAACTGTTTTTTTTTTTTTTTTTTAACTCACAAAGACCATGGGTCAATGAAAATGCTGTAGCAGGGTAGGATCACCAGTAACAAATGCTCAAAATTGTGTTCCAGACACCTAGGTGCACTTTATTCATTTCCTGTTATTTGTTTATTGTAGAATTTAGCATTAGTTTGTGCCATTTAAGAAGTTTACTCAGGAATATGGTGTGTTTTAGGAATAACGGACTGAAAGCTGTGTCAAATGATTGGTTGAGATGTCTGTGTCCATCATTAACTTACTGTTTGAAGTGTCAGCCCTGCTGTTTGTTCCACACTGTATTCCAAAGTCCACTTTTAATGCATCTTTTTTTTTTTTTGTCAGTCAGTGTTTTTGATGGTTGTTGTACTACATGCAACATTGAAACCACACCGACGATGAAACCAGTGATGAACTCTGCTTATCTTCAGAGCTCAGCGACAGTCATGTTATCTAACCATGCTTGATAAGTGAACACTCGCCCTGGGGTGTCTGTCAGGACACACTAGACAAGAGACAGGATGGAGCTTTAACCGTTTAGTTAGATTTGTCCTTAACGCAGCACAGTAGACCCAATTATGGCATGTATCAGAAGTATGTGTTCCCTGGCATTGGGCCAATGCAGATATCTGCTTCAGGTCATTCATTTATTACGATAAGGATATTTAATAGGGCTTTTTTTAATTATAGCAGTGTTTGTCCCCTCTGTTAATTACTGTCACCCTAAATGTAAAGGATTGTTAAATTTCTATTTTTGTAGCATTACAAACAGTGTTTCCCAATTAAAACATCTTCTGCCTTAGGAAACTGCTGTCCACATATTGAATAAGTTCAATGAGCTAACTTCAGTTGTATCCTGCTAACAGAAGTGAATCCATCCACGAACGGTTCCTACTCAGTTATGGTGTTAAACCATTAGCTTCCAAATGCCTGTCTCATTATCTGGACTCCTAAGTCTCTCACTGACAGCTATGTAAAATCTTTAATGCACTCTGCTGTAATGAACAAGTAAATGTCTTCAGCTTTTAAGTCTCGTCTGTTTTGTATCCAAGGTGGATTTTTACTGGTAAGGGAAGCAGGACATGAGAAGTAATTATCTCAAACTAAATTTTTACACCACATCTGATTGTAATTACTGATAATACCTCATCTTTCAAGGAAGAAAACAAATACCTCATCCAGTTTCCTACCAAACTAACAATCAAGGTTTTAGTTCTGAGGTACTGACTGAATCAGTGAGGAAGGGATGTGGTTAATGAGGTTTGACGGGCACAATAACACTGAAGAGGACATCAATGAAGTTCCCTTTTTCATTTCCCAAAAGTTACAATTTTACTTTGACGTCATACAGTTTCATACTCTAAACATTTTCACATACAGGACATGTTGCTTGTAAATTTACTATCTGGCTCAGCATCCTGTTTGTACATTATTTTTTCACTCCAATAGAATTTTTTGCACTGATTGTTACAAGTAATGATCATACATGACGAAGGAATAGATTACTCTTTGATTTTATTTTACAAAAAGACATTTTATTTGTAGTAGAAAACATAGAAATAGTGTAACATTTATGCATTTGTACAAGCACCCAAAGACATTAAGAAAACTACAGTAAGACGGTAAGAGTCCATGGTCATCTGGAATGAAGCGAATAAGGAATGTGAGTGAGTCTCACCATCCAAAGCGATTCACCAGCTTGCTCTGGTCATCCAAATCTTTCTGAACCTTCTTCCTCATGTAAAAGATGGGACAATCTCGACTAGAGGAGTGAGGAGGGAAAGTGTTAGTGTGCTCAGCCATAACTCTGCAGTAAACGCAGTGAGTAAATATGTGCACATGTGCTTTACCTGGTACAGAGCACATCCTCATGGAGGGAGCCCTGACAACGCTGACACTGAGTCCACAGGCGAGAAAAACGCTCCTCCAGCGTGTTCAGGTGAAAGATCTGTAATTAACAACATAAGCGTTAGAAATTCATAAGACATGACGGGAAAGTTATGTTTGTTTTCAGATATTAACCCCTTAATTCTTACATCAAACATAATCAAATAAACTTAGCCCCGTTAGTGAAGAAAACCAACACAGAGTATATAGTCATTTGGCATCTTGCCTACCTCTTTTTGGTACAGTTCAGACTCCCTCTTCTTACAGAAATCGCACACAGCCGCTGCAATGACACAGGTTAGATGTCACATGTAAAGCTCTCCATCACCCCTCCCACCCATAAAGTGGCAGCTAATCAACAAGTGGATAACAAAGTAAAAAAAATATATAATCTGAGCACACACACCGTCTGTTTTAAGCACAGCTTTGCAGCCGATGCAGGTGCTCCTCTTCTGGGCGAATGCCATGAGGCCTCCGATCTTAGAGGTCAAAACAGTCTTACAGCGCGTGTGGTCGCCCTCTGAAAGACACCAGAAAATCAACATTAACTTTTAAAGCTTCTTTTCTAAAGTTTATTGGATGAACTTTGTAGCTTTGATGCTTGTTTTGGTTTTTATGGTTATGATGATCAATCTATAGGTTACAGAATCAATCGGGTTTTTTTTAAGTTATGCTTTAAAATTTTCAGAATAATGACAAATGGTATCTGAAAGTTTTGTGGTATCTTCAAGTTATATCTATAAAATAAGATCATTTCACTGACACGCAATCAAGTCATTGAGGATGAAACAAGTGTCAGCTAATTGTCTAAAGTATGAAAAGAGTGATGTGTGCGTCTGTATCTGTGTGTCTGTATCTGTGTGTGTGTGTGTGTGTGTGTGTGTGTGTGTTATTGAATGAGTTATCGATGAATTGTTTCAGCCCTATTGTAGACTTACTGAGCAGGACGTTCTCTGCCTTGCTCTCTCCCAGGATGGGCTCAAATATTCTCAGCAGGGGCTTGGACAGCTGCTGCTCCAGGTAGTATTGTGTGTCGATGGGAATGTTGTTCTCTAGCACAAAGATCGGGTCCTAAAGCAGGAGGAAGATTCAGGATTATCACAACATTAAACATACATGATAAGAAAAGGGAGATGCACAAATAAAATCTAATTATTTAGACAATGAAAGAAGCCACGACAGACCTCTGACTTCATGTATGCCGCTACTCCCTTTGCAGCCTTGATGATGACGTATGGAACTCGGTCTCCCAGGTTCGGAGCGCTGCCGGCATCTCTTTTCCTCATCCTGTAAAACATCGATGGGTCAGTTTGCACATATCCCACAGAAACATTGTCTCTTGGAGTATTATTTGACATGAGACATCTCAGTGCATGTCACACACCTCTCAGCCAGCTCTACGTGCGCCTGTTTGCCAGCGTACTCCTGGGCGGTGCGCGTCAGCTCCTTGGTGATGACAAGCTGGCTGATGTCGATGCGGTTGCACAGTAGGTCTGAGATCACTTCTTTAGCATGAGCTACAGCACCCTGGGGATCCCTGACAAAACATCACAACAGCTGTGATTACTTTCATGAGGTCTTTCATGTGGTTAAGATTCAGCGTCTGAATAGAAGTTTAGATCTTTTTGAATGCCAAATAGTTGCAGAGTCGTGAAGTTTGAAAAGTTAAGAATTAGTTTTTATCTAGTACGTACAAAGATGAAATTATGAAAATGGATGAAATCAATGGAGAACTTCTAACCAAATGAACTGATAATTCCTTATGTACAGAATGTGCGCGTCTGTACCTGTCGATGAGGCATTTCTGCAGACAGGTGTTGATAAGGTTAGCCACCAGAGGACAGTTGTCTCTGCGGACTGTCTCAATTCCTTTACAGTCCATCTTCTCATGCTTGTCTGCACAGCTGGAGAAATAGAGGCCTGCGTAGCGCTTCTTATTAATCAGCAGGTATGGGTAGTACACCTGTGGAAGTGACAAAAATAAGCTCTCATTAGATGACGATCTCACATTTTGAAACAGTTGGCTGATTGACTTCATCCACAGAAGATAAAATTACTGGGTCAAGTGCTTTGATAAATCAAGTGGACAGAAATGGTACCTTCTCAAACTCCAGTTTGATGGGTGGAGTGAAATGGGACGATATCCACTCTGCTGCCTCCTTCCCGATATTCATGGCCTCCCTCACTGTGGCAACTCCGAGCTTAACCATGACGGAGTCTGTGTCCCCATAAATGACCTTTAAAACATTCAAATAAAAAAAATTATTTAGAGTCCATCAAAAACTTCAGATAGTAAAATCCATACCGTAAGTTTTTTTTTTTTTTTTTTTTAAATCTAAATAAAGCTGAGATGTTAACTCATATAGAAAGTTAACGAACAGAAAGCAGTAAAAAAGAGGAGAGAAAGGAGTTCGGGTCAGTATTCCTCACCTTGGCATCACCTTGGTAACCATTGGCAATGGTGTACTTGGTCTCCACCAGTTGTTTGGTTTGCTCGATCATCTGTCTTCCAAAACCTGTGACGCTCTAAATGAGAAAAAATAAAAATGTCATTACTAAATGACCTGTGGTGTTAGAACAAGCTGTCATTGGCCATGGAGCAAATAATCATGACTTTCAATGCCTGGGAAAATATTTCCCTTAAAGCATTTTATCCCAAAATGGCTCATGTAGAAGGCAGCCATCATCTTTTCAGCTCTCTGTGAGGCTGTAACTAAGTAAGTCAACCTTCTACACAACGGCAAGAAACACAGCCTGGTGTGGTTAATCTTTACACTTACAGTAGTCTTTGTGATTTCCACCTGTTCTGTGGTTTCTATCTCCACGCTAATCTTTGCTCTACATCTTTGTTGTTTACCATCTGTGCTCTGACTCCACATCTGTGCAGAACAGTGGGAAGAGCGACGACAAGTCAAGTGGAAACAACTTCATTTAGCATGAATGAAAAACAGTTGTGTTGGGCCAGAATTGTAAACATTTGATATGTTTAGAGACAGAGTGTTGTTAGTGGTATTGAAGAGTAATAGCAACACAAGCATCTACCAGACCAAAGGTTTGTTAACATGCCGTTTAATGTGCTAGAAGTCTAGCATGCAAACTGACGTGAGCAGTGCACTTTTCACCTGTGAATGTTTGGTCGCTCGTCTGCTTTGCCTTTGATAGCAACACTGATGTTGATTAGCTGTATCGAAATAAGGTATCCATATACGTAGACCTATACCTAATAGTATTACGCCAAATTAATGCAAAACTACGAGCCACCATCATGAAATCAAAAATATTAAATCTCCCGCTTTTGGTTTCGGATTTTTTTCTCAAAGGAGAACACAGAGCACAGGTGTATGCTGTTCCAGACACAAAAAAAAAAAAAATGCATTGTAAATTTAGTTGGACTTCAACACCAGCATGAGACCCAGAGTCAAGTGCTCACCTGTGAGATCTCCAGGCAGGGCAGCTTGCCCACCTGAGCGCCTGTGAAGCCATAGACTGAGTTTGCGCTGATTTTGAGGGCAAGCTGCCGGCCGTCCAGCACCTGCCTCTTGAAAGGGTCAGTCTCCTTCTTTAGCTCTGCTTTGGCCCTGTGGACAGACAGTGGGATAAGATGAAAAGGAGGCCATGTCTGTAAAATGTTCTGCTTTATATTCTCTGTTGGAACTTAAACAAAATCATATTTAAATTGAGCGAGTTTCATGCGTTTGTTCTGGTACACCCATTTTCTGTCAATTTAAATCAACAGATCTGTAAAACTGAGGTTATCCACAAAGAATTATGCAAAAGCATCTGTTTAAATCTTGTGTTTACCAGAGATGTGCTCATAAGTTTCTTGGAAAGAAGTCATTCAGCATGAAAAAGCATTAAACAAATGAATAGATGATAATCAAAATCCCATTTTGTATTTTTCCAGAGTAAATCTGAACATTATCACAGCAAGAGGAAACACATGAAACACTAGTTGTGAATCAGAGGATCACAAAATTAGAAGTTACATTTTAGGGTACAGTGGGACTGAAGCCATCTACAGAAATGATTTTACCAGTTGAGGTCAGTTTAATTGTGTGATTTATTTGAACAAGTCAAACCTCTTCCTCGCAGACAGCAGGTTCTCCAGGATCTCAGGGAGAAGTCCTTTCCTCACAGAGCTTTTCACAAACATATCACCAGTGGGAGTCTTGATGAAGTCCTCTGGTGACAGGCTGAAGACACACAACCGCTTCGGATATTAGCTCATCATGTTGATACTTGACATAAAACACATTTAATTGTTTTGTCTTTTTTCCTTATGAATTTTCAAGACAACCACACAAACAAAAAGAACTGCTGACCTCTGTTTTTCCGCTGAGCCTTTCTGCAGCAGGGTGGTGTAGCACAGATTGTGAGCCATCATAATGGACGGATACAAGGATGAGAAATCCAGGGTGGCAATAGGAATGCTGTAATACCTACACAGAGGACAGGGTGGTGATCAAAAGGTATAAGAGAAGCTTGCCATACCAAACCATCAACACCAAGAGCAGAGAGGAGTCATACACTCCCACAAACAGCAGATGTACGTACCCTTTCTCTGGCTCAATGACAGTCGCTCCAGTGTAGTCTTCTCCCGCTTCTGTCTTTACAACAGGCATGACCAGGTCCTGTTTCATGGCCTAAACATGCGCAGACACAGTTTCCATTCTTAAATCTGCACGTACGCATACAGTAACTGTCCCATGTGTTCGCCTTCGTTACCTGTCGCAGCAGCTGAGAGACGACTTTGATCTGCTGTCCTCTTGAGAGCAGGTAGGTGAGAGGCACACCCGTCACTCTGGCCATCTCCATGTAGTTAATCACACACATGAGCTTCTGCAGCAAGCGCAGTGGGAGGTAAGCGTCTTTCAGGCAGTAGACAGCCAAACGGCGACGAGTCTGTTCGTTGCCATTCTGCGATTGGAGGAAAACAAAGGGGGGGAAGGCCATTTGAATCTGCAAAACTCTTGATGACAACCAGCTCTCTTCCAGATGCAACAACGTTACTGGTTTGGGCTTTACCTGCAGATCAGTGATGATGGAGTGCTGCACATCCTCTTTCTGTTCTTGCAGGAAGTGGAAACTCACAGCATTCAGTGTGTAAGAGCGCAGTTTATAGTCCCTGAGGAGAACCTGAGAGAAACACACCAATCAGACTGTGTGCATTGACAGCGTTCTTACTCAAGCAATACACCGCAGACTAACTGTTTGCAACCTAAATATTGTTTAAGTTATGATTGCTGTTGCTGCCGTTGAAGCTGACCTGCAGTAGATCAAACTGAACCCGGCCCTCCATGTTAATGATCTTGTTCTCTCTGCGGCCCATCTGCTTGCTCTGGAAGTTTAGGTCTCGCAAAACTGACTTGATGCCTCGCACTCGGCCGAGGTAGGGGAAGAGATTCACCTGAACACAAAATAACATGTTTTATTGAGTAAAAGAAGGAAACAGGGATGTCTTAAACAAATAAAAAAGAGACTACAACATTTTAGGGCTTAGTAATGCATGGAAATAGTTGATGAATGTGGCTCCATCTAACCTTTAAAGTTGCTGCCCTGTTGAGCAAGTAGGGAAAGTCAAAGTTTTGTATGTTGTATCCAGTGATGATGTCTGGATCCACTGTCCTCAAAAACTCAGCCCAGCTCTGCTCACAGAGACGTAAACAGAAACACAAAGAAATGACAAATGATCAACAAAACATAAGAAAAGGGAAAGAGGAAAACAAGTCAGAATATTTATGTTTTCCAGGCCTAACTGAAGCCAGTGTGCATACCTGTAGTAGCTGTTTCTCCTGTGTAAAGCACAATATCTGAGAGCCCACGATGCTGGCACAGGACTGGAGAGTGAACACGGTGCGAATGAAGGGCTCTGTCTCACCCTGTCGCTGCACCATAGACGCTATCTGAATCACAGGGTCTTTGTCTGCCTCTGGGAAGATTCCTGGAAAGAAAAGAGTTGACATCAGTGTCAAACTCTCAACTTAGGGGTAATAGTTTGCATGCTGTTTAGTAAGAATGTGAGAGAGAAAGAAAGAAACCCACCTTTTCTTCCTGCACACTCGATGTCGAAGCTGAGCACTCTGAGCGGGGCGATCCTCTGCCAGTCTCCGTCTGCAGGGTGACTTATCAAATCTGTCCATCCCACATCCACCTCATACTGACATAAGGACGCCTGAAGGACCAAAACAGGGGGAGAAAGTTCATGAACACTGTTGGTAAAAAATGTTTATATGAAGTAAGATGTGAACTTAGACCTACCTTGCCTGGGTACCAAGAATCTGTGTCCCCCGTGCTCTTTTCTTCACGCACTCTGTACTTGTTTTTGGGAAGTTCAATCCAGCAGCATCCCACCACATCACTGTCCACCATAAACCTAACAACAAAGAGAGGCTCATTAAGCTAAAATAAAATAGCTTTAATGTTGCTTTTACTCATCAAATGTTTTGTTAGAAAGCCATTTACAAAAACAAACATCTTGAGCTGCAAGTTTCCCTGACATCTGTATGGCCTGGAGCCACATTTTCATGATTAAAATGAGTGAGATTTCATTTAGTGCCCCTGCATATGTACATGTAAGCAGAACAAATTGTATATAATAAACCAACAAAAATATAAGAATGTGGCTACAATAGAGTAAAAACTGCAAACTGTTTAGACTGACAAAACCAAGAACACCACTGTCACTGCCATGTTTAACTTCATAAAAATATATATGCACAGACATTACAATAAAGCCCAAAGACACACACACACACACACACACACCTTATCTCAAAATCTATGTTGGCCTCATAAGATTGGTAACCCTGGATGGGGAAAGGTCCGAACTTGAAGCCCTGCTCCAGCAGTCTCTTTGCTGGGGCAATAAGACGAGGCATCGCCATGGTTATCCGCAGAAAATCCAGACTGCGTTTCCCATGGTAACCATACATGTCTGCAAGAAATAGAAAACAAGAAGTTTAAGTACGAGAATCATGATGAAAGCATCGTCACTCAACTTCATCGCTTTGCAAGTACATTTTATTATCAAATATTTTGTAACGAGGATCAGCCTTGTCGGTTCACAATAATTTGAGCAAAGAACACACTTGTGAGTGTTAGAGAATTCCTTTACACACTTGCACATCACTTGTACTCACTCTCTTTGCGAC
This sequence comes from Bovichtus variegatus, assembly GCA_943593645.1. Taxonomy (NCBI): domain Eukaryota; kingdom Metazoa; phylum Chordata; class Actinopteri; order Perciformes; family Bovichtidae; genus Bovichtus; species Bovichtus variegatus. The sequence continues at coordinate 1,225,662 of CALSCE010009453.1, read as the reverse complement.
AGATGTCCACAGCCAACACTGTGACGGAGATGTTGTCCTTATTGGATCGCATGTCCTTCAGGACAACAGCGTTCAATTCTCTTTTAAATTCACCCAGGTCATCAGATGTGAACCCTTTTCAAAAGAAGCACAAAGAGGGAAACATTGTAAGATTAATTGGAATGAATAAAAACATTTTAGGCCTCTAAAACTGAAATAATTCACAGATTCTATGTATTGACAAAATGATGACAAGTACTCACCACTTGGTGCAGGAACATAGAAGTAAGGCGCAAAACCGTGGATGTGGCAACACACGCTGTTGCCACTGTCTGTCACCCCAAACATTCGAATGATCGGGACTTTTCCCTGTGACTGACCAGGCATGCCAGCCATCGATGCCCCTGAATAACCAAAAAGTGGAAACAACTAAGACACAATTTCTTCTCACATAAAGCAATGGTATTCGAGCAGGTGGATATGTTCTAAACTCTCATTTAAATCCAAACAACAAAGAAGACAAGATAGCTCTAAGTCATCGTTGATAATTACCTAAATAATAGTCGAGATCAATCTGCTGAAACACCAAAGTATCAGATGATGGGTCCAGTGACGCAGCATGAGGCCGCCGCCAACGGGGGTTAAGGTTTGCTGAGAAGAGGTCACCTGAAGAAACAAGGTGGCAAGACAGAAGTAAAACCAAAGTGCATTATTTATTATCTCAATGGGTACAGCCAACAACTTTTTAAGTATAATCAGAAATTGACTCAACACAGTAACGTTATTTTCTTGGAACGAGATTTACCTAGTTCCACATTTGGCACTTATTGTTGTTGAGTTGCATTATTCACAATGCAAAGCTATCCAGCCATTAGCTATACCTGATTATACTTGAGGGTCATTGCAAAACTGACAAGCTGAGCAGGCTCATTCACTGAAGGCACAACTAGATCACCAATTTAACCACTCAGACTGATTTGTTAGCACTACCAGCCACACAAATGACTTACCTCAAATGAGGAATATCACACTGTAAAATAACATGATTATTATTATAAAGGTAGCAAGGTTCTGCAGAACAAATAGTGTGTAGTTGTGCTTGTTTAAAGGTTCAATGTGAAATTCCAAGCCAGCTTCTCCAAAGAAATAGGATGCAGTATTTCACCTCTAAACTCGGTCCACACAATCTCTAATGATGATATTTTAGTTGAAGTAGTTTGGCATATTTATCGCATTCTAATTTATTCTTTATATTGTGTATTGCGTTTGCTCCTGTGTAATGCCTGTCAGTCAGTCAGTCAGTGGGCAAGAATACCAAAATTCGACCAAACTGCTGAAACTCTGAGAGCCGGTCAGAAAACACAACTGTCTTATAATCTTCACGTGGGGCTGATCCATCTGTGTTTACTGGGCACTGATGTTAACCGGGGCTGTGGTCTGTGTAACGTTACGTTAGTTTGTTTATTGGACTAAATCCAAAGTGGCAGAAACTAGAAAACGACCCGCATATTCGTCTCGTCTTCCCGGTGGAGGCGCAGCCAGGAGAGCAGCCCGTCGGGGAGGAGAGAGGTCGGCAGAGCCAGCACTCGGCAGCCGCCTCCGTCAGACGGAGCCCCAGTCAGCGGCCGAAGAGACTTGAGCTCAGCCAGAACAAGGCACAGCGGCGGCAGGCACAGCGGGCTGGTGGACCTGTGTGACGGCAGCAACAGGGAATCTGCAGTTCCTCGGTGCTGTGGCTGAACTTGAGCTAATGGCTAACTGAAGCTACGCCGTTTCCTGTGACTGCCAACAGCTATACACTCAGTGAAACAGCCTCCTGGCAGCTGTGAGGACGAAGTGAGGTGGTGCGAGTGGTTTTCTCGTTTCTGCCACTTTGAATGTAATCCAATAAACAAACTATAAAACAGACACGGAACACGGCTGTAATATTTACAAGTGAGTCAGGCACAATACATTCATAGTCAGGACGCCATGCTTCTTCTCCATCTGTACCGAGGGCAGACTGGCGCTACAGTGACTCACTATAGCTTCTAGAGGAACAAGTGGTATTACAAGACTGGACGGAGCGGAACGGTCAGCATGCTAACTCCAGTAGATATCTCTTCAACACAATACATAGACGTCTTAGACATAATGTCAACTCTGTTACCTCTTCACATTCTGTTGATGTTAGTTCATTGTTTTAATGGTTCATGTTTAAAGTCTGGCATATCTTACACATTGAACCTTTAAAAAAAAATTGTGTTTGTGTGTGACATAAACACTTTACATAGGTCAACAGTTTTGATACAGGTCTGCATGTAATTTACATACCTCAAAAATCTCTTGCTTCACCAGAAAAAAACATTTTACTTCTGCCACCTATGATTGTGTGCTTTTCTGTGCAACACTCACCTACGGGAATAACATCATGCCCTGCCTGCCCCTCCATCTCCTCTGACTCCATCTCTGCTTCGTCAAACATGGACAATTCCTCTTCAAACTGCGATGGACTGTCCTCCCATTCATCAGCCGGTTTACCCCGTTTGGCCTGGGACGCACCGCCAATGTAAGGGCCACCATTGCGTCTCTTAAAATCCATGCCTGCAAGAAACATTGGAGGGAAAAGGCAAGTTAGGCAGATGAGAAAGGAATTGGTTCGCTCGGTTAAGCAGGCACTGATGATAGCACAGCAATAAGCCCTGAAAGATAGTAGTAAACAAATAGTAAACATAACTAATTCTTACTGCACTACTTTAAGAGATTATTACCACCGGCAAAGAGAGTTAAACTATTTTGATAGCCAACCAATACATTGTCTATGCTTGTGTTTATATGCCTTGTACAGCCAGGGTATATATAGCATGCAGTGAATATGGTCTGAAAATGTAGGCTATGATGGGCTAATAAGAGAAAATATACAATGCTGTCAGTGATAAAAAAAAAATTGTGTAGTATACAATACTGTAAGCACAGGGTTTTTTTCAGTGGATGGGATAAAGTGAAATAAAAGACAATATTATAAGGGGCACCATAAACAGAATAAGAGAATACATTTGCCAAGACACAGCTCAAAAGTAAAGTATATCGCGACAAAGCGGCACTGACACTTGATTAAATGATGCTTTTTTTTGTTGTTAATGTCATAAACAGTGGGAGGCGAAATGTAATAAACGGAATGTCATGTGGTTGGTAACGCGCACATACAAATGAGAAACAACCTTCCATAGTGCACATAATGTAGCACATTTGCCATGTAACTAGCATGACTGTAGCTGTAACCCTCCTAACTTCACACAACACCAGTTGGTATCACTTATATTCTAGTAAGCTGCTTTATCTCTTCTCAGGCTTCTCAATGCTATTTCAGTCAAGAGCAATCATGGTTAATGGTGATAACTTATCCACGTGTTAATGCTGTACTTTCACATGCAACAGTTCCCCGTCCACCGTAATATATGTCAACCTCAGCATTCCAGCGGTAAAGTTTATGAGAGTTATTTTTCGGTAAAACGAGTGGCTGTTTTCTTTTGTGACGAGCTAAAACAGAAAGCTAGCAAGCGCAAGGGTAAACAAGGAATAGTCTCGCGCCAAAGCTAATCTTACCAAAACGTAGCACTGATCTCAATGTGAACCCTGTCAAGACAACTATCAACAGCTGGTGCGTTTCTAACGAAGTTATAAATACCTATCAAAGTTACTTCTTCACAACAGTCCCCGACTGACAACAGCTCCCGCCACTCTGCTTCAATTTGTGAACTTTCACCGACGAAAGCGCGGAAATTTGCGTTTTGTTACTAGGCCGAGCAGCAAAGGAATGGCCAATGACGACACTGACAGGCCGGAAATTCAGCGGTATGGAGGAGGAAGTTGCACGCGGCTTGACTGTACCCAGTGGATGAAAAAGACCTTGTGTTGCCGGCAAAATTACGTCAGAGGGTACGCAGCAGCGAGTGAGGGAAAACTGTTCAACAGTTAGGGGAAAATATTGGAATTTTATTTTGTTTGTGTATTAACTATATCATAGAATAAGAATTTGCCGAAACAAATCCCATTTTTGTGATTTCTATTTTATTTAAGGCATGATATTATACAGACAACACACGACGGAGGGAGGTAAACAGTTTAACACTTTACAAACAAATTATGTTTAAGGTCTGCCTTCAATAGTATGATTATTCTGAGTTGTTTTAGTGTTGACACTGTGATAAGTCTATTCCTGTCATTTTGATTGAGAGCAATATATGAATTACATACTATGTACACTATACATCCATTCTTGATCTCTTGAATTTTTTTAGGCCCACAAAGAGGGAATATTTAGAAAAAGGAAAAACATGATAGTGCATTTAATAAAATAAAGCTGTTAAAAACAAAAGACAGGAAGGAGAAATACAAAGAGCGACAGAAAGAGGAACATAGCCTGATTTGGACACATACAAAAATCCTCGCACTAATCAAATGAATAACTAATCAAAATATAAGCAGGTAAACTTTAAAATACCTCAGAAGAACATGTGTTCCTAATCAGTTTTAGAGCCGCAAATATTAGTTGATTATATTGATTAGTCAATCAACAGATAAACTAACTTGATGATTGATTAATCCTTTATGTCATTTTTAAATAAAATACAAAATGTAATACTGGATGGTTCTGCGTGCTCAAATGTGAGAATATGCTTATTTTCTATAAATACAAGATAGTTAATTGAATATCTTATGGTTTCGTTTGGACAAAACAATACATTTGATGACATGACTATAACATTTTTCACTATGTTTTCTGGTGTTTTATTGACAAACTCACAAATCAATTAATCAACAGTCTTGCCTAGTTCAAAGTACTGAGAGGCTTTTGAAAGCAAACCTTTTCTACGATCTAGTGTCATGGTTATTCACTTTAAACTCAATTAAAGATGACAGCCTTTTCCCCAGATGATAACTTCTATATGTCAGTGACAATAACCATACAATCTTTCATAGTAATCTGTGCACTCATCACCCTGTATCTGTACTTATCCCTGAAAGTTATTTAGGCTTTCTGTCACCTCCTCCAGACATACACAAACACACACAGTCAATATAGATCATATGGTCAGGCCTATCAATGGTGGAAGGTGGTGGGGTTAAACAGGTGGCAACCAGTGGAAAGGGTTAGTTGAGGCTGGATCACAGAGATATGTAGAGGGGTTGGGTGTCTTAATGTCACTGGTCACGTTGTATTCTCAAACTATGCTTCCATGACCCTCATAAGACATTATAAATAACTCGCTCCCTCCTCATTGGTAAAAAAAAAATTGAAAAAATTGAAAAAAGAAAAAGTTGCTCGGTTTCCCATGACTCCCCTCTTTTGTATGGATAAACAGATAATTCACACCAACCACTGCATCTTCCTTTAACCTCTGCTCAGCCAATTGCGTCTCTCAGCTACAGAAAACGCCCAGTTCCGCTGGCATTTAACTGAAGCCGCCGCCCCCTTTTTCCTCACTCTCCGCTGCTTTCATTTTTTTTGGATTGACTGCGACAGCTGCCAATGTGTTCTTCATCTTCGTGAAGTTGGGACAAAACTGAAGGGTGAGCAGACATCCGTGTTTTTATTCTCCACAATGACAATAGTTGAATACTTCCTGAACCGACGGGGGCGCGCATCAGGACGCTCTGTCCTTTGCGCGTGTCCGCAGCTGCAGTAGATGCATGTTGTCACGTCCGCTCCTCAACTCATAAGAAACCACCGACGATACATGCACAGCATGAATATTCAGCCGGGAGCTCTGATGTTGGTGTTCTGGGGCTGTTGTTTCACCTGTAGTCTTCAGTCTCTGCCCGAGGCTGACGTGCAGTGCGTCCTCCAGAGCCTGATCTGGGACTGAGCCTGATTTGGGTCACCAGACCTTTAGGCCCACTGGGCACCTCAAAACAAAACAACCTGGTATGACATTGACAAGGGCATCATGATGATCATTCAGTAATTCTTTATAAAGTGTGTGTGTGTGTGTGTGTGTGTGTGTGTGTGTGTGTGTGTGTGTGTGTGTGTGTGTGTGTTACTCACTTGTCTACTATCATTAGCAATTAAGAACAATCACTTAGGAATTTGAGGTCAGCTCATTTGTGAGAAGTGTTTATTAAAAGAAGTTGTTGAGTGGATTGTTGTACAGTTGGAAGAGCATTTCCCCTCTGTGTAACCCAAATGTTTGTGCACTGGTTAGTTTTTGTAGTTTTCCACGTGTCTCAACTTGACATGATTTCAACATTTCGTAGTAGTATATCAAGTGGCTCAATCAAGTTTTTATCGGATCCGTGCCCTTTTTTGTGCCTTCCTGCTTCCTTTATCACACCACTTTGTTCAGGAGGTTGCACCATTTCTGCATACGGGAACTGAACACAAAGTTGTATTTAAGGGCGTCTTACACTCTGTCAGCAAGGAATGCTTTTCTTTCTTAACTATGCCCTTTTTTTTTTTTTTTTTTTTTTTTTTTAAAAAGGTTCAATGTGTAAGATATGCCAGAATTTGAACTATTAAAACAATGAACTAACATCAACAGAATGTGAAGAGGTAACAGTGTTGCCGTTATGTCTAAGACGTCTATGTGTTGTGTTGAAGAGATATCTACTGGAGTTAGCATGCTGACCGTTCCGCTCCGTCCAGTCTCGTAATACCACTTGTTCCTCTAGAAGCTATAGTGAGTCACTGTAGCGCCAGTCTGCCCTCGGATATAAGTTATAAGTCAGCAGTGTGTTTTGGCTCTCAGAGTTTCAGCAGTTTGTTGAATTTTGGTATACTTGCCCACTGACACGCACTACAGAGGAGTAAACGCAATACACAATATAAAGAATGAATTGGAATACAATAAATATGCCAAACTACTAAAACTAAAATATTAGAGATGGTATGGATCCAGTTTAGAGGTGAAATGCTGCCCCCTATTCATTTGGAGCAGGTGGCTCAGAATTACACATTCCCCTGCTAATAGGAAGACTGATTATTAATCCTCTGTTGCAGTATAGGAGTATGCATGTAGTGCGTGTGTTAAAATCAGTAGTTTGCAGAATATATACACATTGATCCCTATCACCCTGTGTACCACTTCACTGTTTGTTTGCTCAGGTTTTCTTATACAATAACAGCCTAAGGTTAAACTTCCAGTTACCAGTAAAATGAAAATGTTTGAAACTAAACTTATTCCAAAGGGTGAATTTTTAACTTTAATGGTTAAAAATGTTTTGACTACAAATTTAAATCATCAGAGTTCAAATGGTAAATGGGTTTTACATCACAGTAGTTGTATGTAATAGTGTTGTGAAATGGGGTGTGTGTGTGGTCCGTTAATGACTTATGACACACTTGCAGGTGTGTGTGTGTGTGTGTGAGGAAATGTTTGTCAAGAGAAAGTTGCACTCTCTTAAAACTGTAAACTTTGCATTGATGCATTAGAAAAAAATGTAACTCATCAGCTACTGTCATTGGATGCAATTGGTTGAAAGTCATTTCAAATGTAAAATGTTTTTGTATCCCAAGGTTAATGTTCTATAGATGACATTCGCAGGAAAGAGGGGGGGAGGTTTCAATGTAAAAGCCTTGTTTCTCAGTGTGACTGCTCGCATCAATAGACTCTTGGTAAATAAATACAATAAGTGACAATCCTGTCGGGACTCCCATCTCAGCTGAGTGTTCTTTATTTACCCAGCATGCCGCTCGCTCGCAGCCTCTCTGTCACATCCCTGTCAGGACTTGAGGAATGGGATGAGGAGTTTGATTTGGAGGATGCTGTTCTCTTTGAAATTGCGTGGGAGGTCGCTAACAAAGGCAAGTGTGTGTGTGTTCTGCATGTTCGGTCCTTGCTTGTGTGCATTTGTGTCTGCACTTACTTTTTACTATTCTTATGTGAATAATTTGCATATATAAACACTTAATGAAAATGAAAGTTTCATTTGATAAAAGCAGCATCAGCTAGATGAATAAATACGTGTAGTTTGTCTAATCTTGTTTATTCACACCGGTCATAATCTTCAGGAAATTCTAGTTGTGAGCGAGACCTGTGACTATAATGATTCATAATGTATAAAGTTGAATCTCATATCTCTGTCTGGATTTTGTCTACGTGTGGCATGTTTGCTGCATGTGTAAAGTTGGAGGCATCTACACCGTCATCCAGACCAAAGCCCGTCTGACCGCAGAGGAATGGGGGGAGAACTATTTCCTGGTGGGTCCCTACGTGGAGAGCAACGTGCGCACTCAGGTGGAGCTGATCGAGCCCACGAACCCAGTGCTGAAGAGAACCATTGACAAGATGAACTCCTGTGGGTGTAAGGTACTACCACACCTACACAGTAAACACAACGCTTCTGATTTTAAATGTGCATGTTCCACTCAAGGACAGTCATTCTTACTACACATAGTTGGAGGGATTGTGTGAATGTAAACTACAGTTTTGAGTTCATCTTTACCACTCTTTCATATCCAACCCACTCGCCTTCTTAACCCAGTGACATTTCCTCGCAAAGGTTAGACGTTGTATCAGTGTCTCTCTGTCTCTCTTTCAAAAGCGCACTCCAGAAATAGGTGTGTGGGTGTGTGCTTTATCACTCTGGGAGTGCTGTGGAATTATGGGTCATGGCTGGGAGTGCTTATATTTTTTTTTTAGAGTGCAGCCGATCTGGTTTACCGCGAATCACATGACAGACCAGCACCGGCGAGTTAGTTTCTTAAAAGATCTTTATGTAAGGGAAGTGACCTCCTTCTGATTGATTCTGTGTCAGCAAGAGAAACTTCATCAATAATCTTGACTGGTGTGGTTGGAAACTTTTTTTTTTTTTTTTTGTGGGATGAGTGCCTTGCAAATATAGTACTTTTATATTGGAGACCAAAGGCCTAACTCATTTATTTACATATAAAAACATGATAAAAGATTACAAGAAAATGTGAAATGCTGTGGCAGCTGCAACTCTTTATGCTAAAGTGAATGTTTCCTAATATTTGAGTGGTTTATACTATTTTGAGTTTTTTTTCTTTTTTTTTTTTGTTGCATTAAGAATTAATTAATTTCTCTTTTTTTTTTTTTTTCTCCCTGCAGGTCTACTTTGGGCGGTGGCTTATTGAGGGCAGTCCCTATGTGGTTCTGATTGATGTCGCGTTCACCGCCTGGTCTCTGGACAGCTGGAAGAGCGAGTTGTGGGAGCTTTGTGACATCGGCGTGCCATGGTTTGACCGTGAGGCCAACGATGCTGTGCTGTTTGGCTTCCTGACGGCCTGGCTTCTGGGAGAGGTCAGCAACAGGAGAACTGTCAAGCAAGACTATTTCCATACAACATTTCAATGAATAATGTTTTAGCTGTGTTGTGTCAAAAGGAAGGGGCAAATACTGCATGATTACGTGCAGAAATAAGATGGTTATCTGTAAGTCTTTTTCTCTCCTGTGTTCACAAAGGGTTTTGCCAGGATAATTTTTCTAATTTACTTCAGTTTTATATTTTTCCATCTTCGAAAAACAGCGTTTTTGTTTTTTTGTAAAATTCAGTGCACCGCTACCCTGTGTTTTAGGACTAAAAGCATTCATGTTCTCCTCCAGGTGAGTTTTATTTTCTCCACGCACTCTACTTGCTAACACACAATATATGTTCCTGTGTTTAGAGTGCATGGAGAATTTAAAATGTACCTGGAAGAAACTCCTCTCAATTGCCGCTCAAGGCTTCCGTACAAACCCTAGAACAACCATGGGGGAAAAAAAAGTTGTTTTATGCATGTTTGTATGTATATCAATCCTGTTTTCCCCCGTATTGCAGTACGCAGCCCAGAGTGAGGAGCCGCCGCACATCGTGGCTCATTTCCATGAATGGTTGGCCGGCCTGGGCCTGGTGTTGTGTAGACATAGACAGCTGCCCATCGCAACCATCTTCACTACTCACGCCACACTGCTGGGAAGATACCTCTGTGCTGGAAATGTGGACTTCTATAATAAACTTGCAGATGTATGTGTGCAGCTGTGTACATTTTTTTTTATTATAAACTCAAATGAATAGAAAGAGGCCATTTAACCTTCAAGTTGACGTTTATTCTTCTGTAGGTAAATTGGAAATTAGTACATAATCAGTAAATGATTGATTTTTTTTTTGAAATTTTTTCATCTCTAGTTCAACGTGGATAAGGAAGCAGGCGATAGACAGATCTACCACCGCTACTGTTTGGAGCGGGCGGCCGCACACTGTGCACATGTCTTCACCACTGTATCACAGATCACTGCCATTGAGGCTGAGTTCCTGCTCAAGAGGAAACCAGGTGCGTGGAGGTGAATTGAAGCGTGAAATTCAGAAACTTCCTATCCTCATTTGTCACAGGTCTTACTGTGCGGGGATATGATGCATTTCTCACTGCTTTTTCACTGACTGTTTCATCAACAAAATTGGATACTTAACTAAAGTTTGACTGACTCCTCTGCGTCGATGTTTTGCATTTAATGTCCTTAATGTTTCCCATCGCACACAGACATTATCACTCCCAACGGGCTCAACGTGAAGAAATTCTCAGCTGTACACGAGTTTCAAAACCTCCACGCTCAGAGCAAGAATCGGATTCAGGAGTTCGTCAGGGGACACTTCTACGGGTCAGACGCACCCTCGCAACACGGATCACAACATATACAGCACAGTCAAAACTTAAGAACTCGCATGCTTTTCATCGAATTGTCTGATAAGAAGGAAACTAATCAAATTCCGAAGAATATAGTTATTTTTATGCAATTTATAGGGGAAAAACATTGTAATCATCCAGCTCTTGTGACAGTTTTTGTTTGTTTGACCATCAGGCACCTTGACTTCAACCTGGACAAGTGTTTGTTCCTCTTCATTGCTGGAAGGTATGAGTTCTCAAACAAAGGAGCCGACATCTTCTTGGAAGCTTTGGCCAGACTGAACTATCTACTGAGGGTAAGAGTGTGTGCTTGTATTAATGTGTGTGTGTGTGTGTGTGTGTCTCTCTCAAAGGTGAAATCTTAGGTGAGAAAATGTATATTCCTGTATGGTCTGCCTGTTGCAGGTCAATCACAGTGACGTGACCGTCATTGCCTTCTTCATCATGCCTGCTCGGACAAACAACTTCAATGTGGAGACGTTGAAGGGCCAAGCAGTCAGGAAACAGCTCTGGTGAGTGTTCTTATGTTAAACCAGAAGATGCAGTATCTAACAAAGTGTGTATCATAAGCCAGACAGTGCAAACTCATCCATACTTGACTTTAACATGGAAAAGTGTTAGTTGTTATCTTATGCCACATGTATTCTCTTTTTTTTTTTTTGTCCCTGTCCCTAACAGGGATACGGCTCAGACTGTGAAGGAACGTTTCGGGAAGAAACTTTATGAGTCGCTTCTAGTGTAAGTGGCCCACTTTCAGTCTACTTCATGAAACCTGTAAGATTTGGAATGACCTGTCTTGCGCCAAATTCACACCAGGGAGCGTCAAAGTGCAGCTTGCAGCTATTTGTTATTCAATGCTTATGGAAAGCTGTGGCAGCCACTCTGACCTCAGCTGTTTTTGATATTGCAGCGAAGTGCGGCCAAAAAAAAAGGCGCGGGAGTACCCACAGCCAATTGGTAAATGGATTACTGTGACTTGTTGCCCTATTTCACAAAGAACTTCTTCCCACTTGAAACGCGCGTCCCGGCCACAGAACAAATGTAATTATTGCGACGAGCTACACTTTGACGCTCCCCGGTGTAAATTCAGCGTTATAACGATAAAAAGATATATCAAATAAAAAGGGTTAATAAATTTTAAAGTCTAAAATAAGTTTTTTTTTTTTTTTTTTATTATTAGTGGGCAGCTGCCAGATGTGTCGAAGATGCTGGACAAAGAGGATTTTACCATAATGAAGCGTGCCATCTTTGCGACTCAGAGACAATGCCAGCCTCCAGTCTGCACCCATAACATGCTGGAGGACAGCGGCGACCCCATCCTTAACTGCGTCCGTCGTATCGGCCTTTTCAACAGCTCTGCTGACCGTGTCAAGGTAAGGTCAATGCTGTTGGTCTCTAAATGGCCTATAAAGCCACAAAAAAATGTCTTCTCACTTTTTTATGTGCTGTTCAGCCAGGATGCAGGCAAGTGCACATGTATACAGTACACTAAGTTTTACATTTTTATTTTTTTCATCCTAAACGTAACTAATTATGCATTAAATGTGCAGGTGTATATCACCATTTTAGGAGTGCACATGATCTGAGTTTCTGCAGTCATTATCATTCCATACGGTTGCTGCTATAGTACTGATACTGAATGGCTTCTTCCTCCTTTTTAGATTATCTTCCATCCGGAGTTCCTTTCGTCCACCTCTCCTCTACTTCCAATGGATTATGAGGAGTTTGTAAGAGGCTGCCACCTCGGCGTCTTCCCCTCTTACTACGAGCCTTGGGGCTACACTCCAGGTACGACTCCTGCATGCTGACGCGGTGTATTTATGTGTAGCTGACCTGAACATTGGGCATGTGACATTGCGCCACAGTAAATGGTTATGTGAGTGGACATGGCTATAGAGGGACCTCTATACTTGTAGCTGATGGAACACCATTCTTGGCACACACACTTTTTTTTAAAACATTTTTTAAGTTTTATTTATTCTGTATTTAAGTTGTATTTACTATAATCTATTTGTTTTATTTTGTATGCCTTGTTGTTTTTTTTGGTTTTATGTTGAATGTCTATTGTTAGTCATGTAATCATTTTCTGATAACTCAAAATTTAAATATGACTTAAAACTAACCGGGCCTATCTGTTTCTGTACCGATCAGCTGAGTGCACAGTCATGGGAATTCCATCAATCTCAACTAACCTGTCGGGCTTTGGCTGTTTCATGGAGGAACACATAGCAGACCCCTCAGCATATGGTGCGTTTCTCCTACTTTTTTTTTTATTTGTTGACATAATCAAAGTTTTTTTTTTTTTTTAATATGCAGGGATCGCTGATGCTTTCCTTCACATCATGCTGTTTCTTTTTGCAGGTATTTACATCTTGGACCGGCGGTATCGGGGGGTCGACGAGTCGTGTAACCAGCTCACGTCCTTCCTGTTTCAGTTTTGCAAGCAGAGCCGGCGCCAGCGGATCATCCAGAGGAACCGGACTGAGCGTCTGAGCGAACTCTTGGACTGGAGATACCTCGGCAGGGTGAGATGCCAAATCCCATGGACTCAGTTTGCTCATGTGATCATTTCTAGATGTGTTAATGTTGTGTTTTGTTTTTTTTTTCTTGTTTTCTGCTTTAGTATTATATATCTGCCCGTCATATGGCCTTGGCTAAAGCCTTCCCTGACACCTACATGTATGAACTTCATGAGCCCACCTCAGTGAGTTAACTTAATGTTCTTTTATAAATTCATCAAGGTGAAATCTTTACCCCTCCACCCACTGATTGTGATTCTGATGCCTTTTTGGTTCTCGTCCCTCAGACCTCAGGTTTCCGTTACCCCCGGCCAGCCTCTGTGCCACCATCTCCAGCTCTGTCCCGCCACTCCTCCCCTCACCACAGCGAGGCTGAGGACAACGATGAAGACGAACGTTACGACGAGGATCTGGAGGCAGAAAAGGACCGAAAGAATATCCGCCAGCCCTACACCCTGCCATTCAAAAATAAGTCTTCTGTTGTCCTGGGGGCCAATGGCAATGGCGACGAAAGTGACAAAAACTGAGACATGCACGCATACGTACAGCACATGCTAAACCTCACTAGTGAAACTTCCTTGTGGCAATTGTTAAAGTCATCCATGTACTTTATAAATGAGTGCAGTTGTGTGAATGAGAGTGATACATTTAATATAGACTTGTTGTGAAAAATAGCATCACTGTCCCAACCTGTTTGTACCTCGCAATTTTAAAAAAAAAAATATCTGTACTTTTGGTATCGTTTCAGTTACACCAGCAGTGCAACCAGTGTTTTTTGCTTTGTGGCGTCAGTGCAGCAGCTAAATGACAGATTAATGTGGAAAACAAATCAAGATTGCTGGATTCGGAGTGTACTAACACTGGATAACACACTGTAGATCTAAAGCGTTGAACAAATAATTAGTGTATTATTGAGTCTCTGAAAGTGTTTTTTTTTTTTTTTTTTTTTTAAAATACTTGAGTGAAAGGTGGGTCAGAGGGGAAAAGAATCTTACCCTCTTTTTTAAGCAGATTATCTCTATAAATAAAATGTAGGACAAACGCGCGCACACAACAAACGATAGTATCAGAAAACAAAAAATAGTCTTCTCATTTTAAGAATATTGTGCGTTTTTATTTTCTTTCTGCGCCTTATTGTATCACAGCCTTTCAGTGACGATCACCGACGGACAACCTCACGATCCTCTTTATCTGTTTGTGTGTGTGTGCGCTTGTGTGGATTATTCTTGGGTTTGGCTGTTTCAACAAGTATTTATTTGTGAATGGAATTGAGACTGAGGGTAAAAAAGGGACTGATCGTAACAGGTGAAGGACAAAATGGAGGGTCGGGAAAGAGCTAAACTTGACTATTTGTCTGTAATGGAAGAAGAATATTTTATGCTCACACTCCCTGTAAGAGTTTTATTTGTTACAATCTTGCACCAGATTAACAATAAAGTTTAAAAAATAATTATATATATATATATATATAGACACACCTATGAGTGTTTTACAAATGATTACTGGCTCTACTTTCTTTGTATGCATGCACTTTATTGGAACACAAATATCCGAGGTCTGTGGGTTTTCAAGTTCTCAGTAACGTACGGATCCTGCGACACCATCCACACAGCTGATTTATCTGAATCTTCTTGCTGTGTTGTAGGTAATCCTGCAGAGCTCTCGCCTGCTTCAGCACAAGTAAACTCGGCCCCCGTGACCTTTGCAAACTGTAAGAAAAAATAATAGGACAAAAATAGAATTGACAATCATTCACGTATTTGCAGACAATCTCAAGATATGCTCTCTAATTCTGACCTAAACAGTTATTTCATGACCGATTAAGTCATGGTTTTCCACTCACAGTGAAAGTACATTTACTTAAGTACTGTACTCAAACAGTTTTTAAGTTACTTGTACTTTGAGTATTTCCATTTTGTGCAACTTTATACTTTCATTTCACTGCATTCCAGAGGGAAATACTTTATGTTAAAGTATGTTATTGATCATATCTTTCTCTATATATGTGTATATATATATTTTTAAATATGTATATTTTTTTATATATATTTTTTTATATATATATTTTTTATATATATATATCTATATTTTTATATATATATTTTTTTTTAAAGCCTTAGGCCAGACTCAAATGGGGGACATTGCAACTGCCCTAACCCTTAAAGGTTCAATGTGTAATTCCCAGCTACCTGCTCCAAATAAATAGGGGGCAGTATTTCACCTCTACTACTGGGTCTATACAATCTCTTAATTCATCAACCATCAAAACCATCAGTTATTGAAAAAAACAACTATAGTATGTTATGCTGTTTATATTTTAGTTTTAGTATATGGCATATTCATTGTATTCTAAGTTTTAGATTATTCTAATGCATTCTTTATATTGTGTATTGTATTCTACAGCTGTATATCTCTCTTCTAGAGTTGACATCTTTCCTGTGTATACCTGTGTAAGCCTATCTGTCTGTCAGTCAGGTCATTAGACCAGACTGCTGAAACTCTCACAGCCAGTCTAAATAACACCGCTATCTTATAATCTTCACATGGAGTTTAGCCATCTGTGTGTTTACTGTGGCACTGTGGGCTGTATGGTCCGTGTAATGTTACGTTTTGAAAGTTTGTGTGTTGGCTTGGGTCTGGGGCGGCAGTGTTTTTGTTTCGTCCTCTGACGAAATAGTACTACTTTCCTTCTTTGCTTCTTCTCCCTCTGGTCTGAGGACAGACTGGAGCTACAGTGACTCACTAACCCTTCTAGAGGAACAAGCGGTATCACAAGACTGTAAGTTAGATGCTGATTTCAGTAGAAATCTCTGCAACATAATACATAGATGTAAACACTGTTACCGCTTCACACGTTGATAAAATGTTTTAAGTTTAAATTCTGGCATATTTTTACGCATTGAACCTTTAAACTATGTGGGGCACCTTGAAATATTGTTATTTTTTACTCTGATAGCTAGAGTTACTATTTACCTTTTTAAAGTCAAATTTTACATCAAAAACACGTGATGAACTTAGAAGACACAACATATTGTTGAAGATCAAACCCTGTGTCCTTCGGACCCCTTACAAAAAGTAGCCTTGTTGCTTGAGGCCCAAAGAGGTAAGATGATCTACCATTTTTCAAAAAAAAGCCGAGAGAAAAGTCCATACACATTTTTAGCAGAACTTTGTTTTCCTTCTTTCTACTTTTACATAAGTAAAGGATCTGACCATGCAGGACTAACCTAGTAAACTATTCCAGAAGGAGTTGTATGTTGCACTGCCGGTTACAGCTCCGAGCTTGGCTGGATTCCTCCTCACTGTGTGTACTGAGAAGCCACCGGGCCCAGTGACCTCCACCTCCACCACATGATAGTCTCTTAACCTGGGCCAGGAAGAGGGATGACAAGTGTGAATGTCAGAAAGGCTGCATCAGGGCAATCAGACTTCTAACAAGACTCACGCTGTGTCGGACACGATCTCTCCCTGAACACCAGTAAATCCGAGTGTCCCTGCTGCCACTGCTGCCGCCGCCATGGTGTTAACGTTGTTCGGAGCGAGTGGGCACAACTTTGCCACTGAGCCTCTGAATAAAACACGTCTGCCCTCTTCCTCCGTCCAATCAGAGAGGACGTCTCCTGTCAGCCGGAAACAGGACGGATGCTTGGACATTCTTATGAACAAAGCCTGAAAGCAAGTCAAGAGAGGAAAAAGAGGTTCATCAGCACATGCCTTCCCCTCCCTGTACCACAAGCACCCCACCTGCACTACCCCAGTGTTACCTTCAAGGCTCCGCTATCATTCAGCCTCTGGATGTCCTGGCCTCCCCACAATGCACCACTGGGGACGTAGAGCGTCCTACCATGCTGCTGAGCCGCCTGACGCAGCTTTTGGTTCAGATCAGGATCAGAGAGGGCAGAGGGAGAGCCCACCTGAGAGGAGGAGAAATAAAGGCACAAAAGAGGATGTTATACTTCTGTAATTAACAAAGCTGTTGAAACTTTGTCAGATTATGTGTTAAAATAGCTGCTAAAAGAGCGTCCTGAAAATTGCTTTTGCAACTACCACATCTCCCACACAAACAAAGGAACATCTCACCATGAAATGAGACTGAGACAGGAAGTGAAACCCAAATTCTTTCACTATCTGCGGATGGCACACCTCTACAATCACATCACATCGCCTGTAAAACACACATTTTTAGGACCCTTTTTAAAAAGATGTCATGAAACATTAGTTGCATGTTGTCTATGATAGCACAGAGATCACAGAAGATAAACAATAATGGTGTTTTGCACATGGGTTTATACCACTTAAGTGTGTGTTTGCACCTGCTTGCAAAGGATGATAGTTCACCAAGTATGAGTTCATCAGGAACTAAACCTTTGAGCTTGTCAGAATTTCTGTTCCAAACAAAAGCCAGCGTTAGCCCGACAGCAGCTCCATCTTTAAGGATCCTCTCCACCAGGTACTGCCCTGAAGCACACACACACACGTGATAGAATATTACAATAGATGAATAGATCCGAGCAAAAGACTCATGAGGCTGTATGTATGTATGCATGTCAGAACGTGTGTCAGAGGTTTGAGAGGGGGAGTTCAGACCTAGATGTCCGTATCCTACAACTCCGATCCTTTGGGGAGAAGAACTGGTCGCCATGTCCTGTGCGGAAAAAAGCTGAAAACATTCACCAACACACATACATGTCCGCTTTGACCTTACTCCCTATCTTGACCAGTTTGACGCTTGCTATTTATGCTCTACTCACCAGATAATCCCACACCCCTGCACAGTTGTGTTTCTCCCAACTTGAAGCACAACGAACGACCCACGACTCCAGGAATTGCGGGCAAGCACAGTACAAAGTTTGACTCCGAGAGGCCACAGTTAATCATTGTTGGTTCTTCTATGTGTATTCCATTACATGCTGAGCTCCTCCTACATCCATTCAAACTATTTCAATTTCAGGTCCATTCAGAATCTCTTGTAAAGTGCAACGAAGAACTACACGTTGTGTGACATGAGACAGAAATAATTCTCACATTACATGTACTGTATCAATCGCCATGTTTACAATTATTTTATTTGTCCAGCATGCACATTGTGTTTCATTTTTTTAATCAATTATCTTGGCTTTATATCTATATCTATAGTTTTTCAATCGTGTTTTTGGAAACACGACATCTGTGAACTCAAACAATGCAATTTAAAATACATTTTTACTTTATTAAGAATATCCTTTGATCACAACCCCCCCCCCCCCCCCCAAAAAAAAAGAGGCATAGAGTAGTCAACTATTGCGCTCTCCAGTCATAGGTGTTGCAGAGATGGTTTAGAGATATGATTAAAAGGATTTCCCCAAAGGAAGTCCTTTTTCTGGCCCTTTTCCCCCCCAACACTAATTTGTCATTGCCAAGAGTCATCAGAAGTTCACATGTAAAGTAAGAGAACGACCTTTATCATTCGAGTTTACTACTAATTCAACTTTGGCCCTCATGTGCTGATGTCACCAATATATTCCAGCTGAAGAGGTCAAAGGTCAGCAGTTTGTCCATGAGAACTCAAAACAGGGAGGACATTGATTATCAGACTGTAATCAGACAGCGAGGATCGGTCCAAGGTTCATTGCTGTGAAAACCCTACCAACAGACTGAGAGACGCTGCACAGATTCGAGAGAGGAGGGAACAAGACGAGAGCATCTGAGGATTGTATGAGTAACAAAGACAGTAAAAGCAGAACTGCAAAGACAGTAGGAAAAAAAAGAAGACAGTTACATCCAACTGAGACATCTGCCGGAGCTACGACAGTGCTGACTCTGAGACGATGGACATCCTTGAGACACATGCCTATGACAAGCGGCAGAGGAGAAACATGGTACCTAAAAACCTTTTACTCTCATTACGTCAATCATCGGTCAATAGTTGTTCGTTACTTACAGCTTTCTGCATGTGAAAAGGATAAAAATGTCTTAAATCAATATTTTTCTGGCAATTCTATGGAATTCATGTTGTGACTTGTCTCCCCGTTTCTCTCTGTTCCTCCATCTCTATCAGTCTTGTGCTCTCCTTTTTTCTCTCTCGCCTTTCCTTTTTTCCACAGCTGTGTACTTCTACCTGTGGACTCCTGACTCGTCTGCGTCCATCACGTCCGCAGGTGTCAAATCAGCACCAACACTCCTATTGGCTGCAGCAGTGCTGAGCTGGAACGGAGGTCAGAGTGTCCTGGGTGTGGTAGGAGGACTGATCTTCTCTGCTGTTGGTGACTGGTGCCTGGTATGGCCTGAGCTTTTTCTGCATGGTAAGAGTTTGTACACGAGTGAAGCACAAAGTGGGGTATTTTCAAGAAGTAAAATTAAGCTGCAGGTTGGGTATTTTTCTGTTCATTATTACGGTCAACTAGAGCTGCAACGATTTGTCAATTGAAAGAAAAATAATTGCCAAAAGTTTTCAGCCTCTCAATTATGGACATTTCCCTTTTTTCTGTTTTATATCATGTTTAACTGAATAACTTTGGGTTTTGGACTGTCAAAACAAGACGCTTAAAGACATCACCTTGGAATTTGAGAAACCGGGATGGACATTTTTCACTATTTTCTGACATTTTATAGACCTAACGGTTAATCAATAATGACAATAATCATTAGTTGCAGTCCTACAGTCAACGGTGAAATCAGTGTTTAGGCCTAATAGATTTGTGCATTGCATATATAGTAATAAATGTAATTATAAAAATAAATATTAACATTACCTTCTAAATTCAAGTTCCAAAGGTTTTTTTTTTTTTTGGTTTTTTTTAATATACCTGCTATTTAATTTATTTAATCATTAATTTATTGCATGTCATTAACTTCTCACATCTGTTTCAGGAATGGGTGCATTTGCTGTGGCTCATCTGCTGTACTCACTCACCTTCGTCTCCAGTCATTACGCAGCATACTCCTCTTCCTCTTCCCTCTGGATCCATTGTATATATCTGATCCTGGTGATGGTGGGAGGAGGTTTCTACATCTACATATATCCATTCCTGCAAAAGGCGCCAGACTCGGGTCTACTGCTTCCAGCTGTGGGGGTTTACATTGTTTTAATTACTCTAATGGGGGCATTAGCCATCAGAACCCGCCACACAGCAACACTGTTAGGAAGTTTGTCCTTCATAGTGTCTGACCTGTCACTGGCTTTGCAAGTTTTCAAGGTGACAGCCCCAATGGAACATGGTCACACTATTACCATGGTGACATATTATTTGGCACAGCTGCTAATTGCTGTGGGAGATATAAAGGTATTTGAGAACAAGGATGACTTTTCAAAGTGGAAGAGGTCCTAAACAGCATCCACGTGGCATCCCGAGAGTGTGATGTATATCCATCACCCTGACAAAACCCTGAAACTGCCTATGAACACTTCTTGTAGGTCCCCGCTTGTTAACACTTGACAGCTGAGTTCAAAAGATTTATAGAGAGTTTATAAAGAGTTATAGAGCAGCTTGCAAAGTCAAGATATTTTGCCATGTGCTTCCAGTTTGCATTTGAATGATCAAACTTAGTCATAGCATTTGAAATACCACAGCCTACAAACAAAACCAAAAAAACTCCATATATAGCAGTTATAATAATAATAATAATAATAATAAATGTATTCTTTGATTTGTGCCAAAATATTAAAAGCTTGTGTGACGTCCATGTTTATGTGTAGATTGTGCCTGTGGTGGCAATTGTGAGCCGACTATTATGTGTTTATAATACATCAAATTTTGTTTGTTTTGTAAATAATAAATACAGTGTAAAAAAAAAAACAATGATGTCCATAATTCTGACCAATGTTTTGACAATGACAATCAACTACAACAATGAAAATACTTTAAGTGAGAGACTTAAGACATACCTAACTTACAATTAAAAATTAGTTACACATGTAACTAGATTCACATTGGGATGTAAATATTAACATATCAAATAGAAAATACTATACTACTAAATATAATATAAGTATAACACTAAATATTACCTGTGATAGAGATTGGTATTTGGTTAGATATTACATTTAGGATATGAAGATTTGAAAACAATGGACTAAAATAACAGTTGACTTAAAGTATTTTATACATTAGTTATTTACAGTAAAATCCAGCTCCTGCATGACATGCAAAATATGGACAGCATCTGTCGTAACAGACAAAAACGCTCAACATCCACGATCATGAATGTCTTTGCACACTGATACCAAAAACAGGTGAGGTAAATTAGACTTCAGCGATCCATCCCATTGTCTTCTGACTGCTGCCCGCGGAAACAAATAAGCCTCAAACGCTCACAGAAGTCCAGTTCTTCCTGTTAGAAACAAAAATGTGACTTTAAAAAGCAGTTTCATGGATTAAGCCTAATACTACACTATGGATTTTATTTATTTATTTTTTTAAACTGACATCTTCATTGGCCTAGAATTTAAATTCACTCATGTAAAAGTAACAGCATGTTGGCATCTAATTAGCACCTGAGAACGCACATGTTCAAAAGTTGGTTCTTTTTGTTTGGACTCACCATTGTACACAATGTTTCCACAACACTACATTTCAATCTTTCAATCACGCAGTAGTAGTGTTGTACATGAGAATATAACCATCTCTGCATGCTTGCTTAAGAAATAATTAATATACGACTAAAACACAATGTTAGGTCTGAATCCTCACAATACTTGAACCCAGCTGTAGCTTCACCATCAGGCTCAAAGACATAGATATTACCTGACACTCTTCTTTTCCTTTGAGCTCTCTGAATCGCTGTCGGAGTAACTCCTCCAGACCCAGAGCAGGATTCCTGCAGTCTTTGAGACCCTGTGGAAAGTTGTCCACCAGACTAGACACACAGACCAAAGTATAGTTACTAATGTGAACCATGAATTAAATGTGAACTTGTGAGTGTTGGAGACAGCAAGGTCGCGAGTGTTCCTTACCAGCAAAGGGCGCCAAGCACATGTTCATGGAAAGGCGAGTGTGGAGTGCGGAGAACAGATACTAGCTGCTGTACCATACCCATGGAGACAACTGTGTCTGCAGGAAGATAGGCATGCATTAGACCCAAAGTTAAAGACACAACTCTACACAGTCAGCGCTAACATGCCTTTTAGAGCAAAGGTTGACTGAGAAGGATGAACTCACTCCACGATGATCACGCTCATCAAGTTACTACAATGAAGGAGTATTCAGACTCTTAACCTTGGGAAGACACTTTACACAATAACCTGAGAGCAGCACAACAACATCATGTGTCATTTTGAATAGATTATGAAATGATCAGAGCTCATTCTAATTAGGCTCAGTTTACCCCAAAAAACGTTTTATTAACCTTTTAAAAATCAGACAACGAGACAGCCCAACTATATTCATGTGTGCTAATGCTAGTACCCGTTGTAGCCATTTCATTGTAGCGAGACTGTTTTCAAACTTGACCACACTGTATAAAATGAGCACTCTAAACCTTCAATATTTGAATAGGGCACCTAACCAAAGACTTATGACTAGAAAAACTTGACATAAAGTGCTGAGCTGCATTTAATATTAATCTCAGCTCCCAGCTTTCAGATGGTGAACATCACTTCTTTGTGGCATAAACTGTTGACCTGCATCTCCATTAACAGGCGCGTCACATAGCATGGAAAAGCTACTAGAACTTAAATACATTTTAGGATTATAGTATCACAAGATGGTCTGAATGGCAGCTTTTTTTTGACAAAAAAAAAAAAAAAAAAAAAAAAAAAAAAAATGAAATCTCCTGCTTAAAATCCCCAGTTTAGTTTAGAGGCACTGTCCTGTTTCGAGGCCTCTCTCATCCGTACCTTTCTGTTCGGGATGTGACATCAGCAGGTTGAGCAGAAGGAATGCCGACTTGGTCCTGAGCTTCTCGTTGTCCGACTGCATGCCTCGCATCAACACCGAGAAGCCATCGAGGGACAAAAATGCCTGGAGTCCTGCGTCCTGCTCTCGAACCAGACCTGAAAAGAAAGGCACAACAGGATACAGATACAGTTTTGTTCAGAGGCGTAATGTATCTTCAAGGTTCATACAGCTTGTTAGTGTTCAAATTCAAGCTCTTTTTAAGCTCTTTCAAGGTAAGTAAACCAAAAATGTCCAGACTCTTAAAGCCTTTATTATCACATCTAAAAGTGTTACAATAAATGCAATTGCAAAAAATAATTTAGAATCTCCTCAAACCACAGCAAGCAATGTATATTGTCAATTTGTTTATTTAACAAGCTGTTCATATTAACTTTGACTGTATGTTTTGCTCATGATTATTTAATGCTTAGCTAGCTCCGGTCTGCTGGTGGCAGGCGCCAGGACGCAACAAACAAGTAGGACGACGGGATTATTTAATTTCAAAATATTATATATAAAGATATTTGGTTTACAAGTGTGATTGTGTAAATTAAACACTAGATCATATTTAAAACCATTTTTTTTTTTTTTTTTTTTTTTTTTAAAAAAGGAGTATATCCAAATTCAAAACATACTACTAACCTTGAAAACTTTCAAGACTTTGTACGAACCCTGTATCCTGAACGCCAAGCGATATGAATACAGCATCAAAATCTAGTCTAAAATCTTTACTCACTCTTCAATGCTGTCAGACGCCAATTAATGCTTCTGATTAAACCAATAGTTTAAAGTAGACAATATTAAGAATTAATGTGTTCTGTAGTGAATTTTTGCAGCTTAGTTTTAGAGACTCACATGACACAGCGTAAAGGGCTTTTACTCTGACGGTGGGGTGGGGGTCTGAGTCCGTCAGCTGCAGCAGCTTTGGCAGCGTCCCGATGCTAAACAAGTGGACCTGCACCTGCGGCATGTTCTGGGCACAGGAAGCGATCAGATGGGCAGCACGCCACCTCAGTCCACTTCGGGCATGACACAGATACTGAGAGACGCACAAATCCAGTCCTCCGAGAGTCATTAGGTCTGTGAAGCACAGGAAGACGGGACAGTCAGGACAGAGCCCACTAATAGTATTTTTATCCATAACTTCTTTGTAGCTAGTGGCTCTGGATCCAGGAAAATATAAACTAATACTATTTATTACAAACCTCGAGCATTGTCCAGGTTCTCACACAACTCTGACAGCACCTCAAAGATTGATTCCCGCTCATCTTCATCCTCTTCATCTCTCTCCTCCTCTCCCTCTCTCTCACTTTCGCTCACTCCCTCTTGACGTAAGACGGCCAAACACTGCTTCATGTGCTCCACTTCATCCATCTGCCCTTTGCAGACTTCTGCAAGAGCACCTCCCAGCCACCTTTTCCTCTGTAACAAAGAAAGAAATAGTACAAAAAATGTTTCACAATTACCTTTGATGCAAGTTCAAACACACAAAAACCCAAATGGACCAAAGAGTTCCTGGACTGAGCCCAACTGACTTGAGAAAGGGGGTTTGTTTTGGTTCTGATATAAATCATTATAAGAAACAAGGGTTTAACGAACAAATATTTTCAATTAATCTCAGAAAATAGCCTTTTATAATATCCCACAGTCCACCTTGCCATATTCAAATTGCTTGTTTTGTCATAGCATCAGTCCAAAACTCAAAGATGTTGATTTCATCATCCTAGGGGATTTAAGAAAAACAACAAATATTCCAATTTTAAAAGATGAACCCAGTGAATTGGAGTCTTTTTGATAATAAAAATAAATAAATAAAAATTAGATAAATTCAAACAACCAATAATCAAAACAAGTTCTTACACTTAATACCCCTGTATACCTTTATTTTGTGAAAGTACCTTTGTGGTATTAGTGTTAGGATTTTCCCTTCTTTATTGTAAGCTTCCTGTGGACATGTGAAATGTATTATTAGCAGGTGTGTGTACCTCCTCTGACATGGGCTCAACAGGGGCAGGTCCCTCTTCGGCTGACCCAGCGTCCACTGCCAGCTGCAGGACCCCCTGCAGGTTCTGGGGATATCTCCTGGGCTGTCTGTCTTCTGCCATGATACAGGGCGCCGCTGAGGAGAGAAGGAAACGGATTAAGAAATGACGTTTAGTAGACCGGGCCTGGGAATATGAATCCCAAAGACATGAAGCAAAGCCAGCAGACAGTGTTTAACTTGTAACTTTCCTCTAAAGATGCTAGCATTACTCTGGTACTACCTCTTAGACCACAGCCACCGCTGTTTAACGTTACATCACTAGAATAAATAAACCTACATAAGGCTTAATCTAAACACAACTTACCTTGACAAGAACCCTCTGAAACCGTGTTGGATGGACACGATGGTGTCTTTTTGAAACAAGTTGACTCCCTTTTTAAACACAGACACACGAATGCGCTAGAACATTCTCGCTGACACGAGTGGTAAGGAGGCTGCCATGTTGTACCGTAAACCTTGAACCAAATTGGCAGGCAAAATGTTTTTGTTTTTTTTGCTGAACTATTTTCTTCTCCACAAAGTCATTTCAGTCTTTGTATTTTCTTCGCAAAATCAGTCGGTCAAAATTATAATATTGTCAAACAGAAATACAACCTGCTTCTAAAAGGCACAAAAGCAAGCGCTACTATATTAGCGTGAACCAGGTAAATCAGTGACGTATGTACGCGCGACGTTCAGAGAGTATCAGTAAAAGAGAGGAGTACCTCCACCCAGATACGCATCTCTCTCCAACCCAGCTGACTACCCAGTAGGAAAAATGTGTTTCTCACGGGACATCCACAAAATAATAACAGAGCCATAGATGCCCTATTTCAAACTGATTTTTATCTCTATTGCATTTGTCGGGGCATATTGGAATAAGGTTGTAAACAATATATATTGGAAGGTCTGGATGCTTCCTCTTAAATACCTATTCGTGAATAACGTTAAGGAAGTGTCCTTCAAAAAATATTCATAAATATTACCTTGCTCATGTTGAAAAAAAGAAGACATTAACACGAACTTCTCTTTCCGGGATGAATTGTCAGACAGTTTTACACATATTTTGGCATTTTTCTCACAGCAAGAAATTCTGGCAAAATCTTTTGCAGATTTGTCAGTGATCATATTATATATTATAAAGACTTTACATTATTATGGGAGAAAATGTGTTGTTTAGTTTCTTCAAAATATCAAGAAAAGAAGACTACTTTCTAATTTGACTTACAAAAAGTTGCTGATAAAAAGTTTTACAATAACTTCAAAAACTAACCCATCCAGTTCTCAAATGAATTCCTCACAGTCAGACATATTAGCCTTTACCTTTCTTTTGGCAAGATGGTGTATTTTATTCCTATGAATGTCCCAAGGCGGCATCTACTTCCCTGTGGATAGGATGTTTTATGTATTTTTTTAAGTTAGAAAAGATAAGATTCTCAGTGAATTTTAAATTGAATTTGTTTTATACTTTTGTATTTGTTTCTATTCCAAAAAGATAGATGAATAAAAACAAATGACTAACACAAAAAACTAACTGCTCCAGCTGATGTGGGTATCTGAAAAGTTGCAGCTTGGCACTTTCTGTTATTAAAGGAGTTTAATAAGTAGTTACTGGATGTGTATTATATTATCCTCATTAGTAGTAGTTGTAGTGGTAGTATTCTATACCTACCCAATATACCAGTGTACAGAATACAAATCTCAGGAATTGAATCTTAAGAATGTATTTGATATTGAGGAAGGAAAATATAAAGACTTATTTTAGTTATTTAAACAAAGGTACTGGGTTAATGAAAATAAATTCGTTTTTATTTTTTGTTTCGTTATGTTTTATTGATTTATTTTTCTCTGCTAGTCTTAATGGAAATATAGATCTCTTGTCCACACTCCAGCATAGTAGGTGGCGATAATGCACCTAAAACGTAGGTTGCCAACAAAAAGAAGAAGAAGAGGGCAGCAATGCCCATGAGCAATACGCCATTTCAGCGTCTAGTCGGCCGAATCTAAAGAAGAAGAAAGAAGACCACTCTGGAGCTGAGCATTACTCTCTTGACACTTACAGATAGTCTTTGATTTGCACAGTTATCCAAGATGGCGGCGCTTGTTGGACTGCGCGCATGTTTCTCCGGTAAAATCGTTTAATTTATCTTTAAGTAACTGACTCTATATCCATTTCTGAAAGTGTGTTGGTTTATAGCACTCCGGTTTGTTCTGCACATAATATTTGTTGTTTGCGTTTCTAGAAACATAATTATCATGACATAAGTGGCGCTGCTGTCTCTTTGATAGCAGAGCAAGGTCACGTTACCTAGTGTTAGCTAACAATACAGCTAGACGAGGCTGAGGACTGACTGATAAATGATGACGACATTAATATAATAGACAGCTAGTGAAACACACTGTTTATATAACTAAAAGCATCTTATTTGGAGGAGAATGACGCACTGGAGTCTCCTGGTTCAAAGGGTTTGTTAACGTGATGTCAGCTGCCGCATAGCTGCTCATTATCTACTAGATGTAACTTGTAAATCTGATGCACAGTCCCATTCCTATCATCAGAATGTGCTGATGAATTGTGTTCAATGCAGGTGCAAAACAGACACTTCTAACAGTATTTAAGTGTTTTTGTTTTTAAATAAAACGACAATGATGCTTTATCGTGTTGCTTATTTTAGTCTTGCATAATTTAGATTTTGGTTCGACAGTCCAATCTTATCCCGCCAAACAATCAGCAATTATCTTTATTTGTATTGTCCTCATGTTTTTATTCCTTCTTCTCAGCCCTTCAGCTGACTTCGCCAAACCTCTGGCACAGCTCCTTTAAATTGGTGAGTGAGTGTGCACACGAACTTCAGTCTACCTCCTGTTTAACATGGATTTTGCAACTGTTTAATTCCTGGTGTTGTCTTCGTCTTGTAGTGTGTTGTGCCTATTAGTCGGCGGACCTTTGCGGCAGAGGCTAAGAAGACATACAGTAGAGACAAGCCCCATGTAAACATTGGAACAATTGGCCATGTTGATCACGGAAAGACAACCCTGACTGCAGCCATCACGAAAGGTAGGATCACTGATGTCCTAACTTTTCAATCCAACACACTGAATTATTTAATTTGATCTAGAGACTGAATTTGCTTCGATGACAAAAAGTCAAGGCTTCAGTTTTCTAGTGTTGTCGAACAGGAAATCAGATATGTGACCTTAATGTGTTTTTTTGGGTCCTCAGTGCTCGCTGACTCTGGTGGGGCCAACTTTAAATCGTACGAGGACATTGACAGTGCCCCCGAAGAGAAGGCCCGAGGAATCACCATCAACGCGTCTCATGTAGAGTACACCACAGCCAACAGACATTATGCTCACACCGACTGTCCTGGTCATGCTGACTACATCAAGGTAATCTGCTTTACTTGTACAAAACAGCTGAAACCAACTTGAACTTGTTTAGTTGATTAGAGTCATTGTCTTTCCTGAAGCATTTCAAACTTATTTACTGTGTAACTACCTCAAAAACCTAGTTACACCAAGCTCTTTCCTTTTTTAGAACATGATTACAGGCACAGCTCAGATGGACGGCTGCATCCTGGTGGTGGCGGGCACTGACGGTCTGATGCCTCAGACACGAGAGCACATCCTGTTGGCCCGGCAGATTGGCGTGGAGCATGTGGTGGTTTTCATCAACAAGGCCGACGTCGTTGATGACAAGGAGATGCTGGAGCTGGTGGAGATCGAGATCCGCGAGCTGCTCACAGAGTTCGGCTATGATGGCGATAGCTCGCCTGTTGTGATAGGCTCAGCCCTGTGCGCACTGGAGGTGAGGGGGGGGGGGGGGACGCTGGCAGTAATTTAGTCTTACAGTTGAGAGAATACTGTGCTAATCTGCTGATGTTAACCACTGTTGAATTCACTTGTTGTTTACGTCTCTGTCGGTACATTTTGAGTCTCTAATGCGAGGCATCTCGATGTGATCTGAACCAAGGATTGTCCTTTTGCTCCATCTCAGAACAGAGAGCCTGAACTTGGTGTGAATGCAGTGATGAATCTGCTGGAAGTGGTGGATTCTTACATTCCTTTGCCCAAAAGAGAGCTGGACAAACCTTTTCTTTTGCCCATTGAAGGAGTTTGTTTAATTCCAGGTATGAAAAAAAAAAATGAAAGAAGTGAAACATGCACACTTATCGTCTCAACACTGAACTTTAACGCTAAACTCAATTAAGGAGGAACATTATTGGCATTTGTTTCTTGTAATGAATTCATATCTTTATTGTAGTTTCCTGTGTTTAGTTGTGAACCATTATGACTGATTTACACCGCTAGCTGTAAAATGCAGCATCTCAAAACAAGTGAGATTGTAGTTATGCGAAAAAGTTACTTTCTCTAAATGTGAGTGTTATCAATTGTGTCTTTCAGGCAGAGGTACGGTGGTGACCGGCACTATGGAGAGGGGTGTCGTCAAGAAAGGAGACGAGTGCGAGTTTCTGGGCTACAATCGCACCTTTAGATCGGTGGTTACAGGTGAGTGAAAGGAGAAAACAACAGAAACTCAGGAGGAGATAACAAAGCACATGAAGCAAAACATGACAAATTAAAAAAAAAAAAAAGGAAAAGCCTTAAATGAGTGGAGAAACTTTACAAAAAGGCATTACTACAGGCCATGAGGGCTCACTGAATGGTGCGAGTATATAAATGATGCCATGGCCTTCACAAGATCTCAGCCCAGTTGAAACTTTTCTTAAATGAAAAAATATAAATAAAAAAGTGCTTACGTGTGTGAATAAGGAGTTTCTCTAAAAATGCTGTTGAGGACAAGTCTGATACTGGTGTGTTCAAAGTCATGTAATACTGTGTGAGTATTGGTGGTAACACAATAATTTCATCCTGCTTTGCTCAGGTGTTGAGATGTTCCACAAGTCTCTGGATCGGGCGGAGGCAGGAGATAACCTGGGCGCTCTGGTCCGAGGACTGAAGAGAGAGGATATCAGGAGGGGGATGGTGATGTGCAAACCAGGATCCATCCTGCCTCACAAGAAGATCAAGGCCAAGGTCTGAGAGCACACATTTGCAGACTGTTGTTTTTGATTCATTTGTAATATTTTTAAATGTTTTTTTCTGTTACATGACTGTGTATATAACCCAACAGTTGTAATGGCCAAAGAGCAGTTTTAAAAAAGGAGACCAGTCAGATGCCACAGGAATGACTGAGGGCATTCACACAGTGAAAGATACTATATATAAGCAAACTATTTTTGCTTATGTGATTTTTAAAATTTTTTTGTTTAGTTTTTGCCATTTTAAAATGAAATGCATAACTCACCGTTTCCACTAATTGCAACTCTGACGTGTGTGTGGACATGTTTGTGCTTCCTGTATTACAGGTGTATATTCTGAGTAAGGAGGAGGGAGGCCGACACAAACCCTTTGTCACCAACTTCGTGCCCGTCATGTTCTCTCTAACCTGGAACATGGCCTGCAGAGTCACTATTGCTGAGGACAAGGTTTGTGTTTCAGTAAATGGACATTTGTCAAATAGTTTGAATCCCACATTTCCAGCATAACCTAATGTACTTTTAAGCTTCTTACATCTGTAAACAATAGAGCTGCAATAATTTAAATAATGTGTCAACTATTTTTTGAAGGAAAAAAAAAAGTCACTCAGATTCCAGTTTCTTAAATGTGAACATTTTCTGGGGAACACAGATCGACATTTTCACTATTTGCTTACATTTTATAGACCAAACAACTGATCGAGAAATTATCCACGGATTAAATCGGAAATAGAAGTAGTAGTTGCAGCCCTAGTAAACAATGTAGTACAACAACAGGATTTTGAAGGACAGTAACCACTCTCCTGTCTGTCCTTCAGGAAATGGTGATGCCAGGGGAGGACACCTACTTGACTCTCACGCTGCGCCATCCAATGGTTCTGGAAACAGGCCAGAGGTTCACTCTGAGAGACGGAAACAAAACGATCGGCACCGGCCTGGTCACAGAAATCATGAAGTTTACAGAAGCTGATGAACAGACGTGGGGCTGAAAGGGAGACTCTGCAGAGAGGACGAGGCTGGGGGGGGGGGAGAGTGCGGTTGTCTGTGTCTGGTCAAAGCAAATAATTGTAGAAATATGAAAATGCTCAAACCTCAAACAAGAAAAGACTCAAAGGAATTCATGGCTCTGTTGTGCAGGTCCACCCATCCAAAAAACCTAAAATGGTAAACGCTTGTCTTTATCGTTAAAGGCCAGACTGTCAATATTATGTCATTCAGTTAATAAAATGTATTAAATAAAAATGCCTCCTTTTTGTTTTGTGGTATTGGCTAGCCAGATCATTTTGCAGGAAACAAAAACTCAAAAAAGAACCAAAAATGATCAATGAACAAGAAATGTGTTACCTTTTGTGCAGAATCTGTATGCATGAAGCTGTAGCTCCACGTATGTTTTGACTTGTCACAGTAGTAAAAGCACAGGTGTTCTACTAACCATGGCTCCTTCGTATTCAGCATGCTCGTCACCAGGGACCTCATCAAAGCAGCTTAATGAAATTCAGCTATCATTAATTTCATTATTTACACCTGTGTTTAACCTACTGAGCGGGTTAAAATGTGTTCTATGAAAAAGGCCTTTGAGATTTGCATGTTACAAGATTAATAAACCACATGAGGGCAGCAAAGAGGGGCTTCAAGTTTCTGTTAGCAGTTCGATTGCAATAGTTCCGATGTCAAAATGGTTATTAATTATGAACAGATTTAGGAAGTCAGTTACAGTATGCTTCTCGACTTTATATATATATATATATATATATAT